>JARYHS010013631.1:11529248-11565193 GCA_031002005.1 Vandiemenella viatica | reverse complement strand
AAGTATCGCGAGACTGAAATTCAACCACGGCTGCTACAAACAACACCTCCATAGAATCCACCTCACTGACTCCCCTAATTGCCAATGTGGGGAAATAGAGGATACAAACCACTTGCTGTTTGGGTGCCGCCGAAACAAAGTAGAGACAGACCTTCTACTACACTCTCTCAAGAACAAAGGAATCCCTCTCCCCACATGTGCTGCTACCCTCCTGTCAACGGAAGACTACGACATATATCAGCTCCTATACCAACATTTGAACAACATTGGTGTCTCAATTTAAACAAGCTGATATGATATGTTTTTTAATTATACTCTCTGGATGTCATTTTGTAATATATCATTATTGTAATAATATTGTAGATATCCTGCAAAATGAAAATGAATGGTTGTGTGATTTGAACATATGGGCGACTCAATCACAAAAAATGTAAATAACTTGTTTTAAATGTATCATACTTCTGGTAGAATATTATTGTAATTATTCTTAAAAATGAAAATCTCAAGTTGCTGGATACCAGCATTTGGGTGTCACAGTGTATAGTCAAGTAAGAAGTTTTAATCGCGGTATATCACTATTGATGTTTTCCTCTCCTTTAAGTGACACAATTCAAACAAACTCAAACAATATGTTTTAAATGCATTATATCATTACTGTAATATTATGGACTTTGATTTGTAAAGTATATTGTATACTACCATTGTAATGCCATAGTGGTTATTCGGTAAAAGGAAGAAGGCTAATGACATGCTATTATTATTATTATTGTTATAACATCGACGTTATCCTGTGAAATGTAAATGACGAGTTGCATATATCATTATTTGTACGTTAATGATGCTATCCTGTAATATGAAAATGGCTGTATGGGCGCATGCCTAGATGCCAATAAATTTAAAAAAAAAAAAAAAAAAAACTGTTTCTTGTTATAGAGACAGCGACGAGGGCCTCCAACGAAAGAAGCTATTGTGATTTGGTCCTGCCCGTTTTCACCAGAGTATTTGACTCAGTGTGGCATACCGGACTGCTCTGCAAGTTATATGAATGGAGCATTCCTGGACCCTGGGTGAAACGTTCTGCTTCAGGGTTGACGATGCCATGTCAACACGACAGCGCATTGTTACAGATGTACCACAGGGCTCTGTACTGGGTCCTGTTCCTTGTAGCGTGAACACAAGCGACATTCCAGAACCTGCGAATGTGAAAACGGGCAAGTGTGCCGACGATTCGGCATACTTTACATTCAGCAGCAACAGAGCCATCGCCACTAGATGACTGCAGGAAGCTCTTCAGCAAACGGTAGCCTGGGCCAGGAGGTGGCGGATAAGTATAAACACCCCCCCCCCCCCCCGCCTTTAAAAAAAAAAAAAAAAAAAAAAAAAAAAAAAAAAAAAAAAAACGCAAGTGATTATGTTGACGCGCCACCTAGGACGCCGTGGACAGCAACTACCACACCCGCAACTTCAGCTCGGAGGTAAAACCATCCCCTGGGCGCCGACTGCTCGCTACCTTGGTGTAATACTTGACTGTAAGCTGAAGTGGTGAGCTCACATCAAGGACATCGACATCAGGCAAAGGATAAGTGCTTGGCTCCATGCTCTTTACCCGCTCCTTAACCGGGAAGGCTCATTGGCATCACATCTAGGAGTTGCCATTTTCTGCTCCTTGATTAGGCCGGTAATTGAGTATGCTTGCCCTGTCTAGTGGTACACTGCTGATTGCCAACTAAAAAAGTTGCATGTGCTGCAGAACAGAGCACTGAAGCGGGCGCTACATCTGCCAGGCCGCATCCCCACTGACGCAGTGCATGAGACGTCTAGAACACCCAGGCTTATTGAAATATTCAGGCAACTTGCCTATGAATTCTACAGTGCAGCACATCACTCTGCCAATCCACTGGTCAGTTTTCTCGGTGAATATGAATCTGCCGCTGACAAACATATGAGGCCATTGGTGTTGACGGAGCGCTAAGGAACAACTAAAATACACCATCAAGACGATCATCCAGAAATGAAGAGAAGACCATTCAATAGAAGACAGAGGTAGGAAATGTCCCTTGACAACAACCCCCAAAACGACTAGCTTCAAGGCAGAGATTGGCGTGAAAACTTGTTATTGACGCATATATATTTTTTTTGAAACTTAATCAACTTACAGTGGACTTGTATTATCTGTATTGACCTACAATAACAAATACTAAATCGTCAGTCCTTTGGTTCTGTCGACACTCTAATCAAGTGGAAACATAGAAATGTTGTTTACACTTATAACTATTTCGCTCAATTCTGTTTTCCTATTTGTATAGTTTGCAGCAGCATCATCAAAATCATTCGTCATAGCTGTAGAGACCATTCCGGCAGTGAGTGTGAATGTCATATCATGAGCAAATCATTATCAATATTAGTTTAATATTCATGTGATCTATTTAGTTCGAGCCCTAGGTGGCAACGTAATTACACGAGAATGGAACCTCCTTATATGCGTCCTATATGTGATTCCTAAATATTCTTATTCTATTTGATTGTTCCATCATTATGACAACACCATGACAGAATGGAAAAACAATTATGATACTCATTAGCTTAACATTCTTCGATTTCTGTTACTAGGTCGAGGGCGAAATGAACATTTTTACTCTCACGCAAAAGAAACTTGTGTACGAATTAGCTGGTTCCCCCATGGGGTCGTAATAATATTTACGTGCAAATCTGACAACTTTACGTTGCCAACTGTGCAGGGTTCTTTTGTTTCATTTTCGCCTGTGAAGAGGTGGTCGCCGGGTGTGGAGGCGGCGGAGTCCCTGGGCTCCTGGCCAGGATTCGGGGTCCTCATTAAGAGCGAGCAATCCAAGCCGGCTGTATCTGTGTCGTGAATCGAGTTACAGGCAAACAACCTGCTGTCGGCGCTGCTGGCTGTAACACGATTAGCGCCGCTTCGCTGGGTGACAGTCTGGTCTGCTGGGCTGTGTGCATCCCAGGGAAAGCTCCAGAAGCTGTAACTTGGAAATTGGGTTTTAAAGATTGGCTGTGTGAAGCGTTTTAATCGGGTGGTCGAGATTCTTTTTCCAAGTTGCCAACCTTTACTTCCTCTCACTTAGGTTAGATGTAAGAGTTCTCCGCTGTAGCTCAGTACCATTTTATTTCAGACGGTTGACCACTATGTGTTGCGTCTACGTCACACAATAAACATCATTGAAGGATTTTGCCTGAAAGTCACATTAGTCTTGGGAACGCCATCCCAGCGATCGAGATACTGAATATTACCCGATTTTCTTACTTGTCTAAGCTGTAGGTTGAAACCTCGACAAGCTTTGCCTAAGAAGTCCTTGCTTCATTTCATCGACAAGTTTCGCTTAAGTTCCACAGTTCTGTCTTACCAATGATGCCTGAGGCTAAACGAACTCATGATCATAATCCAAAAGATACAACCTCTAGGCAATTAAATGCTTTTGCGTATAATTAAAATAATGGAATTTATAAACAGTTAGCAACAGATCCACCTGTTAAGCTCTTTTTAAAGTATCAAAAGAGTGATGTTTCATATAGCCTTATGAGTGAGAGAAGACGCTATTATTTAGCCTTATATTTTATTTACTTTTCGGTCTTTCACATCGAACTACCTAATAATTCACAAGATCTGTTAACTTACAAAAACAGAAATGAAATTGGTATGTTTTTACTAAAATCTTACTTAGCATGTCTAAGCTTTTGTAGTAGAAACGACAATTCTAAGACATTCAGTAAATACTAGACACTCCCAGCATTTCAAGGACTACATTTTCCCACGAAACTGATCAGTTTAGTATCACGAAATCCCATTATCCGTTTAGTTTTATAAACGATTATTATTATTATATCATTCAAACCGAGCGTGATGGGTGAGCTCTAACGCTCTTCTCGCATTCGGAAGGACGCAGGTTCGAATCCCCGTCCGGGCATCCAGATTTTGGTTTTCCATCGTTTCCCCAAATCACTCCAGGCGAATGTCTGGAGGCTTCCTTCAAAAGGCCATTTCCGAATTCCTTCCCGTTCCTTGTCCCGCCTCTAATGATCTCGCCGTCGACGAGGCGTTTCATCCGCATGTCGATGAATAAAACTCTCTCTGCGGAATGATATGAGTTTAACAACGCCATTACACGAAGTACAAAGCAGGTAATTAACTGAATGTAACAAATTAAATAAATCTCAAACACTTGAGGCCAAGAAGATTCCATCGCTGATTACACTTCTAAGGGAAAATCAAAGACATGAGATTCGGAGGCTACAAATTAGGACTGAAGTTACATCTCTTACTCCTCAGACCTACCAACTTCTCAAAACAATATTCGACCTTGGGATTGTCTTGAGCTTAAGAAGTTGAAGCAATATAGTTTTAATTACATCCTTTGCAAGAGTTATAAATTCAGGTTTATATCTTCAAGCGTATAAGTATAAAAGTGATTTACCACTTCCATCCGGATTAAAAACAAATTTTCTACGGTCTAATAAAACCAGGCAGAAACTTACTACGACATTCTGTGTGATGATATATTTATACTTCCGAAAAAAGGTAAATTGAAAAAAGGTTTCTTAGATTTTCGCTGCCGTTTTTTTTTTTTAACAATTACTTATTTACCGGGAATGCACTTCTCAGCTTTTGGATGACATGCTGTATCTTTCGTGAGAGATATTACACTTTTAGTATTTTTTTAAAATTAATTTTAGAAAAAATATTATTAGTTGCTATTCAGAGAATGTTATGATATTCTTTGCGGTACACAGCATAATATTATCACAGATTTTTATCGCAGAAACATAATTTTAGTAAAACGTTTCTAATAATTATTGAATGATATTAATTAAGACAGCTTTCGTTTTTTAAGTACAGATATTAACATATTTAATCAAACTTTTCTAAATACATGATTTATTCTGTACAAAGAAGAACATTTGGTAGTGCTGATCAGCTTATATTTACAGATTATTTTATCCTGACATTGTTAAAACTATTCCGAGCTTTTTTGTTACAAGTACCACATTATTTACTTATTACGTGTTTCCAGGGTGTATTATTTCTCACTACGGCCGTGAAATGCATTCACCATTAGTTTAATTAATGTTTACGATGTGCTTTAGGATATATGGCTGAAAGATAATTTCTGGGTGGAAATTAAAGTCCGTGATGGATTTGCAGTGGCGCTTTAATGCTTTCGATTTTACATATCACTTAATTAATTTTGATACGTAACAAAATGGAATACATGTTACAGCCAATACATCGCTTGCGAATTGGTACATCATCTGAACGTGTCGTTTGGTGATACTATAGCAAAATGCACTTGTGAATATCATTAAAGTGAATTATTTTTTCCTATCCGTAGCCGCATTGATTAATTGTTGGTCCAGTCACAATTCTAAGAGCGTACGATAGTTATGTAATTTGTTGCTACAACAAATTGTTTCTATCCTATAAATGGATAGTTTAAATTCAAAAGCAAATACTGATAAGGAATACTAATAAGCTCCAAAAGAAAAGAGAACAGAAACTTACATTTGTTAGACGCAAGTTATTAATTGTACTGTGAAGATTTGAGCCACTCAATTGAATTGAAATGCAATGGGGCGCTTGCTCCGGTGGCAATTTCCCTGTTGATATAACTCTACCTTTCTTTTATTATCATTATTACTAGAGTATCGGAAGTTTCTGGCACCTTCCTGCTAACTCCGTTTCTCCGATGACTTGTTGCCAAGTCCCCAACAACCATTTCACCCACCTGACTTATCTCACCATCTATCCTTTCCGCCCTACAGGCAGATCCTAAAGGGTCCTAATCATTTCGACCATTTTTCTGATAGTTCCGCCCGTCTCCCTGATTCTTTCGTCTTGCTCTGAAATTTTCCTACCCTGATCTGAAAAGTTCCTATCCTGTTCTCAACCAGAATGGACATTACCATGGAAGAGCCTCATTTAGGCCGGCCTCGGTAGCGTAGGGGCTAGAGTACTGGCCCTACGTGCCGAAGGTCGCCGGTTCGAGTCCGGCCGAGGGCATGGGTGTTTAAGTGTTGTGTGTCTGTGTTAATGTTGTGGTCGTCCTGTGGTGTCCATACTTAGAATCTACAACCTACTAGAGAAATTGATCACTGGAAGAATAATAACATCACACTGAGCTGGCTGTATGGCCTACGTTGCCGAATGCCATTGAAAAAAAAAAAGCCTCATTTAGTTCCCTTTTCCCCATTGCCATACATTTCAAGTGAAACCAATTGAATCCAAACAATTCGCCGTAAGTATGCTACAGGCACCACACTTTTCAGGCATGATTTTTTTTTTCAAAAAACTACTATTACCTTTCAAACGAAACTTTAGGATCAAAATACAATTTTCTATGTAACTTAACTTAAACTGATAGTCTAATAATATCGAAAAAAATTTACAATACACTTAAAACATTTTTAATTGAAGTATTACTCCTCAGTGTCTTTAACGAAAGTTATAAGTAGGAAAAATGTACTTAAAAGACAATAAATAAAACGTACTCTTGTGAACAATTAAACTTAAGATGAAATTTAACAGATCGACAGAATTTAGTGCTAATTTGAATAATAACTTATCATTTATTTATGAAAAATATTTTTATATTAATAATCTAAAATTATTATTTTAATTTATTAGAAAATATTAAAGCAATAATTACATATCATACAGAAAAATAAATTTAAGTTATGCTTATGATTTTTAAAACTTAATTGTCTGTGGAATTTAAAAAATCGATACTTTGTAATCCTAATCGCGAGTTCAAACTACCGATTTAATTAAATAACTTTTTTATTTGTTGTCATCAGTCTCTCAGCTAGTTTGATGCAATACTTCATCCCTTCCTATCTTGTGCTAACTTTTTCATCTCAACTAACCCTTACAACACATGTCCTCGATTATCTGCTTCATATATTCTAATCTCTGTATTCCGCTGCAGATCTTTTCTTCGACTGTTCTAACTTGGAGGTTTAACATAGTATACTGAAGACAAACAAGAGAGTAGTGGATCAATTAGCATTCAGTACCTGTTAGGAGGTGGTGGTGATGAACGGAGAGTCCATCGAGCTGCTTGTTGTCGCCTAGTCCGTGATGGTAGTTGGACTGACTGGTAAAGTGTATAACTAGTTTCCAGGAAAACTCCGTAGAGTATGGTGGGGTTAAAAGGTTCTTCTAATTGGCTGTGGGGTGGAGTTATGATGTGAAGAGGGGCGGCTGTATAGTGTTAGTGGTTTCCAAGCTGACACAAGCTTCCCAATGCTATTCTATATGTCGAGGGTTCCTTCTCGTAAGCAATTCCTACACAGGCGGGACTTGCTGCGCTACGCGGGTAGCTGTAATTTCAGTGGCTAGATAGCTGGCGATAAGAATTGTGTAGTGCGCTTCTAAACAGCAAGTGGTGTTACAGGCTTGGGGACCCAGGCTCGCTACATGATTAACTCAAGGTCTCGGTACTCGCTTTCAGATGAAAACGCTTAGCGCTTAGTGGGACCTTGCTCGCTGGTACTTAGAATAAGTGAACATGCGACAAACGATCTAAAGTAATTGAGTATACAAAACTCAGTTAGTGATGTAACAAATCGCAGTTCCTTGAGAGCTCTTCACACTCGGAACTAAATGTCACTCAGTTAATAGACGTAAGGTAGTGTACGATAATTTATAAATCACAAGCATGAATCTGATTTATTGACATTTTTAACCATCTTCAGAACATTGTATACAATGTGACTTAAATTTATGTAGCTAAGATTCACTAAACACAAAACCTTTTACTTACAACTAAAGCAAGTATAGAAGGTAAAAAAGTAAACTACAGGGCGTTCGCCGGAAAACGCAACCCTCCCAGTCTGTTGCCGTCGGCAACTTGCTCGGTCAGTCTAGCCAGCAGTTTCCGCCACGCGGCACCGTGAATCACCGCACTGTTTAACACCTCCGCTGCCCCAACAGTGCAGTGCAGTGACCCTTACATTGTTAAGAACGGTTTCTTTGCATTGTAGCTAGTTTGTGACTTCAGTCTCTTATTAATCAGTGTTGTGAATAAACGTTTCTTTGCGGTTTGGCTGGTTTGGGGCTTCATACTCTTACTAATCTGTACCGTGTTTGAGTGTGAGTAAAATTATGGTACGTTACAGTTTGCAACAAAGAATATTTCTCTACGATACATATGTGAAGAAGAAGTCGTTTAAAAAGTGTCGCAGTAAATTTCGTCGCGAATATCCTGGCGCTTTACTGCCAGCTAAATCAACAATTCTGCGTCTGGTTAAAAAAGTAAGAGAAACGGGTTCATTTTTTAACAAAAAGAGACTGTCGGTCAACCGTATTCTCACAGAGGAGAAAATTGACGATATCGCTTTTCGACTAGAACAGTCACCCAAAAAATCATTAAGTCAGTTAGGGCAGCGTGTGTCTCGAAATATGTTCAGAAGATGTGAAATGTGCATTACACAAGAGTGTCAACACTTCCAGCATCTTTTATAAGGTAAGCTAATGAATTACGTCACATTTAAATGCTTAGCACATACAAGTTTATGAAATAGTCCGCGGCCGACGGTCGAACAATGCCGGGAGCTGAACGCTCGCTCGCCGCGAGCAGTTTCTTCCTTGTAGCGCTAACAGTGGGTTGCGTTTCCCGGCGAACGCCCTGTACGTTATTGAAATCCTTGGGCCATAAGTATGCAAATCTGTGGTTGTTTATGATTTAATTAAGCAATTTGTTTCATTTTACTAACGCCGGTCGAATATTGACGATAGTCATGTAATTGACACTGTAATTTCCTTATCTCATTTTACATGCTGCAACAACCGTTTTCTAATAAACAGGGAATAATTACGCTCTGTAAAAAAACAAATGTAACTTCTTAGATTCAACATGTTTCCTAGAAAAATCCTGTTATGACGTAATAGGCGGGATTCACCACAGAAATGGAAGGGCAAGTAAGGTCCAGCAAATATTGTGTAAAATTTTTAATTTTACCAAATAATTTTGTTAAAATGTGACATGCGGTAATAGATTTGATAGTGAAAAAGCATAAATTTAGTGGGAATGGATGATGATGTTAAACAGAGATAGGCATATATAACATCTCAGAACGGAGAAAGAAACGAACGTTTGAGTGAAATAGCCGAAAGCATGTTGTAAAAAAAAAGTAACCATGAAAATAAATCCGCTTACCCATGACGATATCGTTAGATGTAATGGGCTGTAGCTTATGTCTATATACAAATATCACGACATCCTTGAACTGAATTCAGTTTTAGGACTGATGTAAACCTAAAACGATTGCGAAGGCGCACTTCCCAAATTTGGAGCGCCAGATGCAAAAACTTTATCCGGATGAGATAGTCGGAGTTAACGAATAAAATACAAAAGTTTCATATTGCAGGTTTCGTCTAAATAAGGTGCTGTAGCACATGCAGCGGATTAGTTTTAGGCGTTGGATTCACAGTTCGAAAGAGACATGGACGGAAAGAATATCATCAATGAAACTTTTGTTGGAATGCTATGCCGATCCAGCCAACTTTCTAATTTTCACCTGATAAGTGTTTAATGATATGGAAATAATATGTCTCGTGGTCGATTATAAATGTGTAACTCCTTCTTCTCTTATTATCAGAGAAGCTTGTATTAGCTGATGGATGTGTATTTAGTAACTAACTACCATCCAGTGCCCACCCTAGCCACTTTTACCATCCGGAATCGCTGTAATCAGTAGATCATGGGGCCCGCGAAGAGCAGACAGGCCTTGTGCCTGCAATCTATCTGTCTCTAATTACTATCACCAATACAATTCCCAGCTACACATGATTTTATAGTGAAAATGATTCTGGCGTTGAAGATGAGATTCGGAGATTAATTGTACTGAAAACGGGAAACAGTTATAATCTGTTGAAGCCAATCTGCCCAGAGTATGGATATGAGAAGATCGGGGAGGGATTCCAATCATATTTTATAAACTGTGACTGCGAATTCTCTTGTAAGTGTTTTGGCTAAATTTTCCCGCATGATCCTTCTAGCTGACGCTAGAGTTTTGTTCTAAAATGTGGGAGCTGTTCATTCCCCCTTCAGACTGGTAAAAAATTGGTTACTATTCTGAACGGCCAATTTGACAATGAACCCTTTGCATCATGCAGCGGTTATTTAGTCCATTGTTATTCTCATCTCTTCACTGTTATCACTGCAACTTCATTCCTTCATAGGGCTAAGATCGCAAATTCTACTTTCAAAGGAATGCGGCTATTCTATGTACGGTCAATACTTCGAGCATATCTTTTACATCCCTTTATCCTTCAAAAATTATTATTATCAGAACATCACTCTCCATAAAAATAATAATAATGTGGTTTTTTTTTTTTTTTTTTTTTTTTTTTTTTTTTTTTTTTTTTTTTTTTTTTTTTTTTTTTACCACCAATACAAATGGTAATTACCAGTAAGGTGTTTTTTTGTCTCAAGCCATTATCTATCTTCATACTTAACTGAAATCAATGAATGAAGTGTCATTTTAAAGCGTATGATCTCCACTTTGGTCACATCATATTTTAAGAAAGGAATTTGTCGGAATTCGACCCTTAAAGGGAAAAATATTAATATTTCTAAAAAGCGTTTTTGTGCCATAAGCCGCTTATCTCCCTTAATATCTAAGCGATATAAATAAATGAGGTATCATATTAAAGATAAAGGTCTTCGCCGAGGTCACATCATATTTTAATAAATAAATTATTCATAATTCGATCCTTAAAGGGCAAAAATGTAAATATTTCTAAAATGCGTTTTTTGTGTCTGGAACCATTTATCTCTCTGGATACCTAACCGAGATCGATAAAAGAAGTAGGATTATGAAGATTAATGTCTCAGCTTTTGTGATATATGATATTAAGAAAGAATTTTTTTGGAATTCAACCCTTAAAGGGAAAAAGTATCAACGGTTCTTCAACGCAATTTTGTGTATCGAGCAATCTGTCTCCATTAATATGTAACCAAAAGAGATAAACGAAGTATCATTACACACATTAAGGTCTCCAATGGGGTCACATCATATTTTAATAATGGATGTTTTCTTAATTGAACCATTAAAGGGCAAAAATATTAATATTTCTAAAATGGGTTTATTGTGTCTCGTGTCATTTATCTCCCTTCATTAAACAAAATTGATAAATGAGGTATCATTTTAAAGACTGAGGGCTTATTAAGGTCTTAGATTTCGTTACATCATATTTTAAAAAAAGGAATTTTTCAAAATTAGACCCTTAAAGATCAGAAGCATTAATATTTCTACAACGCATTTTTCTGTCACGATCCATTTATCTCCCTTGATACCTAACCGAAATCGATAAATGAGGTATCATTTTACAGATTCAGATCTCTGCTGTGGTCACACCATATTTTATAAAAGGAATTTTTAGCAGTTCGGCCCTTAATGGGCAAAAATACCAATATTATTTTTACAACTTGTTTTTATTATTATTACTAGCCATTAATACCCTTCCATATTTAACCGAAATCGATAAATAACATATTTTTTTAAAGATTAGGGTCTCCAATTAAGTAAAATCATAAATTTAGAAATATTTTTTTGGAATTTGATGCTGAAAGAGGTTGTGCGTATGATACAGTTCACAGCCAAGCCCCTAGATTGCAGCAGCAGATATGTCGATAAACTGTTTTTATACAATAAGTAGTTTTTAGGATTTTTTTCTGTTGCGGAAACATTTTAGTTTCGCTATACAATTCCAATGTAATCATTTTATTCGCACAGCAACTAATATAACAGAGATATTGATATGCTGTGTGCATTTTGTTCCGGTTGGTTGTATTCTGTTACGGCCAGTCACCGTTTGTTGGTAATACAGTGTGTTTTAAATTTTCCTAACTGTTTCGTAATATGTTGTAAATATTTTTATGCGTACCTATTACACTAAACAAATACATTTTTGCTACAAAAGTGCGGTTCTATTTTTCACTATATTGCAAGTATTCAACCTTATTTTATTCGCGAAATTCTCACATGGGTCGTCTAGTAATAATCAATAGCCTTAACAACAAAGTTAGCTAAATTTGCTGATTAAGATCTTAAATACGGTGTCAAGCAAGACCATCGAAAAATATTATTACTCATTAAATATTATCTTCTGTCTGCAGCAGAGTTCTGGAGAAAATAATGAAATTCTTAAATAATTAAAACTAATTGCACAATACTAACAAGGATTTCGGAGAATTAGTCTATAAAACACAGCTTCCTTTATCTTCACATGATGTGATGAATGTTATAGGTGTAGGATCGCAAGCTGATACAATGTTTCTGGATTTCCGGAAACATTTTTACTCTGTGCCACGAAACCACCTCATAAAGAAGATTTGCGTGTATGGAATACCGCAACGTATTTGCGGCTGGTATATCATTTATTAACTGGATGATTGCATTACTTATCTGATTGTGCTAGTTATCTAGAAATTTAATAGGCCCGCAGGAAAACGTAACAGACCATTTATACCCCTGATATTTGTAAAGGATCTTCACAACAATGTTAACAGCTCTTTGACATTGTTTCCTGATGATATAATAATCTATAGAGAAGTAAATTCTGCTCATTGTTAGAAATTAAACGTGTTTTCGATCTCATTTCAAAAAGGTGTAATAAATTGCTGTATATGATAAGTAACAATAAGCATAAGATAATACAAGCATGAATAAAGATAACAATTCTCCACCAGTACAAAGAAAAGCGTCAAACTCATGGGAAAGAGGAATCCTTTAAAAATTTATGCACAACAGTGTAATACAACATGAAATCCAATCTACACATAACATCGGTCGTTGGGTAAGCCAATTCTAGGCTACTATTCGTTGGTCGAATTTTGAAGAACTATGTGAAGAAAACAGTACAGTAAATGCAAATCTTTTACGTCATCATCTAGTGTAAGGATTAGATGTATGGGACCTGTATCACAAGGGACTTATGAATAATATCAAGAAGTGCAACGGAGAGCTGCGCAACTGATGACTGCTTGGCACCGTATTCGTCTTTGTTGCGGAATTGATACGGAAATAAAACTAAGATTCTAAGGTAGATAAACAACTTACTCTGCGCATAAATTAATTTATTAAGGTGTTCAGACGTTTACGAATGCAGTGAAATACTTCTCCCGCCAACGTACTTGGGCCGCCATGATAGGATAGATATGTAGAATAAGGTTCCGTACTTGCGCCTATATGAATTGTTTCTTCCTCGTGCTGCTAGAGAATATATTTGATGCAAAAAACCTTCGGCTACACACAGTTTTCTGTGAACTGCAAGATATAAACGGACATCATAATCAACTGCAAGTTATTACAGCATCGAAATTTCAAACTAAGTCTCAGATTACGTGTTGAAAAATATGTTCCTCAGATGAAGTATTATTTTTACGTCGCAGAATCATAAGACCAGGCAGTATTTCCGCATGCATTCCCTATCTACCTCAAGTGAAATAAATCCCGCGCTTTCGACGGAAATTAAATTTGGCCCTCTTTCAAGCCGTCATCGCTCTTTACAATCTAAGTCGGATCCTCGCTGTCACTTTCGTTGAAGCTTTATAGAATTAAGTTTTATGTTTTGAAAATTGGATATATTCTAACGAATGAGCGATGTAGCCTTTCGTCTCGGTTGGAAACCTCCCAGTCGCAGTAATATGTCCGCCATAAGTTCTTTTTCTTTTAACCCCGCGTCTTTCTCTAGACATTTTATTTGATCTCAAATATGATTTTGTTGTTCCTCTGTTTCATCTTCCTTTTGCGGTCCGCGTATAAGAATTGCTTTTCTTCGGAGTAAGAGTCATTTTCCTTAAACTTTCTCTATGTTTCAAGTTTCTCATTCACAGACATTCACATTTTTCGGAAGCCTTACGTAGTTTTGTAAAGATAAGTGTTAGTCTGTTACATATATCTCTACACGAGTATGCACATAGGAAAATTAATAAATAAATATGGCAAGGTAATCACATTGTAATGGCAAAGATTTTTTAAAATTATTTATCAGTTACCTCAATTAATTTAAAATCAATCGTTTGTAGGTTTATTTCAAGAGCTAATGAAACAACATAACTTACGTTTTTACAAAACAATAGAAGTCATTTATGCAAAAATCGTTATATCAGTTGTTGGAGCAAACGTAGATTTTTAACGCAATGTTGTTGCAGGCCTTTCTTTCCGCACACATTTACTATTTCAGAATAAGTAAGATCTTTTCAATATATGTAAAAGAAGACTTAGAATTGAGAGATAATATCAATAGTAAGAAAAAGTTACTTTGGTCATTGGGTCATATTGTTTGCCACGTCGTGACGTCATGCATACGGTATGCATTGATCGGCTAGTAACGGTCAGAAGTGTTATTCATCTACATGCACAGATGTTGCTATTAAAGCAAGCTAAGAGTTTAGGGAAACTATTTACGTTTCTGTAATGCCTAAGTATTTTTTTTTTAATTGCAAACATACTACAAACAAAAGTGCGCCTATCTTTTAAATCCACTATTAATTTTTAGTTTATTTTTGTTTATTTATATTCTATCAATGTAGTAAGATGAATTTACAATATTATTACATATTTAAGGTTATGAGCGTTATTTAATAACAATTCCAAATGATTAAACAACTGCGAAGATACAAGTTGCCGGGCTAATGCGTTCAACCAGTGACTTTTCATGTGCTTAGAAGATAATAGTATTAAATAGTTTGTCAAAATTTTATATGTAACTCAACCTCTTGTTTCTTGCAGTATTCTGTCACTTGGGCTCAGCTTGTACGGTAGTTAAGGGTAAAATATTGATTAACTTATTTATGGTTTATTAATGTAAATTGCACTACGGGTAGAACTTAATTCCGTAAGTGAACGATAATTAATTACCTTCCGAGATAAAGGGACAAAACCGGTATACGACAAAAGATAAATTGGGTGATATATTACATTTGTTGAAGACCATGATAAGATTTACTAGATTTTGAGTATAGAACAGAAACCATAAAAGCAGAAATATATCTTGAATAAACGTTTATCAACTAGGATATTTTTCAGGTAATCACCAGGAGATAACAAATTTTAATATTTTCAGCTGTTGAAACATAATCATTTGTTACAATTGTTTTAAATCTATATCGCACGAATAAAATGTGGTTGGCATATTCTTTACCTTGAAAGTTAAATTTAATTAGATTTGATACGGACTTTTCGTATCAGGTAGACCTATAAATGATTTTCAAAGAATACGTAGTTACAAATAATCATTTACTCACTCCTAAAATTTAATCAAGTAAAACGGGACTTCAGGAAGACATAAAAGGTTCTTCCAAAATTATGAATTTCTTTGTCTTTACCACAAACCGATAATCTTAGGACTTTCCTGATCTTAAATTCACGGATCTGTCGTAATGTAGTAGACCCTCATTTTTCTTCTTACGAACAACTTGCTACTAACAGGATTTTGAATTACTATGCTTAATCAGTTTTTATAAATAAAAAATAAATTTTTAAAAACTTTCATGCAATTTTTTCAATATACTCGCTACTGAATGATAAAAATGGATATTATTTTCAAATAATAATCTATGTTAAGCGTATCACATAACAGAAATCCTTGCTTAAATAATTGACTATGGTTACGCAAATTCATCGCTGATAAGCTCATGACATTTCACGAAAGACTTCATTTCGAGAAGAAACTAACACATCATTCACCGTAATATGTGTGATGAAACTTCAATTGAAACAATTTGAAATTTAAATGCTTCCTTAATTTCGAGCTCCTCCACAACCATAGATGTTTCTGGTTGCAGTCAACTAAAAGCAACTATTAGATGTAAAAGAAATTTGATATCAGCCACGTAAATCTAGCATGATAATTAAAAAATAAATAGTGCAGAGAGTAGTTAATATTTTTACAACGTTGTTGTCATATAAAGAGACTGATAACGTATGTCTTTGACAATATTAAAAATATTGGTTTACACACAGAGTGTAAAACAGCTAGTTGGTAGCTCGTATTGCTATCAGAGTTTATAAAATTTGGCGTATCGTGGCGTTGTCGTTTCTGTGATGCCATTTTCTATAGTTAAGATTAATTAAATGGGTTTCTGTGCCTGCGAGTCGCCTGGCGCACGCTACCGCCATTAATTAAATTACTCAGCACTTTCGATTCTATCACACTTCTCTGTCAATAACTAGGGATGACATTACCTTCGTTTTTGTTTTTAATGTAAAGGAGCATATTTTTGGTGTAAATAAATATGTTGGAAAACATTTTCGATTTGTTTTAAGAACATTGATTCATTTATATTTGTATGCTTGTTCCTTTCCAAAAAAATATGTTTCAAAATCTCCGTTCATATCCTTTCAACCAACTTAGCAAAGAAGAAGGAAAGATACAGCAATAACTTCATGTGATTGGTTCATCTACGTTTAGTATTTAAATTTATTAACAATGTACTAGACCAAGATTAACATATTAATTCATTTGATTTTTTACTGATTGTTATGAATCTAAAAATATATTTAAAAATATATGAGAAAGATTACAGCTCACGTTTAATACATCAGTTAAAAAAAATATATATTCGAGGAAAAGAAGAATTGTATAAAACAATTACTTCACATCTCAAATTGATGAAATGTTCGTAAAACAGTTGTCCGCTTCCGTGATTTTCGTTAATTTCTTCATTTCTAGATTCAAAATTTCTTTTACTACACAGCATTTACAAATCCTATGAAAACTCTTTTGTCTGAAACTTTCTTAACAACGACAGTGCTGTTTTATCCGTCGGTAGCAAGAACAGATAGTAACAAGAACGATTTTAATAATTTTTGTAACCAGTCATTATATATAAAAAAAAAATCATTTTCAATGCACATCGTCTGTTACTCAAAATAAAATTCACATCCCTCACCTTCATTCATTATTTGAATCTAGCTTTCGTAGACCTCATTTTGCTTCAATTTTCAGCGCTTGGATTCTAATTTATTAACAACTCCTAAGATAATTAGGCTTTTAACCCGTTAAAATCTTGGCTTACTGAAGGAGAACATGAATCTATCGGAACTCAATATCTTTATGTGTGTTCTTGAATCTTCCAGATCAAACAAAACTTTGTAGTATAAAGCTAAGGTGAAGATTACGGAAGATTACCATACCTTGTTTCAATGGGAAGTTATTTGTTACCGGGTATGGTGCTCGTAACAAAAAACGTAAAAATTTTCTGGTTCAATTTCAGTATGCTGATTTCTGTGGTAACGTTGGAATTAATGATTAATAACATTCTTAGATCAAAATTCTTCAATATTACTAAAGACATGCTTAAAACAAACTATAATGGTTCACAATTCACAACAAAAACCTTTGCAGTAAGGTATGCAACTGGGTATTAATTAAGTATCCTTACATTAATGTCTCTTGATTAATTAGTGCCGTTTACTAGACAGCAAATTGACTACCTAAGTACCTGAACTGACATTAAGTGCATTGTTATCTTAATGGATTGCATAAAATTTTGAGGTACTTGTTCGAATGCTGCAAAAGAAAGCAGTATATTTATTTCCTGTATATAGCACATAAATAGTCTTACATGTTAGAAAGAATATGACTATATAACGTCGGAGTCCCCTTTATATGCTGCTCTACACCCATACATAATCACATCTGAGAGTGGTAGCAGCTATAAGAAGATACTGCATTCAGAAATTACGTGTACAGTAATTCCTTGAACAGAAGTCAGCAACTGATATACATTTCATTTACGCCAATAATTTGTAGACCATTGTTAACGAAGAATGTAACCTTTTTTTCAATAGACGATACGAGAGCATTGCGGCAAGTTTTTGATTATATTAACGGTCACTCTCGAGTACACACCTCAATGTTCACTAAACTGTTTTATGAAATATGGGTTCTTTTTTTCTGGTAATAATGCTAGTAATTCACGTCTTGCTTCAAGCAGCCCTGTTGAGGACGGAAATATGGTAAAGAAGAGAATAATTATGACCGGTGAAAAGTAAGTGCATAACAACAGGCAGCAAAATTCATTGTAAAATAGCATATGCTACCTTACTCCTCCTAGATCACAAACGCTAAACATATCATCAACCGTTAGAATGATAAAACACTGCATGTAATTTTTGTAACTAAACTTTTTCTTCGCTGTAACATCGCATCAATTTCACTACTCTCCTATCAGGATAGTAAGTAATAAATTGATCCATCACTGTACATCTTAATAAACACGTTAGTGTCAACAATATAGGAACATGGCAGGTTCTCTTACAAACTGATTGTTCTTTATTATACACGCTAACGATATTCATTAATTAAGTCACCCCATATACGACCCACTACACCATATGACCTCTTTAGATAGGTTGTTACTTTATCAAAGAATGAACGCCCTGCTGTTTTAACTTTTTTTACCGGTAACAGCGCATTTTGTGATGAACACTGAAAACTGCAAAATTATTTCTGTAGTTGTAATTGAAAATAAGCAGTGTGTATTTTAAGTAACGGTGTTGAATCAAAATATTAATCCGAATTATGGCTTGCCAAAGCAGCTGCGACAAATCGTACACAAATGGCTGCAATACAGTAGCATTACTTCAAGTTGCGAATTTGTGTTGATAAGTTTTCATAAATTGTACCTCATGATATTTCTTCACCTTTCATTCATGAGTTCCTCTATGACGTCGGTATTTAATTAGCCATAGTTTATCAAGTCTTCGTTAAAAAGGTCAACTCGTGATTTACTTCTTCAGGGCAGTTCACCTGCTAGTGGCTACAGGTCTGTAAATCAAGTCTCGTTCTCCGAAACACATTAGGCTTCCTAACTCCCAGAGGAACAATTGCGTCAGAGTGCGCCATCAATCCGTTTTATAACCTTGAGTTACACCCCATTTGCTGCTCAACAACCAGGTGCAATGCGACAAGACTTTTAACAAAGTGGGTGAAATTACACTCAGTAGCAAAGAGCTAAGTCTCTGATGTGATTAACTATCACTTCATGAGAAATTTAGAATCTCATAAATTTTACTACTTATTTCACCCATATTTGACATTGTTGAGTCTCGGTGTTCTGGCAGGACAAAAGTTATCACGCAAACCCTGCAAGGGTCACCGGTTCGAGTATGGTCTCGGGCATGGATGGTTTTAATTAAGTGTTGTGTACGTTGTCTGAACCTAGTGAAAATGATCTACTGTTGAAATTCGATCATAAAATTGCATTGGAATAATCGCAATAGCACAGGCTGTACGATGATAAGCTTTCCACCTAATTGGTATGGCAGTGGTAAGCCAGTTGTAAGCTTCGCCATCATCCAAGAGAGCCCTCGAAGATCTATTATTAGTATTGCCACACTAACCGGTGAGGACGGCCTTTTTGGCCCACTTTGTTATCACTTAATACTTGCGAGCCGACAGCTTAGTCGAATTTTGATTAATATTGTTACTTATGGAATCACCAATAAACGGTAGGTATTGTTATGATGTCGCATATGAAAATGCACTGTTCTTATTAAACAAAGTATTTAATAATTTCATTTAACTGAATCACTTATTTACACTCGTACAACATCCACTCAAACTTGTTAACACATTGTATAAACTATTACAGCTTCCATATAGTGAAGCACAAACCCGTGTCATGCGACATTATCTACGGTGTGCAGCAACCTGCCCCGCTCGCTCGGCCAGCGAACACTTAATAATGCTCTCTGCTGTTACGGGCCACAGATAATACAATACAAGGTTCTTAAAAAACTAAAAACGAAAGCTACCACGATCTCAATACAAATTACTAATATCTAGAAGTCTGAAAGCATATAGAACAGGTCAGAGTCATTCATACAAATATTTAAGATACCCATAATTAATTATTAATAAAATAATAACATATTTATTGTAATAGTTTAATAACGAAAAATGATTGGAGGGAGTTGTGATAATGTTACATGGTCTAATAGCTAAATGTCATTAATTTAATAACATTCTGTCATACGTAATCCTACGGCTCACGCGAAAACGAGTAAAATGTGAAAAAAAACCTTCATGTAAAAATTTCTATTTAGATTAAAGGGAAACTTGTACTACAGTGTATTGGACTAGCCGCAGTCTTTACTTTTGTTTATGAATTAAAGAGGATAGTTTACGACGAACGTATTGAATCAGTATATTTCCCGTACATTTCATACGCAATGAACTCGCAGTTTCTAGTAGTACAATAACTGTTTGTCCGCCATATATTGCAGTTTGAAAAATGTGTAAAGTATTTTGACTTTTTCGTTTTTCTGTCTTTACTGACAGTTCCACCGGACAACGTGACCATCGTGGATGAGCGAGGGAAGACCGTCAAGGAAGTACTGGGACCGTATCTGGAAGGAGCTTCACCGACCATCTCTTGCGTCGCTACTGGAGGTGAGATTCACTATCAATTACTTCTTAGAAGGGAGGGGCGTAGAAACATAGACCGTTTTAATGTTTAAATACTTCCTTCATGGATTCTTGTATCTTTTTTATGATATAGCAAGAAAATCTAATGAGTTAATATTCCCCATCAGCAAACTCAGAAAATATTGATTCAATCATCAGAAAATTCTACTCACATCATAACACCCACATACATTTTATCTGTATGATAAAGATATTTTCTACCTCAAGTGACTGACATCCATGAAGGAACATGAAAACGGAGGTGATGAAGTTTGTCAGAAGACAATATATGGTTTCAAGGTATAAAAATAATCTTCAAAGAACAGCAGAGGAAAGTAACCAAACCCTGACCAGTGTTCCTAATTTGGACTCCCCCCCCCCCCCCACCTTATTTTTTGGCTGCATTCTGGCAGCATATATTTGAACATATAGACATTAAAAAAAAATATTCGTTTTGAAGTTCGCAGGGTTAGCAGAAACAAGTGTCTCGCCAGTTACGCTATTAGTGCTTTCAGTACAATTGAAAGTTTTTGCAGAGGTGCATTAAAGGGCGTTTTTATAATGTTGCAAAGGGAGAAATAATCGCAGTGTCTGGCAAAAAATATTTTGTAACAATGTATCATTTATTTGCTTTAATATCTATCCAATATTCCTTTTAAATGCCTGAAACTTCCAAGTCATAGATGCCCTAAGTAGGATCCTTCTGCGTTCGCTAAGTCGGACCCCCATAATTCACATTAATATTTCGTCAACTTGTTTTTAAAATGCCGATTCGGGTGGTCAAAACAAATAGTAAGTGATGATTTTTGTCGTTAGTGGAAGAAATTATTACGAATTAGCATAGAAACTTATCACTTTTTTCTTAGATGGTATATTATTAATTATTACGAATGTCAAATATGCTGAATTCTTTATAGCACGTAGTAAAATGTTAAAATAAGACTCACTCATAGTCTTTATATATTAATGAAATTTTCTGATAATTGTATGTATATTCTTATCAGGGGACTGACTCTGGCTACCTGTTTCTTAAAGACGCATTTCCAATTTTTTTTTTTTACTAAAAAATGAATTTTATGGCTATGAGTAGATATTTAATATCTTGTGTGATGCAGGTTATTTGAAAACATACCAAAGAAAGTATTCCATTAAAATTCGAGTAACAATAACTCAAATTAAGGACGAGAAAGGTGGTCCAAATTTGGTTTCTTTCCTCTACTTAGGCTTGATACAGCAATAAAGAAATACAACATGATAAGATACACTTAAAAGAGAAAACGTATCACGTCAAAAAGCCGATCAAACGTAAATTCGGTAATATATCGAGAAATCGAGAACAACTAAACCATTACACTTGAATACTTAATTCGAAGAAGGAATACATAAAGCAGCATTACGATCCATTCTAATCTGCGATTGAGAAATCACGACTGCTGAAGTAAAAACAAAGATACTTTCAGAAAATGTGAAAATCTTAAATACGATTAGAAGAAACACAGTGGGGGTCTGAATATATATATATATATAGCACAAAAAAGCAAGCTGTTAAATGAAAGAAGGAAATACTTGAATTAATACACAGCCTAATAGATACAGAAAGAAGTGTAAAACAGTAAGAGACACTAAAATTGTCACTAGATAAACAGAAAGGGAAATAATGCTAAAATATTGCAATGAATGTTTCGGAACTATAGCAAGAGAATAAAAAAGGGAGAGGTAAAAACGAAACAGTCTGCAGCATACAAAGACGCAGACAATAATATCGGCGTAACAGCGCTTCGCTCTGCTCTGTGATGGGGTCACATTGATGGGTATTTCAAAACTGAGTCCAACTAGCTACAGCGAAAGTGGCTGCCAATTATTTTGTGACATGCTCGACACTCTTTTACTCTGGCAAAAATATCGAACTTTGTATTTGATATAGTGTTTCATGACAGTCCATTCGTATATCCAGTCCTCTTCATTCTTGTCACAACTCCATATGACTTCTGGCTGACTGCTGCTGTCAAAGCAGCGATCGAAGTTCTGCCTGTAATAAAAAAAAAAAAAAAAAAAAAAAAAAAAAAAAAAAAAAAATCTGGCTCTCCATTCACTCATGATAACGTTTCAGACAGGCAGTACAACAGACTGCTGCTTCAGGCACTTCCAGCTCTGGGTGAAGGGTTTCACAATTTCAGAGACGTTGTCATTTCAGCAACTGCAGTTTCTCGTTGTTATACTGTTACGAAGTTATAAATTAAAGATACACATTTTCAATTTTTGTATACGCATCTGATTTGCTAAGCTAAATGGAAGGCAATATAAACTGTACAAATAAAAGGATTTTTGATAAATCTATAACCACCAAGTGTAATTATGACAATAATGAGATGTATAGCTTGTATAATGGTTATGGCTATAATCTCGTTTTTAAAACAGACATTTAACTTTAATAAGGTTCACTGTTTGGTATAATCAACTGTTTGAGCCAAAACTTTATAAATTTGTTTTAGCACTGTTTACGCATTGCAATTATTATTACAGCCTAAGCATTTCATTTAAAGGACACTGTGACGTGACTAGTGTTGTAAAAAAAGTTTTTTTTCTGGCTTGAAAAAAAAACATGAAAAAAACTTTGAAAAAAAACATGTTTTTTTTCTGGAACATGTTTTTTTTCACAACTACTAAATATCAAATTTGTAACGCAGTTATCGTTTAAAATGACTGTTTTAGAGTTTATTCTAAGTACTTATCTTAGTTTAAAATCTACTATATTTTTCTGGTTCAGTAGAAAAAAAAATTACGAAAATATTGGCAAAATTGACTGAAATTTTCTTTATGAACGGGGATTTCCCGAAGAGACTAGGTTGCGCGAGATGGAATCCCCATTCCCCATTGTTTGGATTATACTTGCTATTTGAAATAGTGCTGCCAGCCCTACAAAATTACCTACAGAGCTTTTAAAAAAATTAGGAATTTAAAATTTATCCACAGTTTTTTGCCCCTTTTTATTACTTATTGGGCTTTCCTTATATTCGTATACTTGTTAACTCTCAGAGTATAGTGGTACTGATTCATTAAATTGTCAGTAACGGAGCGTGCATAAACCACATAGCTCCATTTTGGCCTCCTGTGAACCCCCCTCCTCCCCCACGTAGCCCTACGTGGCTTTTGCCCCCCCTCCCCCCCCCCCCGCTCACGTAGCACGTAGCTTTCTTCCGTTTTGATTCCAGAAGACAATTTGTACTGTTTTCTCTTGTCAGACTATTGTAAATTACATACGGATATAATTAACTGAGGGAAATAAATACTCACATGCTGTTGTAAGTTCAGTTCCTCATTTTAACTGTTAAAAATGTTACGAAAGGAAAGTTACGTGGCCGGGCTCGGAACACCCCCCCCCCCCTCCCCACGTAGCCCAGCGTAGCCTTCCAGTTAACCCCTCCTCCCTCTGGACCGAGCCAAGTAGTTTGTGCACGGTCTCTAATTATGATTCGTTTCCTTGCAACCGTTGGTGTAAACAAACAATTGAAAAGAAGTAAAGCTCCTATTTTGTATGATAATAGATTTACAGTAAATTCAAACTTAAAAGACCGTATTACAGAACTATTGGCGCAGTCTTTATGCACAGTGTGTACTTTGTTCACAATTTAAAATTGCAATCTCAAAATCTTTTGCGTACAACACAAGAACAACCAGTAAAAGAAAATTTAACTATTTCTGAAGTTATGGATCTAGAGGAGACAGAAGAAGAGACAGAAAATTCCGACACCGATCGAACTAGTGTTGGTACTAGTGAATGTGGTACTGACATAGAGGATGAATAAAATTATGTTACCTATATAGATACACTTATGAATCATTATGTGAGACATTATATGATTCAGTAAGACTTAACACACACTTGTAAAATGGAAGTTCCTTAAATAATACTATAATTTATCAAGTATATTGTTTTCTGAAAAAAAAAAAAAATTTAGAAAAAAAAACACGGGTGCTAGGTTTTTTTTCATGTTTTTTTTCACAAAGGTGAAAAAAAACATTTTGTTTTTTTTTAGTTTGCAACACTAGACGTGACCATTTCATTTTTCATAAATCCTTCAAAATCTTGTATAATTAAACTGTTTTTTCATTGACCATTAATTATATAATGATGGAACAATGCTCGTTACAGCTATAAATTTAAGCATGAAGAAAGAGGCCAGCACTTACTTTTGGGAAAGTGTAAAGTGTAAAAACGTAAGAAATATCAGCATGGAGGCTCAATGCAGACAAGTTTATGAATGAAACAAAGGATGCTGAATTGACGTTCCTGTGCAGAAAGATCTGAGTAGATAGAAAATATTGTATCAACATAGATAAGACCGAGAGGCATGTGTGGGCATGCTTTGTCCCACGATACCGTTATACTCGTAGATAGTGAATATGCAGTTCATTTAAATTTTTCGAAGGTTAGTTATCCATGACTGAATCTCTTCTTTGAGTTTGCTTTTACAACCTTACGAAATTCAGCTTACTAGGTGTACAGAAAATTATATATGTTTATTGTATGAAGAGATAAAAAAATATATATAATATAATACGTTATTTTTTACTGATGACAGATTTTAAATACTTGGTATAAAAAGCGAAATAAGGAACTTTACTTTTCTCTAGTATGATAAGTGATGCATTAAGTAAGTGAAGGAAATCTGTTATAAGAACGTCTTACTTCGAAACTACAACATGATATGGTTGCATAATTCCATACATGAAAAAATAGGCTATAAGGTTGGGCAAAAAAGAAACGCGGGCTCTATTGTTAAACAATAGCCTCATGAGAAACGTGGCAAACCAATTTTCGAAGTGAGAAGTAACGTTGAGCATTCCAGAGAACGAGGGTTAAAACTCTCCGTCGGTTCATCCAGATTTCAGTTTTTCATCATTTGCGAAGATCATAAAAAGTGAATGCAGGGATAGTTCAATCAAAAACGCCACGGTCGAAGTTTTTTCTGTTGCTTCGCTCAATTCTATTCAACCTCTAATAACTGGAAAATGAACCATGATGAAAGGCGCTGGTTATGTGAAACATTACGAAAAAAATATAGATACTCATTAATGTCACATTTAAAGTTGGAATAAGTAAAAAAACAAAAAACTTCAACATGTTTTTTCAATTGAAGCATGGCACTACACTAGTATATTAGGTTATGACAGAGTTACAGATTTACAGTAATGATAAAAATGAGATCGTAAACACAGTTTGGAAACAGCCAAGAAATTTTGGATTCATTAGAACATGTAATGAAGTTACATGAGTTGCTATTTGCACTGTGAAAGGAAATCGATTTAATAATTTATTGCTAATCATTCCCATTTAATATCCAAAGCTCAAGATATTAACTTCCCGATATGCATCTTCTAGTGTAATGTAACCGCATATTACTCCGTATTTTATATGAATATCTAAAAGAAGTATTAAGTAATTTATGTTCTTCAAATAGTTCATTACACATTGAAATAAGTCCTTGTTTCATTGTATAGTCCCAGAGTTTGGGGAAGTTCTTGCGCTGCGTAGGTCCTTACAATGTTAATATACTTTTTTTTTTTTTTTTGCTGTTATCACTCTTTCGACTGGTTTGATGCAATCCTTCATCCCTTCCCATCCTGTGCTAACCTCTTCATGTCTACATGTCCCTTACAAACCACGTCCTCAATTATCTGCTTCATCTATTCTAATCTCTGTCTTCCTCTACAGTTCTTACCTTCGTCTATTCCCTCCACTAACAAATTAACCAATCCAGCATGTCTCAAAATATGACCTACCACCCTGTCTCTTCTTTCTGTAAGCTTGTTCCACAAACTTCTTTCCTCGCCCATCATCTCAAAAACTCGTTAATTTCGTCCACTTAATTTTCAGCATTCTTCTGTAGCACCACATTTCAAATTCTTCAATTTCCTTTCTTTCTGGTATTCCTGAAGTTCATATTTCGCTACCATAAAGTGCTCTGTTCCACACATAGAGTTTTACAAACTTTCCTCTATAATTCCTCGATCAATGTTTGAAACTAAAAGATTTCTCTTTTTTATAAAGACTCTTTTTCCTAGTGCTATTCTGTTTTTTAACATCATTATTAGTTCGGCTATCGGCTGTAATTTTGCTCCCCAAGCAGCAGAATTCACTTACTTCTCCTACTGCATCCGATCGTATTTTTATATTTTGATTGGTATCATTTATGGTAGATTTTATCACTTTTGTCTTGCTTTGATTTGTATTCACTCTAAAATCTTCCTTCAGTATTTTGTTCATGCCATTTAGTAACTTCTAATATCCTTAGCCCGTCCTGCTAACAAGACAAGGTCATCAGCAAATCGTAGCATACTGTTTTTTTTTATCTCCCTGAACACTTATACCACATGAAAAATTTTCTTTTATTTCCTTTATTGCTTCTTCTAAATACAAGTTGAATATTAACGGGGATAGACTACAACCTTTTCTCACACCCTTTTTAACTCTAATTTTATTATAGCTACTTGATTCTAATATAGTTTAATAAAGTATTCTTCTATCTCGATTCTTAGATCTGACTTCATTAAAATTTTGACATTATCAAAAGCTTTTTCTAAATCAACAAATGCCTTGAGAGTATCTTTTTCTTGATCCGCCCTTCAAGTATTAATCTTAAAGCCACAATTGCTTTCCTCGTACCACGATTTTTCCTAAACCCAAAACTGATGTTCACCTACTATCTCTTCTATTCCCCTTTCCATTCTTCTGTATATTATTCTGGTCAGTAATTTTGAAGCATGTGATATTACACTAATGATGAGATAATTCTTACATTTGTCGGCTTGAGCTTTCTTTGGAAGTGTGAAGATGATATATATATATATATATATATATATATATATATATATATATATATATATATTAATTATTGGAATTTCTCCTGTTTCATAACTTTTTGATATCAGCTTGAAAAATCTTTCGTTCCCTTCTTCTCTTAGGGATTTAAGAAGTTCTGCAGGGATCTCATCGATTCGAAATGCCTTATTTGCTTTCAAGTCATTCAGACCTCTATTAAATTCTGTTCTCAAAACAGGATGTCCTAAGTCATCGAAGTCGACGTCGCCATCCATTTCTTTAGTATACTAAGACGTTGAAATGGGAGTAACAGGTAGACTATATCCCTTTAAAGAAATATAACAATGTAAAAGGATTCACGGAAACTCATCAGAATGAATTACCGGGACATGATACAGAAAGTTAGGAGAAGAGACGGTTTTGGGCACTTGGGTCTACTGTACGTGCCACGTGGGGTTCGTGTCCTGAGGAGAGGGCCATGTCGACACCAGCTGGTAGGTTACGCCAGCTGGTACTCCGACACCTCATCCGTTAATGGAACGCCATCCGGACCGGACTACACGGATAGCCACTCTGCAGGCGGCGCGTGGTTGCCATGACAACGACGCGTGCCTGTTTCTTCCGGCTCGTGTAAGCTGACTAGTGTGCTGCGCCTGTCCGCTTAAGAAGTTATGTTCAGTGCCGACATCACTTGCACTTACTCTAATATTGCTTGAGACGAGAATTAAAGACGTTCTATTCAACATGTAACTTCAAAACAGTCATTCAAAACAGTGATTTCGATTACATTCTCTATATAAACTTCGTCGAAAGTACTTTTTCATAATACTTACTCCAAGTTAATAAATTTAAATCAGCATTTTCTTTTCGTTTAACATTTTCTTAGAGTCATGGATTACTCGAAAGTAATTCATTCAGTTATTTTCATAGTGTACAATTAATTGTTTTATTTTTCATTCAGTTATACGAGAAAACGAAGCCTCGAAGGTGGGAGAATTAAATGTTATCAGGCTGTAAATATTAAAATCAAACAAAATTGTTTATTCAGTACGGAATAACTACGGCTATGTCGACTTTTTAAAATTTGTATCTCACATTTTTGTCGTTTATACGTGTTACGTTTTTTCACCTCTGTGGTATTTTGCTGCATTTATGTGTAAACACTGAGGAATTTCTTTCTACGTTATATTTTCAAATACATTATAGTAGATCTGTACTATAATACTTGATCATAAAGCGTATATACGTTTTAGTTAATTAGTTGACACAAGTTTATGTCTTTTCAATAATCTAATAAACCAGAAAATGGAATACAATTTGTCAAAAATTTACAAAGGAACTGAAATGTTTAAATAAAAGAAAGATAGGTCTAAGTCGCAAGATATACGGTTTTACACGATTTTTCTACGTTTAAATTCCTTACAGATCCAGTATAATTAATTTGTTACTTGTGAAAATTACTAAATGTTGCATACATATGTGTAAAAAATTTGGACGTAAGTTTATATAATTAAAATTTTACCTTTCCTATTGTTATGTTGCACATTTTACACAGGAGAAAACTTGTTCATACTGAAATTTTAAATAAAAAGTAATTTCACGACACATTTAGTATCCGATTTATAAAATTCTCCCGGAAATGATAAATATGATTTACGATCATTCAGAAGGTACGGAATTCTAAATGCTAATTACTATTTTTTGTTACAATAGATTTGACATTTTTATTACATATATCCACTATCAATTAGAGAGCAAATGTAATTGTAGTGAGATGAAAAGTATTTCATGAGTTATGACCATGCCTAGTTGGATAGCAATGTCATTTAGTCTTGGTTTTAGGCATGAAGCCTGTTTCATCCTTGGTCAGGTCATCATGTTTCTGTTTTCAACGATTTTTTCCGACATCACTCCAGGTAAAAGCCGGAATAGTTTCTTCAAAATATGACTGAATGCCATTCAGGTCCTTGGCACTAATCCTGTTCTTTCTCTAATAACATCGACACCGATGATCTGTGAAGTTCTGATTAGTATGCGTTTTTCAAGTAAACTAAAAAAGCAAAATCAGAAAGGAACAATGCTCTTCTAGGAAAATTATCCGCCTTCTAGGCAAAAGGCTAAATTTGTGAATGTCATTGCAAACAGACACTTCTAAGTCGAAATATTTACAATATTAAGAGAGGATTTAGTTACAATTTTATAATTAAAAATTAACACTTCAGTACCTTGAGGAACGTTGATATTAAATATCATGGGCGCAAAATTAAAAAAAAATTATGCAGTCAGTCAGTAATAATGTAGTATTAAAAAGGTAAAATGGATTTTGTTCGTTAATAAGCACCTGTATCTATGCGTATACGAATAAAAAAGACTTGATACAAAGAGATCAAGTCAAAAAACTTCTCGAAGCAAAATCTTTTTATGGTTGTGATGCTTCATTTATCAGAAGTGAGCCTCAGTAGTTTAGATTCCACTTTGATCTTTTGTATGCTAGATAAGTCTTGTTGTCAAGTAACTAAACATTATAAATAGTATAATGTAAGATAGATGACCTATTCACCACCCGTCTATCGTAATGGGTGAACGGTAACGCTCTTGTCTCGCATTCAGGAGGGTACAGGTTCGAGTACCCACACGTCTTTCCCGAACTCGGTTTTCCTTGATTTCCTGAAATCATTCCTGACCGACGCCGGGATGGTTACTTCAAAAGGCAATGGCCTTCTTCCTTCTCCTTCCCTCCCCCCGTCCTTTCCTACCTCTAATGACCTTGACGTTGACGATGTGTAAAGCTTTAAAGAAAACTATCCACCATTTTAAGTCAATATTAATAAGATTCAATCATTAAAAGTTGTTATTTATTGGTTCTGCGATTTTATAAAACATCGATGCTGTGCTTTGGAGTAAAACCCAACTTTCAGCTGAGATAACTACCGTAATTATTTCTCAGTGCTAAATACTACTTGCCATTTAAGTCAGATACATCGTGCTTTCTTCACCAAACTTCTTAAACTTTACTTTCAAGTGTGCTATGATTGATGTCTATCATTACGAGGATTGTATTGTAAAAAAAAATAGAATTAATAATTTTAAATTTCAAATATGAAGAAAGATTTTGTTTCTTGAAAATATTGTTTACTGCAGAAAAGGCTGATATCCGCTATTAAAACTATTTACCACGTAATGCCACCTTGATAACAAGCTCATCAGTGACAGGTCAGATACAAACAATTAAAAAAACTACTTTATCAACAAGGAAAATCTCTACTGCGACACAGTAAACTAAAATATTTGTACAAAGGTGTTTGTATAAAGCATAATACCATTGCTGTCTTTGAAGCTACATCAGCATTGTTTGAATACATACATCAGTGAATAAAAAGGTAGTCAAACATTCACTGAAAATCGAATAAATCCACGCAACGTGTATACTCGTAGAAATTAAAATTATAGTGTTTAATGTTACTTGTTGACCGATACATTTAAAGTACCATGTTATAACACTTTCATTCTGGAAGCAATCAACTCATCTTGTGGTAATATTTGCGAATAATGAACGATTCGATTAACAGTTATTCGTTGCGTTTTAGAGTTCCCACTGATATTTGCTCTTTATTAAAGCTAATAATAAATATTTGTTTAGCTGGAGTGACGGACAAAATATGCAAATGATATCCGCATGAGCCCGCTTCAAGTCTGTGTGTTTTATAAAAAAATAATATGCAAAATGAATATTTTTTCCATTTTTTAGATTTTTTAAATGTGAGTTATTTGACGTGTAGCGAACCGCATTAGTCTAAAATAATTTTACCGAAGTAATGTCATATTTGTATTAAGCCATTATTACAGAATTGGTATCTTCCTTTCTTTAAAGTACTTATTTAAAAATATGTTATTGTGTATTCATTATTTTTATATTTGATTTGTTACTCAAAGAAAGTCTTTAATACAGATCTTTTTTTACTGCCAGACTTCAGATAAATTCTTCATATTTTCCTTTTAACGGTATTTTTATCACATCAAAGATCTATAACTGAACCTATTAACTTTGTCCGATAGTTGCAGTTTCAATGTCATTTATCACCAGGTTATACATCGAGTCGATGTCTTTTGGTTCTTTCCATGTTTAGGTATTGAATTTGTTCCACGAAGTACAATAAATAAAAGACATGACACTTAATTAACGCCATCTATTATCGAGACCTGTGACATCTACAACGCGAAACAAGCACGCTACTTAATAGCTTATAAAAGTATTGTGTAACTACCATCATTAAGTTCTGTCTGAGGAAGAGAATAAACTTCAACCTACATCCTAACCATCGTTGGAAAAAATGTATGTCATACGGTATTATTGTGTAAATTCAAAAACACCATTATGACTGTGGAAAACGCGTGATCCATAATGTTTTTGAAATCTTAGGACGTGCGTCCCTTATAACTCAATATCATAACCATTTTATTATAAAAACTCAAATACGATTTTATTATAAAAACTCTAAGGATGAAACAGTTAAAAAACACAAGTTAACTTAGCGCACAATCGCATCTGTTTCCAAACACATTGTACTCGTAAATAAAACAGCTTTGTGTTTGGCGATTCGTTTAACGTGGAGAATAGACTAAAAGTCAGATTTTATTTATTGATTTAAAAATATAAATCATTATTATTTCACGAAAAATATTGGATGATATTGCTAGATTTGTAAATATTATTTCTAACTAAATTACAGATTTTTTTTTTTTTTTTTTTTGCAATACCTGTCCGGTCCACTATTACATTGACTCGGCGTAAACCCAGCAAAAAACGATAGCTTACAAAATATTTTCGTTTTGATGTGCTAAACTGTTCCATATTCTCCATAATCCATCTGCGCTATCAGTGCTCATTCTGTAATGCTATAGGCTAAACAGACTATACCCTGTTTCTGGGCTTAGGAGATCACCACTGAGAGTATTACACCTCTAATGCAGTTTAGAGGTTGATTTCCCTAGTCGGATTCACCTTGAATAGTGTTCACATGCATAACATATGTGGCTGTCTGTTGTGGTATATGTTGTTTGTGTAGAGTGTTGTGGATGAGGGATAGAAGAAGCTTTACCCATACACCATGGGACAGTATCTTAACTATCTCGGTCATGGGGCGGGTGAAAGAACTACGCGATTAGAAATAAATATTGAATTCCTCCTACTTATGAATGGCTATCGAATATGAGGAACCTCGCAGGTCCTCTTTAAGAGAAGGTAACTCATTCTCAACGTGACGCCGTGCTGGGTGTTGTACAGCGGGACGGCCTATAACACCCCTGGCACTTTCCGTCGTGCTGCAGGGCGGCCTATCCCGCGCCTGTACTGGAGGTTGGACGGAGCGCCGCCACCGGCTGAGGGCGCGGAAGGTGAGCAGCGGCTGTTGCCAGAGGGAGGCGTGTCAGCGCGGCTGCGACTTCCGCCTCTGACGCGAGCGCACCTGCTGACGGTGGTCACCTGCCAGGCTGTCAGCAGCCCACACCTGCCACCTACCGCCAGCAGTGCCGCAGTACACTTACTTCGTAAGTATAACCTCACAGTGCAATACCACCTAACAAATAATGTTCTATCCGCCACTTACAGTAAAATAAAATTGTTTATGCTAAATCTGATTATATCAATAAATTATAAACGTAGAGGCTAAAAAGTAAAAATAAGCTGGAGGTTCCCAACTCTGGGGAACACTTTAATATTTACGCCAATTCCCACTAACTATCAAATTGATTTACCATCAGGTCAGAGCGCTTCAGGCAGCAAAAATATTTTGATACTTTTGTTAAATTTAAACCAGTCTTAATATAAGTACCAGCAATATTTTACGATCTTTAGATAAAGCTCAATAGTAGCCTTAGACGTTTTGTTAGAATACATAGTAATTTATTGGAACATCAATGTACTGTAAATACTTAAAGATTTGGAAGATATCTGAAAAGTATTAACTGCTTTTTTTTAACAATTACGAGATTACCAGCATGTATCAAGAACCACAAAGTTCCAAATAAGTATTTATCACTTTTAAGGAGTTCCCATCAAATAATTTTATAAAACACGTAGCAATATCTTAAAAATGGAATCAGACATTGAAGCGTCTCGAAAATAAGATATGCGGTTTATTATTAATAGAAAATTGATTTAAAGCATTTTATTGTTAATATTTATAGAACTGTTGCTAAACACAAAGGATTTTTTTGGAGTTATAGTACAAAAATACTTTAGTAATTCATGGGAATTTTAGGCATGTTCAACAATGAAATTTTTTATAACAGATTATTTACATATGTAATCGTAATAAAATCGTTTTTGAACATAAAATTTATATAAAAGAATTTTTTCAATATATATTATTGATGACATGGAGCAAAACAGTAAAATTTAAAAATTGTGTCTGTCTAACTGCCTAAGTTTTTATTGTCTGTGCATGCATCCCACGAAATCTAAGGAAACTATTTCAACGAAACTTCGCCCACTATTAGTTGTCGATAGAGCCAGAGGACTACTTGTCTCTAGTGCAGCGAAGACTGTACTTTTTGATCTGAGCTTCACTACATTCAAACCTCCAGCATGTAAAAAGCATTATTCGCTAACATTCGTTATTTACTCAGGGAATATCAGATATTAACAAAAATTCTGTCTTCTTTCTGCTTATTAATATAACGAGGCGAAAACACTATATGCTTAAGACATTCCGCAATATAAACTCTATGCCACTGTTGTCTTGAAAATAGGATTTTCACTTCCATACATGGCTGCAATGTGTACTTGAAGCGCGTCAATATGAAAAAGAGGTTATCGTTTGTGAAGATAGCAAGGGGACCACCAAGTTTAATGTTTAGTTCCTTTCCATTAATCACCGAAGGAATTTCTATATGTTCTCACTGATATGCACATGATTTAACCTAGGTCACATCATGAGTTTAGTCAGGTGGTTAGGTATGTGACATAGTAGTTTTCCTGATCTACTGACAAAATACGAAATGTTAAAACTATCTTGCTTCACCAAGATTACAGTCGTATATAGCAGAAAGCAAATTAATGCCGTTTAATGCTGAGATGGGCTACCAGAAAGTAGTTTCTGCAATATCTTCTGATTTTTTACCTTTGTTTAGCTCAATATACGAAACAGAAAAATTGAAGATTTATGTTGTAACGGATATGTTTGGATGAAGAGGTTAGCTCAAGACAGGAACGTATTGAGGATTGCATCAAACCAATCAAAAGACTAATGAAAACAACAACAAAAAACATCTCAATGCAAAACCGCTGCAACAAGTATTGGGATTGAGCTTATTTCATCTGCAGCTAGGATGAAAGTAAATGTTGGTATCGCTCGACACCATCGATCGTGGAATCAAGAATATTTGACATTATTTAGTTTTACAATTTTCGTTTTTTTGTACCCGATATCTTTATATATAAAGATGAATGTATGTTTGTTTGTTTGTTGGTTTGTTTGTTCTTCATACAAATCCACAGTTTTTATCCGTTCTCGATGAAACTTTGCACAATTAACCTTTGAAACAAGGAGAAAAATAGTGTCTACATTTGGTTGAAAAATTATCTGTATAAATAACAACACATTTGTCTCATAATATCGAAATACGGAGGTAGACTGACACGTTGGATGTGGACGACTCCGTACCGAGTATCCACGTAGTGACCTGGCAGCTGAGTGGCTAAAGCGCTGGCTTACGAACGTCGTGATCTCCGTCGGGGATAAGATTTTTAAAAATTGTTTATCATCGTAAGAGTCAGGCCTGGGCCGTAGGTTATTCGGATTGAATGTTAAACCGTAGATATTAGAAAGTTAGGGGTGCAATGCGAGGCAAATCGTATGTATTCTTGCAATGTTGTAGGTGTATACTTTTTTACGTTATAATGATCCCTCAGGTTTTGTTCGCAGTCAGTGTGTAAGTGTGAACCACAGTAATATTTATATATAAGATGAATGTATGTTTGTTTGTTTGTTTGTTGGTTTGTTTGTTCTTCATACAAATCCACAGTTTTTATCCGTTCTGGATGAAACTTTGCACAATTATCCTTTGAAACAAGGAGAAAAATACTGTCTACATCTGGTTGAAAAATTATCTGTATAAATAACACATTTGTCTTATAACTTCGAAATACGGCGGTAGACAGACACGTTGGATGTGGACGACTCCGTACCGAGTTTCCCCGTGGTGGCCTGGCAGCTGAGTTCATATCTCCGTCGGGGATAAGATTTTTAAAAATTGTTTTTCATCGTAAGAGTCAGGCCTGGGCCGTAGGTTATTCGGATTGAATGTTAAACTGTAGATATTAGAAAGTTAGGGGTACAATGCGAGGCAAATCGTAGGTATTCTTGCAATTTTGTAGGTTGTGGTGGGTACCTTGGTGGGCAAACCACATTACAATTATCTTTCATACCTTTATGATTAATAACTGTGGATTTTAATTTTAATCTTTACGAAGGATTGGAAATTTATTAATTTAGCAAGAATCTCGACGTTGGTTGGAATTTAGGAAAAATTGTCACAATATGACATTTATTTCTTATCACTGGCGATTACAAGTCTGAGCGAATTTACCGTTAACATTAACACAAATTGGCAAAATCATAAAAGCAACGCTCAGAGTTACAATTAGCCGTCATGGGCAAGCAAACAATTGTA
>JARYHS010013631.1:11190463-11528248 GCA_031002005.1 Vandiemenella viatica | reverse complement strand
TCAGGTCACATTTGGGCGAGCTTTGGTGCTTAGAAATATATTTTCAGTATTTATTTTTTCCTCAAAATGAGGAGATGCTCTGAAACACTGAAATCGAAAACTTGTGCAACTGGGAAATGTAGATGAATGTTTCGGATGCAGACATAAATAACATCAGAAAAACTTCCTTTGGCCGATAATTGTTATGCTTATGACGAGAATGTGATTTGGATTTTTTGGGTTTTCCTCAGGTAACTCGAGGCGAATGCCGGAATAGTTCCTTAAGAAAACAAATGGGGAATCACGTTAAATCATGAACCTCCGTTGGGATAGGTGCAATGCACCCTCTACTACCGACTTTATAGTGGATCGTGGAGTAATAGTAATTACTGAGTATATTATTACTACTTTCTTACGGATTTGCATCTACGTTATACAAAATAAACAACAATTACACTCTTAATTTGTATACCAACATTTGACAGTCATTCCAAACAGTCGCTGTTTGAATGTTATAATCATTCTGCTTCCTAGAGTATTTGGCCTCTCGTTAGACGTAATTCACTGACCAAAGGGATTCTTGGAAGAGAGAACATAAATAAAAACACGAGAAGCTAGAGAGAAAATATTTTTGATACAGAGTAGGAAGAGATAGCCGATTCTGGCGCACCGCCAGGTGGCAGCACGGTCGCGTGACGTCACACGTTAGTTCCCCGATCTGCGGATAGATGGCGCTGCACCGTTAGTTCACCGATCCGCTGGCAGATGGCACCATCTCCCAAGGGCTTAATTTCTTTGGGCGCAGATATTCCACTCCCCTAGGAGAGTGAAAGCTAGCGGGGGAAAACCCAACCCTAAGGCGTATTTGAACAGGTGTCGACATGTACGTACTTGCTCGGCCGCCGAGACCCTGTTGCGACATGCGCGATAACTTGCATAACTCTCGCTAGAGGTCAGCACACGGTAGAAGACATTTGCCGCTAGATGGAGCGGGTGTCCCAATATGCGTGAAATATTTCGGGAGTCCGACAGGTTACGAAATGGCTCCATTACAGAGCGATACAGCTAGGCCATCCACCATTGTGAAAGCATAGCTGGCGGACAAAGAAATTAGGGCGTCCAATACATATTGCAGAGTCTCAGGCTTCATGTGTCCTGCAGGTGTCCAGCAGGATACATAGAAATTCACTGCGGTTCAAGAAGAAATTATTACGAGATGAGAATAATTATTATATGTCAGTTTTCGTAGTACAAATCTAGGAAACATTTATGGTAGCCAATCACTCGTGTTTTCAAAACGAAAATCGAAAATTTGTTTTCATTCTGGGTGAACAGAAAACTGCTTGAGTCTTTGTATTTAATTAAAAAAATAGACCATGTGAAAGCGTAACTTTTACGTTTAAAACGTGATAATGAACCATGGAATGTCCTGACATAGCTCAAATTCACATCTATACAATGCAGTTCTGATATTCGAATTTGGCAGAGGGTGCTTTGCACAAAAAATAACCCTACAGACATTTATGAAGTGATTACATGTTAATCTCTCGACTGATATCAAACCAATCAGCCAGTAATTTTTTCCAGCCTGTCTTTGGACAAGAGCCCACTTGAAAATATTTGTGACAAAGCCTTTCCCACACCAAGGCTATAAAAATCAAAGTTTCTAATTTGACCATGGAATGGAACGAGGGAGAAAGAATTCGTATAAGCACCAGTACAGCACATTATTTCTCTAATCTCTGCTGTCACTGGTATAAAAAAAATATTTCATCACACTCGTAATTTTTTGCCAACAAGCTCAAACCTATATTGTCTGTCTATCCAGACCAATCTATGTATCAATTCTGTAATGTTTTCGTAAGCAATCACAAATTGAGTGCCCTTAGCAATCCCTTGTGATACATCAGTGATTGACTAGAAACAGAGAGATATATGCTGTGCCATGTACTTACCCACCTTTAACTGTATTTTACAGCACAGCAAGTATGTTCCAGGAACGAAACATCGTTTGTTAATCTTACTAATTTCACCCCTGCCCTTTGTGATAAAAATCGAGTCAGTGTAAGGCAGTGCTAAGCACAGAACATGCTGATTCGTCATAAAATGCCTGTGACCAAGGTGGAGATACTCCCTTATAGAAGAAATCCAGTGCCAGACTTCTACTGATATTCTATTCCTAATTCTTTCACCAAGATCCACCCTAGCCTCATCACCAACATACCCACAGCACTTCCTCAAACCACCTCTGTTTTCCAATGATTCCCAATCCAACCCCTGATCAGTTACAGACAGGGTTACCTTCTGTTCGTGCGTTAAAGTAAACCAAAAATTCAAAATTCGCAAAGTCTTCTCCTAATCAGTAGCCAGGTATCAAAATGTTCACTTAAGGTGGTTCTACTGCAGTTTTCCAAGAAAATTCTCCAGGAATTTATTTTTCAACCAATCAGGTGTCAGCAGAGTTCTCCATTCGGTTTAAAATGTTCCCATCTGACGCCAAACTTCGGATTCAGGACCAAGTGTGACATTTGTTTTGTAATTGCATGCTTTGTTCAAGTAACCACGATAGAGTTATCATAATGTTCTAGCTAACTGATAGTTTCTTGGTCATCAAACAGACTATCATAACCCACATTTTCATAGAAGATCCCCACACATCGACAAGTATCCAAAACGTCACCATAGATTCTATTACGCCTAAGATAGTGGCTCACGACCTGAACTGTCGTAAATTGTTAGGTCAGAAGTGGGTGTTTAGATATTTTTTTCCACTCAGACCTCATCACCTAAAGTCTAGTAGCGAGATTGTGGTCATGTCAACTTAGGCTCCATAACACCACTCAGAATTATTCCACCAATATCCATTCTAAACAGCATTATACGCCACTACAGCCCCTCAACACTCTTCCTAGTCTTCAATGACATCCCATACAACACCACACAAGGCAATGGTCTGACTGTGGTTTGTACCCAGGTCCTTCGCTTCTCTGGTACATCACCCCTCTCGTGTAAATTAGTTTTATGTAGTGAAAATCAAAATTCACATGCAACACAAACGGCAGTAAACTGTAAAGAGCACATCGAAATGGGAGATTGTCTAAGCCCTGAAACAATGGTTAGAAGCACACGTTGATATTCTATAACCATATATTTTAGACTCAAATCCACAGAGGAATGACACACGCACACACTTGTACATGCATACAGCAAGGTCGACAGAACTAACAGCAAGCATCACTGGAAACGATGAAGTGGGGGGCAGAATTGTTGTTACAACTGATTAACTGGACAGAACTATCGTTACAAAAATCATCAGACAGACGAGTTACTTACGCTTACATGCACAAAGAGAGACGCAGATACACATGTCCAAGACTACACAATTACCGGTAGCCAATCATGGAAACAAAAAAGTGGTGTATTACTCTCTTGCCTCATGACTGGCTGAAAAACAGAAGTACTCCTTACATATCATCAGCCTGGCGAGATAGAAGGTGTGCAAAAGATGGCATGTTTTATCACCATAAACCTAAGTGTTTATACATAAATATTGTTCATCGCGCCCCAGTTGATTATATTTACCGTCAACACGTCTCTCCCCACACCGCAACCCTTTCTACCATTCAGTAAAAAAGTGACGCAGGGTACCATGAGTTGCAACAGACACTTGACTATCAGATCTCACCCACAAATCCATACACTCAATACACTAGCACAAAACAAACATAAGTGAGGGACAGCAAAATCATTCGTCCAGACAGACGTGTTTATAGAAGGTAATTACCATATTTACACATACAGACACATAGAGAGACGCACAACACTCACATTTCCATGCCTTCAGCGAGCTAGACACAACATCCAGCCCCAATCATGGCGACGAAAAAAAGTGGGGTAGAACCCCCATGGCATCATAACTGACCAAAAAAAATCATCAGTACATATGTTCCAGGGCACCATACTCTTCACATCAACATCATCTCATTTATTTCACACTACAGACCTCACTACCATCCAGTATCATGTGTGCTAGGGTACAAACACTGTTCACATCAGCACCAACACGTCTTTTCTCTGCCATTCAGTAACATGTGCTCCCCATGTACCACGAGTAGCAGTAGACACTTGGTCATCAGACAGATACCATAACTCCCATATTCATACTAGGTCTCACCCACAAATCCATACGTCAACCTCACACAAGCATAAGTGCAGGAACAGCACATCATACATCCAGAAAAACGAGATAAAGGAAGGTATCACCACATTTACGCAAAAAACACACAGAGATAGAGATGCATACACACGTACATTTCCATGCCTACAGCGATCTCGACTCAACAACTAGCCCAATCATGGCAACGAAAAAGTGGAACAGAACACCCATGACTGGCCAAAAATCATAGAAAGACACACACACACTCACATGTCAATACATTCACACAGTTCCATACATCACCACACATAACTGGAGGAAAGAGACTGAACATGCTAGATCCAAACTGAAGAGTTACAGGATGTGTGAAGTTTGAAATCACAGCCACATCTCGCCCACACCGCAACCCTTTCTGTCATTCAGTAACATGTGCTCCCCATGTACCACGAGTAGCAGTAGACACTTGGTCATCAGACAGATATCATAACTCCCATATTCATACTAGGTCTCACCCATAAATCCATATGTCACCTCACACAAGCATAAGTGCAGGAACAGCACATCATACATCCAGAAAAACGAGATAAGGGAATGTATCACCACATTTACGCAAAAAACACACAGAGATAGAGATGCATACACACGTACATTTCCATGCCTAAAGCGATCTCGACTCAACAACTAGCCCAATCATGGCAACGAAAAAGTGGAACAGAACACCCATGACTGGCCAAAAATCATAGAAAGACACACACACACACACACTCACATGTCAATGCATTCAACACAGTTCCATTCATCACCACACATAACTGGAGGAAAGGGACTGAACATGCTAGATCCAAACTGAAGAGTTACAGGATGTGTGAAGTTTGAAATCACAGCCACATCTCGCCCACACCGCAACCCTTTCTGTCATTTAGTAATATGTGCCCCCATGTACCACGAGTAGCAGTAGACACTTGGTCATCAGACAGATATCATAACTCCCATATTTATACTAGGTCTCACCCACAAATCCATATGTCACCTCACACAAGCATAAGTGCAGGAACAGCACATCATACATCCAGAAAAACGAGATAAGGAAGGTATCACCACATTTACGCAAAAAACACACAGAGATAGAGATGCATACACACGTACATTTCCATGCCTAAAGCGATCTCGACTCAACAACTAGCCCAATCATGGCAACGAAAATGTGGAACAGAACACCCATGACTGGCCAAAAATCATAGAAAGACACACACACACTCACATGTCAATGCATTCACACAGTTCCATTCATCACCACACATAACTGGAGGAAAGAGACTGAACATGCTAGATCCAAACTGAAGAGTTACAGGATGTGTGAAGTTTGAAATCACAGCCACATCTCGCCCACACCGCAACCCTTTCTGTCATTTAGTAATATGTGCCCCCATGTACACGAGTTGCAGTAGACACTTGGTCATCAGACAGATATCATTACTCCCATATTCATACTAGGTCTACCCCACAAGCACAAACATATGGGAGGAACAGCAATTCATACGTCCAGATAAATGAGTTTAAGGAAGGTATCACAATACCTTACACATACAGACACAGAGAAAGACGCACACAGACACATATATCCATGCCTACAGCGAGCTCAACACAACAACCAAGCCCAATCATGGCAAAGAAAAAGTGGGACAGAACCCCCATGGCTCAAGACTGACAAAAAAAAAAAAAATCATCATTAACATGTGTTCCAAGTAACAAACTGCTCACATCAAAATCATATCATTTAACTCACACTACAGACCACTCTGCCATTCAGTATCGTTGGTAATATGTACAAAGCTAATTTCATAAGTTACCACATACATACAAGTAATTGCAGGAAAGGGTCCCGACACACGACATCCACACTGAGGTGTTACATGATAGGCAGATGATAGCATGTCTTTACATCTCAGTGCTCACCACACATACTTGATTTTTAATGTGCCATCAGTATAGCTGGTGGCTGGAACTAAGCTCTTGACAATTTTTGGTCAAAAGTCATTTGTTAATAGCAGCTCATCAAAGACAAATTTTGGGTGAACCTGCCCAGGCGGGCGCGGCGAGAGGTGGGCCACCCTTCCCCACTGCGGACAGAAATACCGTAATACGCCGGTCTAAAAGCGCGGACCGCGATGGTTTACCGGAGTTTTCCGACCGGGACCTACTACCGGTAACCGCATTTTTAGGACCGCACTGAAGACCGGAATTTCATTGCGCTCGAGGCGGTAATATGCGCCGGTATACCGACTTACTAAAATACGATGTACGCGTCCGCTGCGAGGAAGGGTGGCCACATCCCGCCTCGCCCGCCTTGGCAGGTTCACCCAAAATTTGTCTTTGATGAGTTGCTATTAACAAATGACTTTTGACCAAAAATTGTCAAGAGCTTAGTTCCAGCCACCAGCTATACTGATGGCACATTAAAAATCAAGTATGTGTGGTGAGCACTGAGATGTAAAGACATGCTATCATCTGCCTATCATGTAACACCTCAGTGTGGATGTCGTGTGTCGGGACCTTTTTCCTGCAATTACTTGTATGTATGTGGTAACTTATGAAATTAGCTTTGTACATATTACCAACGATACTGAATGGCAGAGTGGTCTGTAGTGTGAGTTAAATGATATGATTTTGATGTGAGCAGTTTGTTACTTGGAACACATGTTAATGATGATTTTTTTTTTGTCAGTCTTGAGCCATGGGGGTTCTGTCCCACTTTTTCTTTGCCATGATTGGGCTGGTTGTTGTGTTGAGCTCGCTGTAGGCATGGATATATGTGTCTGTGTGCGTCTTTCTCTGTGTCTGTATGTGTAAGTATTGTGATACCTTCCTTAAACTCATTTATCTGGACGTATGAATTGCTGTTCCTCCCATATGTTTGTGCTTGTGGGGTAGACCTAGTATGAATATGGGAGTAATGATATCTGTCTGATGACCAAGTGTCTACTGCAACTCGTGGTACATGGGGGCACATATTACTAAATGACAGAAAGGGTTGCGGTGTGGGCGAGATGTGGCTGTGATTTCAAACTTCACACATCCTGTAACTCTTCAGTTTGGATCTAGCATGTTCAGTCTCTTTCCTCCAGTTATGTGTGGTGATGAATGGAACTGTGTGAATGCATTGACATGTGAGTGTGTGTGTGTCTTTCTATGATTTTTGGCCAGTCATGGGTGTTCTGTTCCACTTTTTCGTTGCCATGATTGGGCTAGTTGTTGAGTCGAGATCGCTTTAGGCATGGAAATGTACGTGTGTATGCATCTCTATCTCTGTGTGTTTTTTGCGTAAATGTGGTGATACCTTCCTTTATCTCGTTTTTCTGGATGTATGATGTGCTGTTCCTGCACTTATGCTTGTGTGAGGTGACATATGGATTTGTGGGTGAGACCTAGTATAAATATGGGAGTTATGATATCTGTCTGATGACCAAGTGTCTACTGCTACTCGTGGTACATGGGGGCACATATTACTAAATGACAGAAAGGGTTGCGGTGTGGGCGAGATGTGGCTGTGATTTCAAACTTCACACATCCTGTAACTCTTCAGTTTGGATCTAGCATGTTCAGTCCCTTTCCTCCAGTTATGTGTGGTGATGAATGGAACTGTGTGAATGCATTGACATGTGAGTGTGTGTGTGTGTGTGTCTTTCTATGATTTTTGGCCAGTCATGGGTGTTCTGTTCCACTTTTTCGTTGCCATGATTGGGCTAGTTGTTGAGTCGAGATCGCTTTAGGCATGGAAATGTACGTGTGTATGCATCTCTATCTCTGTGTGTTTTTTGCGTAAATGTGGTGATACATTCCCTTATCTCGTTTTTCTGGATGTATGATGTGCTGTTCCTGCACTTATGCTTGTGTGAGGTGACATATGGATTTATGGGTGAGACCTAGTATGAATATGGGAGTTATGATATCTGTCTGATGACCAAGTGTCTACTGCTACTCGTGGTACATGGGGAGCACATGTTACTGAATGACAGAAAGGGTTGCGGTGTGGGCGAGATGTGGCTGTGATTTCAAACTTCACACATCCTGTAACTCTTCAGTTTGGATCTAGCATGTTCAGTCTCTTTCCTCCAGTTATGTGTGGTGATGTATGGAACTGTGTGAATGTATTGACATGTGAGTGTGTGTGTGTCTTTCTATGATTTTTGGCCAGTCATGGGTGTTCTGTTCCACTTTTTCGTTGCCATGATTGGGCTAGTTGTTGAGTCGAGATCGCTGTAGGCATGGAAATGTACGTGTGTATGCATCTCTATCTCTGTGTGTTTTTTGCGTAAATGTGGTGATACCTTCCTTTATCTCGTTTTTCTGGATGTATGATGTGCTGTTCCTGCACTTATGCTTGTGTGAGGTGACGTATGGATTTGTGGGTGAGACCTAGTATGAATATGGGAGTTATGGTATCTGTCTGATGACCAAGTGTCTACTGCTACTCGTGGTACATGGGGAGCACATGTTACTGAATGGCAGAAAAGACGTGTTGGTGCTGATGTGAACAGTTTTGTACCTAGCACACATGATACTGGATGGTAGTGAGGTCTGTAGTGTGAAATAAATGAGATGATGTTGATGTGAAGAGTATGGTGCCTGGAACATATGTTACTGATGATTTTTTTTGGTCAGTTATGAGCCATGGGGGTTCTACCCCACTTTTTCGTCGCCATGATTGGGGCTGGATGTTGTGTCTAGCTCGCTGAAGGCATGGAAATGTGAGTGTTTGTGCGTCTCTCTCTGTGTCTGTATGTGTAAATATGGTAATACCTTCTATAAACACGTCTGTCTGGACGAATGATTTTGCTGTCCCTCCACTTATGTTTGTTTGTGCTAGTGTATTGAGATGTATGGATTTGTGGGTGAGATCTGATAGTCAAGTGTCTGTTGCAACTCATGGTACCTGCGTCACTTTTTTACTGAATGGTAGAAAGGGTTGCGGTGTGGGAGAGACGTGTTGACGGTAAATATAATCAACTGGGGCGCGATGAACACTATTTATGGTATAAACACTTAGGTTTATGGTGAAAACATGCCATCTTTTGCACACCTTCTATCTCGCCAGGCTGATGATATGTAAGGAGACTTCTGTTTTTCAGCCAGTCATGAGGCAAGAGAGTAATACACCACTTTTTTGTTTCCATGATTGGTACCGGTAATTGTGTAGTCTTGGACATGTGTATCTGCGTCTCTCTTTGTGCATGTAAGCGTAAGTAACTCGTCTGTCTGATGATTTTTGTAACGATAGTTCTGTCCAGTTAATCAGTTGTAACAACAATTCTGCCCCCCACTTCATCGTTTCCATGATGCTTGCTGTTAGTTCTGTCGACCTTGCTGTATGCATGTACAAGTGTGTGCGTGTGTCATTCCTCTGTGGATTTGAGTCTAAAATATATGGTTATAGAATTATCAACGTGTGCTTCTAACCATTGTTTCAGGGCTTAGACAATCTCCCATTTCGATGTGCTCTTTACAGTTTACTGCCGTTTGTGTTGGCATGTGAATTTTGATTTTCACTACATAAAAATAATTTAACAGAGAGGGGTGATGTACCAGAGAAGCGAAGGACTTGGGTACAAACCCACAGTCAGACCATTGCTTGTGTGGTGTTGTATGGATGTCATTGGAAGATAGGAAGAGTGTTGAGGGGCTGTAGGTGGCGTATAATGCTGTTAGAATGGATATTGGTGGAATAATTCTGAGTGGTGTATGGAGCCTAAGTTGACCATGACCACAATCTCGCACTAGACTTTAGGTGATGAGGTCTGAGTGGAAAAAATATCTAAACACCCACTTTGACCTAACAATTTACGACAGTTCAGGTGTGAGCACTATCTTAGGCGTAATAGAATCTATGGTGACGTTTTGGATACTTGTCGATGTGTGGGGATCTTCTATGAAAATGTGGGTTATGATGTCTGTTTGATGACCAAGAAACTATCAGTTAGCTAAGAACATTATGATAACTCTATCGTGGTTACTTGAACAAAGCATGCAATTACAAACAAATGTCACACTTGGTCCTGAATCCGAAGTTTGGCGTCAGATGGGAACATTTAAACCGAATGGAGAACTCTGCTGACACCTGATTGGTTGAAAAATAAATTCCTGGAGAATTTTCTTGGAAAACTGCAGTAGAACCACCTTAAGTGAACATTTTGATACCTGGCTACTGATTAGGAGAAGACTTTGCGAATTTTTGGTTTACTTTAACGCACGAACAGAAGGTAACCCTGTCTGTAACTGATCAGGGGTTGGATTGGGAATCATTGGAAAACAGAAGGTGGTTTGAGGAAGTGCTGTGGGTATGTTGGTGATGACTGAGGCTAGGGGTGGATCTTGGTGAAAGAATTAGGAATAGAATATCAGTAGAAGCTGGCACTGGATTTCTTCTATAAGGGAGTATCTCCACCTTGGTCACAGGCATTTTATGACGAATCAGCATGTTATGTGCTTAGCACTGCCTTACACTGACTCGATTTTTATCACAAAGGGCAGGGGTGAAATTAGTAAGATTAACAAACGATGTTTCGTTCCTGGAACATACTTGCTGTGCTGTAAAATACAGTTAAAGGTGGGTAAGTACATGGCACAGCATATATCTCTCTGTTTCTAGTCAATCACTGATGTATCACAAGGGATTGCTAAGGGCACTCAATTTGTGATTGCTTACGAAAACATTACAGAATTGATACATAGATTGGTCTGGATAGACAGACAATATAGGTTTGAGCTTGTTGGCAAAAAATTACGAGTGTGATGAAATATTTTTTTTATACCAGTGACAGCAGAGATTAGAGAAATAATGTGCTGTACTGGTGCTTATACGAATTTTTTCTCCTCTCGTTCCATTCCATGGTCAAATTAGAAACTTTGATTTTTATAGCCTTGGTGTGGGAAAGGCTTTGTCACAAATATTTTCAAGTGGGCTCTTGTCCAAAGACAGGCTGGAAAAAATTACTGGCTGATTGGTTTGATATCAGTCGAGAGATTAACATGTAATCACTTCATAAATGTCTGTAGGGTTATTTTTTGTGCAAAGCACCCTCAGCCAAATTCGAATATCAGAACTGCATTGTATAGATGTGAATTTGAGCTATGTCAGGACATTCCATGGTTCATTATCACGTTTTAAACGTAAAAGTTACGCTTTCACATGGTCTATTTTTTAATTAAATACAAAGACTCAAGCAGTTTTTCTGTTCGCCCAGAATGAAAACTAAATTTTCGATTTTCGTTTTTAAAACACTTTATTCTGGCGAGGGATTAGGCTACCATAAAAGATTCTTATATTTGTTCTACGAAAACTGACATATAATAATTATTCTCATCTCGTAATAATTTCTTCTTGAACCGCAGTGAATTTCTATGTATCCTGCTGGAATGCAGGACACATGAAGCCTGAGACTCTGCAATATGTATTGGACGCCCTAATTTCTTTGTCCGCCAGCTATGCTTTCACAATGGTGGATGGCCTAGCTGTATCGCTCTGTAATGGAGCCATTTCGTAACCTGTCGGACTCCCGAAATATTTCACGCATATTGGGACACCCGCTCCATCTAGCGGCAAATGTCTTCTACCGTGTGCTGACCTCTAGCGAGAGTTATGCAAGTTATCGCGCATGTCGCAACAGGGTCTCGGCGGCCGAGCAAGTACGTACATGTCGACACCTGTTCAAATACGCCTTAGGGTTGGGTTTTCCCCCGCTAGCTTTCACTCTCCTAGGGGAGTGGAATATCTGCGCCCAAAGAAATTAAGCCCTTGGGAGATGGTGCCATCTGCCAGCGGATCGGTGAACTAACGGTGCAGCGCCATCTATCCGCAGATCGGGGAACTAACGTGTGACGTCACGCGACCGTGCTGCCACCTGGCGGTGCGCCAGAATCGGCTATCTCTTCCTACTCTGTATCAAAAATATTTTCTCTCTAGCTTCTCGTGTTTTATTTATGTTCTCTCTTCCAAGAATCCCTTTGGTCAGTGAATTACGTCTAACGAGAGGCCAAATACTCTAGGAAGCAGAATGATTATAACATTCAAACAGCGACTGTTTGGAATGACTGTCAAATGTTGGTATACAAATTAAGAGTGTAATTGTTGTTTATTTTGTATAACGTAGATGCAAATCCGTAAGAAAGTAGTAATAATATACTCAGTAATTACTATTACTCCACGATCCACTATAAAGTCGGTAGTAGAGGGTGCATTGCACCTATCCCAACGGAGGTTCATGATTTAACGTGATTCCCCATTTGTTTTCTTAAGGAACTATTCCGGCATTCGCCTCGAGTTACCTGAGGAAAACCCAAAAAATCCAAATCACATTCTCGTCATAAGCATAACAATTATCGGCCAAAGGAAGTTTTTCTGATGTTATTTATGTCTGCATCCGAAACATTCATCTACATTTCCCAGTTGCACAAGTTTTCGATTTCAGTGTTTCAGAGCATCTCCTCATTTTGAGGAAAAAATAAATACTGAAAATATATTTCTAAGCACCAAAGCTCGCCCAAATGTGACCTGAATTTCTCTCGACTCAGAACCCCAGTTTTTAGACTATTCTGAAAATATTCTTCGGTTTAATATAAGATATGAAGAGATTTTTATTTATGGAACAAACATTCAGAAAAATATGTTCCCTTAGTTTGATTCGACAAATGGGAACCGATGTTCTCATTACCGCAAAATGATTCTAATCTTCTATTGTGTTACTTTGATTCGAAAAATAGTAACAAATGTTCTCATTACTGCAAAATTATTGTAATCTTAATTTAGTTGACATTCAAAAAAAAAAAAAAACAAAACTTTCGTAAAATTTTTGAATTAGCAGGATAGTTAGAGCAAGAGAACTACAATAGTTTTTGAACGTAGGACTTACAGCACATTTATTAAAATCAGAACTTGAAAGGAAGCAACTATTTGTCGAATTTATTGCAATTGTGAGTACCCGAATTCTAAACGATAATTTCTGCATTCTCATGTGCATTAATTTGGAGAAAAGTATTGTTAATTTAAACAACTACACATTTCAAAATTATAAACTAATATAATGAATAAATGATCAAGTTCAAAGCAACCGAACTAAAAATTAAAAGACGTATATCTTATAATACAATAGTATTGTTACAGATATAATGTTAATGAAATATTGTCACACATTGAAGCACTAGAGGGAAAAAACCGAGCGTGGTGGGTAAACGGTTAACGTTATGGCCTCGCATTCGGAAGGACGCCGGTTCGAATCCCGGTCCGGGCATCCAGATTTTGGTTTTGCATGGTTTCCCCAAATCACTCCAGGCGAATGCCGGGATGCTTCCTTCAAAAGGCCACGGCCGAATTCCTTCCCATTCCTTGTCCCCAATCCCATCCTCCCTCTAATGACATCGACGTCGATGAGGTGTAAAGTCATAAGTAAAAAAAAAATATAAATTTAATTGTCTTATACGAAGATATTAGCAATTTCTGATACTTTACATTTATATCAGTACATCAAAATCAAATCCATTAAGCAAAGGTTGTGGTCTGTGGGAATTAAGTACTTCGTGCTGCTATTTTTTTTTTAATTGCAGTAAAATGTACGAATTGATCATTTCATAATTCTCAAAACGATTTCTTTTTACTACTTTAGTGCGTACATATTTGTTAGATAAAGTTTTAAGTAGGAATCAGAGATCTATTTTAACGCAACATAAATGTTACTGAAAGAAGCAGGTGCCTATAAATATAAAAGGACAAAAATCGCTCAGAAGTGAATGACTGTGGTTATAGAAGATTCTAGAGCTTGTTTCTGCCACAACTTGGAAGGTGTCTCTTACGAAAGATAAGTCCAGAAGTCTTAATGGAGCGTCCATAAACTACGCGGCTCCAATTCGACCTCTTTTGAACTCCCCCATCTTTCGCCTTCCCCCAGAAAGCATGCCGTGACTTTTCTCCGGACCCCCATCCACGAGTTTGCCAGGTAGCTGTTTTTACTATTAATTCCAGAAGACATTACAACCCATGTCCTTTTACAAGGCTATCGTTAAAATTACTGTGTTTATAACGAACACGATCGTTATTTGTTTTTTGTACTTATCTACACTTATAAATATTCTGAGTGAAATGGTGATACTAGCCACTCCTGAAGATGATCAATTATTATTGGAAAAAAACTCTTTCTCAGGGACAACGAGGAATCGTTTTCTACTTGCGATGTTACTGAAAAAAATGCTCATCTCATTTATCATTAAATGGGAAAATAGAACAACTTATAGATGCCACGAAGAAAAAATAAAACAAAAAAGACTAAGAAGGGCTGCAGTTTTCTTGTTTTCTTTTGCTTCAGTTTCTCACATTTCTTTCTGCATTACCAGAGAATGATACCATGTCCTGCTTAAAAGATTTCCAGCCCTCAATGACGCTGTATTGGATTCACCACGATGAGCATCGTAATGTTTATTGTACGCAGGGCCGTAACTATAAACCTGGAGGCCCCGGGGCAAAACTTCATAGTGAGGCCCCACAATATTTCTTTCTTTTTATATGCATGGGGATTTTTACCTATTGGTCCTTGTAATGGTAACAAAACTATCTACAAAAGGTTCACTACGCCAAATGTTTGAGTATTTATCTAGCTTATACAATTAAAAAAATATTAAATGGATTATTTTTATGATACAAGTTTAGGAAATTAAATATTCAGTGCGTATGGTTGTAAAAAGAATAATAATACAAAAGCAAAATACTTACAAAAGTACAATTTCTAAAAAGAGTGTATGTTTATTAAAAATTTATAATATCAATATTAAAAATACATTGTAAAATATTTGCCACACTGCTGTTAACATAAAAAAAACCTAAAACAGTAACATTTAATAAGATTTAAGTAGTGGAAAACATTTAATTGATAATTTAAAATATGACTTTTCTAAATAAAAGTTTAAGGTAGATTAAAGATATAGTAACAATAGATTTTAATTAAGTTAGTTAAAATGCATACTTTGCCTAAAAGACAAGGAATCAGTAACTGATGCATGGAAAGTAGTGTAGACTGAAAAGATTAAAGATTAGCTACATTTGATTATTTCTTAAACATTTGTTTCGTAACTTTCAAAGAAGCAAATTCATCAGTTACTTTGTCAAAGTTGTTTTGTTGAGCTCGATCATTCTCAACTGAATGCAAAGCTTAGCTGCTGAGTCTTTCTTGCGCCATTGTAATTCTCAAGTAATTTTTGATCAATTTAAGCTTAGAAAAGAACCGTTCAGCCTTAGATAATGTCACAAGAATAGTCAAATACATGATGCACGCTGTGAAAACATATGGGTAGCTTGATGAAATCGACTGTGGTCGACTATTATATAATTAGCAAATTCCCTAACACTTTTAACTTTTTTCCAGTTTGTTTTGAAACGAATTTTTTACTGAACATATTGTGAAGGAAAGGCTGGACTCACATCATTTGGAAACTTATTAACGAAATCAACTGCTTTTTGTGAATATCACTTTCACTTGCATTGGCTAAAAATTCAGGTTGTATTACTTAATAAGTGTCAAGAACAGCTTTCATCCCTTCAGGTTGAGTACAAAGTGTGTCTACCATTGGGTAGCGCACAGTGACTCGGAAACAAGATTTTGGGTCTATTAATCTCTCGTCTTCACTCAAATCATCAAGTGTTTTTTCACTTTCCTTAGTATGTTCTGGCGAAATTCTGTGTTTATTCCCCATCGACTACAAACATCTGATGCTTCAGAAACAAGTTCTTCAAACCTTCCACGTATTTTGGTTATCCTTAACAATAAATTACCAGAAAAATGCAAAATTTTGGCCCGTTATTTTGAAAAATTACTGAACTGTGAAGAACCTCAAGAAAGACTAGATTCAGTCAGTCACAAGCAAGCATTAAACCTTCAGAGCCACAAGACGAGAAAGAAATCCATGACATAATCCAAGGTCTGAAAAACAATAAAGCTGCAGGGGAAGATCTGATTGTTGCAGAGTTGTGGAAAGGGGCTGGTAGTCAAGCAAGGCAGGAATTGACAAACATACTGCAGGAAATCTGGCGAAGAGAAAAAATTCCTGACGAATGGAAGAACGCACTGATACACCCATTGAACAAGAATGGTGACAAAACAGATGTGAACAATTACAGAGGAATTTTCCTGGTAGCAGTGACATATAAGATACTGTCAAAAGCTCTTCGAAACAGAATTGATCCAGTAATAGACAAACAAATTGGAGAATACCAAGGTGGGTTCAGAAAAGGACGATCCTGTGTAGAACGGATTCTGAATCTGAAAACTATAATACGAGACAGGGTTCCAAAGAACAAAAACTATGTTACAGTTTATGTGGACTTCAAGAAAGCCTACGACTCAGTAGATAGAGTCTCATTACTGAACATTTTACAGGAATTTGGTGTTGACTCAAAATCGGTCAACATAATCAGGCACACCCTCACGGGAACACATTCAAAAGTGAAATTTATGGGAGAGATCTCAGAGGAATTTAAAATAAAAAGTGGTATCAGGCAGGGAGATGGGATTTCCCCAATTCTTTTCAATTGCGTCTTGAAGAAGGTAAAAGAGTATGGGAAGAGAAACTCAAGGAAAGGGGAATTCACCATGAGATAAGATTAGGTTCAAAGCACAAAGGGGTTGGGATAAACTGTTTGGCCTTCGTTGATGACATAGCTGTTCTTTCTGAAAGTATAGAAACCGTACTTGAACAAATCAACCTTCTTAAAGATATAGCAGGAAAAGTTAGACTTCAGATCTCTTTTAAGAAGACTAAATTCATGACCAATATTAAGGATTCACCAACAGTACTAAACACAGAGTACGGAAAAATTAACAAGGTCAATAAATTTAAAAATCTAGGTGAAGTAATTCACATTAATGGGTTTGATAAGGAAGCAAACATATCAAGAGCAAGAAAACTAGAACTAGCATACCCAATTGACTAAAGATACATACAATAAGAAGAATCTATCCAGGATAGCTAAAATCAAACACTACAACACAGTAATCAAACCAGAAGGACTATATGCCTCAGAATGCCTGTTCTCTATGAAAACTGGAGAAATAGAAGAGAGAGAAAAGGGAAAGGAAAATCTTGAGAAAAATTTGGGGACCACTAAAACTTGAAAATGGTGAGTTTAGACACCAGAGGAATAAAGACCTATACAAAGAAGAAGAAATTGAAAGGATGTCAGACACGATCAGAAAGAGGAGAATCAGTTTTTTGGTCTCACAATGAGAATGGATAACAATAGACTTACAAAAACAATTTTCAATCATGTTTACAAGAGTAAGAAGGGCAACCAGTGGATCCAAAGAGTAAAGAAAGATATGATTGAGATCGGAATAACAGAAGATTTAGTACAAGATAGAGCAACTTTTAGGAGATTGTTCCAAAATTTCAAGGGTTTCCAGGAGAAGGAGAAGAGGAAATGTAGTAACATATGGACAGAAGAAAGGAGGAAACAGCAAAGTGAGAGGATGAAGAATTATTGGAAGTCAAGAAAAGAAGCATTGAAATGAATGCACGGGATTACTTTTCGTGTTCCTTAGATGGCCGATATCGAAGAGAAGAAGAAATTACCCAATAACTCATATACATACAACAGGTCCATGGTTTCAGATTGTAAGGATTTTGATACGAGGTTGAGAGACTCTAAACCTTCACACTGCCCAACCAAAAGCAATACAAAATCAAAACTTTCACGTTTATTATTTAGCTGCTGTGCTTCATTTCTTTCCTTGCTTTTCCTGGAAGTCAAAATTATGCGGGTAAGGCTTTTCATCACGTCACAAAACCTGTGTTTCAGTGCAAATCCTACCTCAAGCCTACCAGCCCAGCGAGTTGGATTAAGAGTGCTCAGTGTTACTATCGAAATCAGTGAATCAGTCTGAGCCTCGATGTCGTGCACTGACTTCAAGTCTTGCCAGCGCAAAATACTACGACCAAAAAGCAATACACACTTTTAATGGTTTCAAAAAAACTGGCAGACCTCTCGATTTCCTTCCACAGCATCCTTTAATACTAAATTAAGGTTACGTGCAGCGCAGTGCACAAAGTATGCGCGTGGGGAATTTTCTTTAATACGCTGCTATACTCCACTGTATGCACCACTCATGTCTGCTGCCCCGTCGTAGCTTTGTCCACGACATTTGGTCAAATCCAAGTTTTTCTCTTCCAATGAAGTAAGTATTTCTTCTGCAAGACCTTGGGCAGACTTAACTTTTATCTCTCTAAAGGATACAAAAGTTTCACATATTTTGATATCAATAGGTGTCTCTTCTTCATCATTAACTATTTTTACATATCTGTAAACTTCACTTAACTGATCAACTTTAGCAATGTCCTGAGTGGTATCTAAAATCAATGGGAAAAAACAAGCAGTTTTGAACTTCAACAATAATTTCATTTTTGATTTCTAAGGCTTATAGGTTTATAAGTTCGTTCTGAATTTTAGGAATGAGGTATTTCACAGTCCCTTGCGGACACTGATTTAATTCTTGCAGTACTGGGTCATATTTTGACAAGAGCTGAACTATCGAGAGAAAGTTTCGTTTGTTGCTACATTCTAACTTTTCACTAGATCCACGAAATGCGAGATTATATGTTGCAAGTGTTAAGGTCACAATTAGGATTCTTTCAAGAACTTTTCGCCAGAAACTGATTTCTTTCTCCAAATTTTAACACTACCTCACTGCTCGTCCCAGCCTGCACCTGGTGCGACATGACATTCGACTCGACTTTCTGCTTTTGCATGCGAAGCGTATGGCGTATATGAACGGACACGCAAAAACATTTAGTCTAGCACTTTGATGGATTTTTTTTTATTATTAACTTTTAGCTAGGTGCTGGGTATTTTATAGGAAGTTAGATTAGATATTAAAATAATTTTTTAACCATCAGTATGGGGCCCCTCGGGCTTTGGGGCCCCGGGGCAGTGCCCCGGCTGCCCCGGCGGTAGTTACGGGCCTGATTGTACGGCGTCACTTCACAGTTTGAACTTGAAATAACACTTCAGGGAGCTATACTTTGGTCAGACCATTTCTTGAATATTGTAGTGAAGTGTGGGATCCATATTTTGAGTATCAAATACAGGAGTTGGAGATGGTGCAAAAAAGGTCTGTTAGGTTTGTTTCTCGAAGATACCTCAGAATACAATCAGTTATAGATATGATAAAAGAGCTAGAATGGGATTCATTGCAAGACAGTAGGAGGGTGAAGAGGATCATAGCAGTGTACAAATCCTACGATATATTGGTGATAAGGCATGGGGGAAGATATTGGTGTAAGAATTAAAAGAAATCCATAGAAGGGAAACGATGACCATGACCATTAGCTGCCCCTCGATTTCATGCACAAATGAGTGTAGGAAAATTCTCATTTATGGGTAAGTGTGTCAGGGATTTGAATAAGTTACCAAGAGAAATGATGAATGATTTACCAAAAAACGTTGAAAGAATGTAAGGTTAAAATTTGTCGAGGGCAAATGTAGGTGGGTGCAAGGAAATGGAAAGATGGGTGGTAGAGAAATTGCCACCGGAGCGTGCGCTCCATTGCAATTTAATTAAATATCAAGATACACTGAAATTCACTTTACAGAATAAAATAAGAATTATCAACAAGCAATGTGGTCACGCGATGGCGATCCGAATCAAAACATCTTTATTACAAAACATCTAAACAATACGAACTGGTGTGAAATTTCCGAGAGACATCTTCAAGTGAATTTGAGTTAAGATACCGCATACCTTATATTTTGCGGAGCTTAATACGCCGTCGGCTGACGGTTGGCTCAAATGCGCCGGTCGCGTGTGTCTTAACACTTCATCCAGCCTTAGTCACACTCATCCACGGCATTGTCAGTATATAGGATATTTAAAATACATACGGAGATAATTAAATGGCGAAAGTAATTACACATAGTGCTGTAAAATCCATATCGTATTTTAACCGTAACAAACAAAATGAATGAGAAGCTACGTAGCTTGGCTCGGACAATCCGCCCCCCTTTTTGCATATATAGCTCAGCGTAGCTTTATCCCTCCCCGCCTTGACAGAGCCACGTAGTTATGGACGCTTCCTTACGGCTCTACATCGCAAATGGAACCGAGAGAGGGTTACGGTTTAGTAACAGGGAGAAATTCGTCCATCAAATTTTAAATAAATCGCCGGGGCATTTTCCTGTAGTAATTTTGGGAGACCATTAAAACCTAACCTCGTATGGAGCCTCCCACCAAGGATGAAAACTATCGCACCAGGCTTGTTCATATGCCTTTTCACGAAGGCATATGAACAATCCTGAAGAGTAACTTTTTCATGAAATCCATAAAACGTGTGTTTTTTATGCTGATAAGTCCCATACTGATCGGTAACAGTCTGCCAACGTATTCGGGAGGACCTGGGTTTGAAAACCCGTCCGATAATGTATAATTTGGTTTTTCTTGCATTCCAAAAATCACTCCAGTCGAATCGCGAGATTTTTTTCTTCAAAAGGCCGTGGTCAAATTCGTTTCCGTTCCTTGCCGCCCTCTCCCCCTGGTAATGACATAGAAGATGACGAGGCTTAAAGCCCTAAGCCAAAAACCCGAGCAGTGAGCATTTTCTCATAAGCGCAGCTAAAAATTATTTCCACACATTGGAGAGTACTCATCGTATTTTGTGTTGGGTTTGAATATTTTTACTACTCGTCAGCCTTTCATACATCAAATAGAGCCTTATGGATGTGAGTTCCTAGTAGTATTTCAGAATTTCGTCTGTACAAGCCGGAATCGTGGGTTATGTAAGTGAAACGCACAAAGAAATAATTACCATACTTTTCAGCGCGTTATTTTCATGACGTTCCCTTTCTTTCTGTTCGAGTCCCGAATAAGAATCTTTGTATTTTGGCTTGAAAGTGTAGAATATCACACGATCGCTTGCTAGGGAAGCATCGAATTGAAATTTGATCAGGCACCTAGTTGTGAGACTCCGGATGTCAAAAACAGACTATACAGGTTGTAACCTCCCATTATTGTGTCTATCTGTATCTTTCCTTCCCCCCCCCCTCCCTCCCGTTAATTCTCTTTATTCCGTTTTCTGCGTCATTACTATTTAACGAACTTCGTATTCCAAAGAATTCTTTTTGAGCCATTATACATACAAGAAATCTTAGCACAGCGTTAAGACTGGGGAAAAATCACAATAAAATTTAGAATTAAAGCAAATCCTTAATTTATTATTATATCTAGCATGGGAAACAAATGAACCAATATAATCATAACAGGCTTTTATTCATCAATTTTCTTTACAGAGACACATTATCTAAGGCACAACACATATTTGAGAGAATATTAATGCATAAGGGGGGGGGGGGAGAGGAGAGAAAGAGAACAAATTATCTTCCTTTATGCATGGAGGTATTGCGATCTTGGCGCAGCTAAACTACTGCAGTACGTCCTATGAAGATCACACTGAACAAATTTACTGGTCCACACTGAAACAAAGCTCTTGTGTGTGTGTGTGTGTGTGTGTTTCTCTGCCTCAACGACTGTTTGTGCTTGTTCAGTTGCCGAGACATCTCCACTACTACGTTTCAGGAGTATAGGTTTTGGCTTCTTTTTATTTATGCATTAAAGGGGAAAACGGCTATTGCTGTCTGGGATACACTTATGTTTAAAAACCCTTCAGGCTTCGAATAATTAAATGTCGTCACTTTGGATCAGCTGGGTTAGCAGTCGGACGATGTGCCCAAACTGCTGATCTTGGCGAACACTGGTAGTTTGGGCGACTGGCATCATTGGTTGGTGGTTTCTGTGCACGCATTTTGCTCCGTCAATTTGCTGGTGGGCGACTGTGGTCGATCGGGGGCTGACTGCTGTGGGAGGAGACATGCAGCTTCCTCCTCATAGGGCAGCCTCAGCACCAGGCCGCGTGGTCAGGTTCACAGATCGCGCACGTTAGCGTGTCTCCAGGCAGACGTGCACAAGCCAGGACGCTGAGGTTCTCACCGCAGCGGACACACCGCACTTGGCGTCGGCAGTCCCTTCACCTGGTGCCGGAAACCTTGACAGCGATAGAGCTCACGTGGTTAAGGTTTTTTAAACATTCTCCTCTAATGGGGTTCCAAAGCGGGCACCAATGATCGTGTTTCACTATAGGCCAACTGTAATCGGAGATACCACCTTCGCCAAACAATTCTGAGGGGGTTTGGCGTAGCACTTCTGACTTGTGGGTTGGTACACAAAAACCGGAGAGTTAATCCTCTTGCTCCCTTATAACTGGCGAGATTCCATTTTCTGAAGTTAGTCGATTACCGATGAGTTAGGGCAACAGGGAGTCTGGCGGGTGACGTCACAGCGTCAACAAGCCAAATTCATGGACGCGTCTTGGGCTTACTTTCTAAAATGTCATTACCCATGGCTTTTCCTTATATTAACTCCATCTCCTGATATTCTAAGGCATGGTTTCTCAAAGTGAAGAACGCGAACCCTAGGGGTTCGCAAATTAAACGTAGGAGTTTGCGACAAGATTTACTTTATGGCGACTGGCTGGGTATCTCGAGACTACACCCCGCAACATGGCGATTTGAGTTTAAAAATTAGCAAAATTGATCCTAAAATCGACTCAACTAGCGAAAAGAAACAAGCCCGTCCATCAGATTAATTAATGACATATTACTTTTTGTCCTAATTTTTTTGCAAATAAAAAGTCTGTTTTTTAAAGGGGGTGGTTGGGAAATTTCATAGGAGTACGTGGAACTATGAGTTTGAGAAACCCTGTTCTAAGGCACTGTTCTTAATTTATCCTTACTGCTATTTTTACAGTTCTCTAATTGTTTACACTTTTTCGTCCTTTAAAGTTATTGCTTAATAGTAATTCCCGTCAAATTGTTAACCACTTCCTCCTTCGCAATTTCCTTGCATTTTAACGTCACTGTAACGTATCGTTATTGATTCTCGTAAACACGTTTAATATTGAATCAAATTGTATATTAATATTGTAAACACAGTCGTCAGCCATTTTAACCTCTCTCCCTCGTCAGCAATCATACAGTAATTGAAAAAAATGTTTCGCATGTATAATAATCCAAAAAATGCTTAAATACAGTTTATAACCCCTTCACCAAAGTTAATACTGATAATTGTGAGGTCCTATGTTACCGTATTCATTGTTTATTCTTTTTTAAATAATAATAATTGTATTAACACTTATATAAATCTCGTTAGCGCTGCAACTGAAATATGAAGGTAAATAATGATATAATATCAGTTGTAAAGTGTAATGTTTGTCATGTAAATATCTATGATGATGACACTGGACAAGGATATTAAACCTAGACTACGTGAAAGCGACATTCTAAATGTTCGTGTTAGGTCATGAAAATGCCAGGATTTCGCCGCTCCCACTTCCGCCACCTGCAATATTTGTCTTTAATATGCCATCATCTGGAAAACTTATTTAATTGCGTACTTTCTTCTTCGCATAACTACCATAGTCACTGTAGTTCCAAACATCTAACACAAATATACGCTGAAAACTCATGGGATCAAGAACAAAATATGTACTAATTTGTCTGTCTTCTACCAATAAGAACGTTTAATAAATAGTAAATAACAGTGGAAGATTTCTTTGTTAATTAATATTGCATATAATGTGGAAAAAGAATTGTGTAAATATGAATTAAAATGTCTAAATGTAGTGAAGTTACTAAGTATTCAGAGCTATTTGGTAATATCAAATTCAAATTATTGCGTCTAGTTCTATCACTGAACAATAGAGAAGATACTTTCATGTATATGCTGTGAAAATGGATTATAATAATGCAACGCATGATCGAATTCAGACAGCTAAACGGTTAAAAATGATCTCATCTTTACCACTTTATGTCATTATGAGAAACATTCAGGGTATGACTCGAGAAGTACAAAGCAATAATAAAAGTAGGTAATAAATACATAGAATGACGATTTCGACATATCTTCATTCCTAATTTTAATGAACATAGAACTGTTTATCCTGCGATTATGAAGCTACATAATTATGTTGCAATGTGTCACAACGCTCACATCGATAGGTTTGTTTGATTATTATAATTACATTGACTTAGCCCGCACGTTAGATTCTGAGTACCAAAAAAGAAAAAAAATCATTAAAGCAGCTCTGTTTTTATGTTGGTGCAAGTTGTACGTTGACCTAAATGAGTTTTGAGGGAGTATTTGAGGTTATTTAGTAAAACGGGGGCGTTCTTGTTTACACTGGATTGAGTGAATAGACATGAATATTTTTGAACTAAATGCATGTCATACACAGTGGAAAAGGAAAATGAAAACTTTTTTTTTGAGCAAACCGGGCCACTTAAAACTATTTATGTTCTCTCCAGCATGCCTTAACTAATGGTCTCTAAGCATTTCTTACACAATTCTGCGTATTTAACGTTATGAATATGCTCTCAGTCATTCCCGGTAACGTGGTTGAGCTCTCCGAAGCGCGACAAGAACGCCTGCTTTATGATCTTAGGTAAGCTGCTCAGAGTCTCAGTAGTGGATGTAATTTTCATCCGACGTTATTTTGTCGCAGAGTAAGATAGATGGTGGCCAATAATCCCTAATTGATATGCTGTCCATGGATACCGTGTGATAAAATCTAATCTAGTCAACAGCGTGTATATTATACTTTAGTTGAATAAGCACGTTAAGCCAAGCGAATCCCTTAGAACCTCCTATCAAAGGTGGCAATCCTCCTGTGATGCTCAAATTCAACACGAGTAATGCGCTACACTCAAGTTACAAGCATAGGTGTCATTAGCAAGCGTGTAACCTTTCTACTATTAATTAATCATTTTTGCTTTAAAACTACCATGTAATTCATAATAATGGAGTCAGATAAATGTTGTGGCCAAGCTGGATGAGGATTTCATATTTTGTTGTTGATAGTATTTTAAAGAAGATTTTTACAAAAACATTGGAATAGAATTTATTACGTTTCCGTTCGTCGTATATTTTTGGAATATGACGGATTATCATATACTTACCTACATGGAATTAAATTGAGAGAACAGTTGTGAAATGAGTCAATTGAGTTTAAAGTTTGATTAAAAAAAAAAAAAAAAACATATGTTCTGCCGAGCAGGTGATCCACTTTAATAAAATTTATTGCGGTTGAAGACTGCGCATCTCAATAGATCGGCAACCTTCGGCTAGTGTCGATAATTCTCGAAGTGTTTGTTTCACTGCCTGCCACCACTGCGCTGCTCGGCTAGTCAGCAAAACTCTTATAATTAACTGTATTGACTTTATTTGCGCTTATACTGTTAATAGGAAATGAAAATTTCAAATAAAAAATTGAATTTTATTTTATTTGCACTTACCATACATCGTTAAAAAGTGTAATTGCGATGCCAGCTTGTAGTGGATCCCTTGGTTGGCAAACTACTTTATAGTTATCTTTCACACCTTTGTGATTAATAAAGGGGATTTTTAATTTTAATTTTTATGAAGGAGTGAAAATTGATTAATTTTGCACGAATCTCGATGTTAGTTGAAATATAAGAAAATTGTCACAATATGACATTTATTTCTTATCATTGGCGATTACAAGTCTGAGCGAATTTACCGTTAACATTAACACAAATTGGTAAAATCATCAAAGCAACGCACAGAGGTACAATTAGCCGTCATGAGCAAGCAAACAATTGTGTATTTACTTTTAAATCCATATCAGAATTAATATGCAAGAAACAAGGAAACAATAAAAAATACAAGTTATGACGACCTCAGACAAAGGTATCGTAATACTGTGACTTTACAGTTAAAAGAAAATCATGGGCGCCACGAATGAACAATATATCATTCGGAAATAACTAGTTCTGGCAAATTACGCCGGTAGCTCAGGATTTTTTTTTCAATTACAAAGTTAGAACATGGATCTATACTCTCAAAGTAGCTTAAGGGTTCAGTTTCACGGAATGCACAATCAGATGGCTTGGTCGTAATAAGTTACCATTGTAGTTCTGTGTCTGATGTCTGCGGTGTTCGGAGATGACCCACGGTATGTGAGATTATCTCACACGGCGGATACAGACACGTCCTGTCTGTTAATGCGCATCATCGCATTACTGGCGGTGTCGCCGAGATAAGCTTGGTCCAGCAAGCCGGCAGCGTGAGTTTTCCAACACCAGGAGTGGGACAGCAGCAGTTGGCGAGAGAAGCCAACTTTTCGAGTCCACCACAGACTAGACTCGCATAGCTCTTCTCTCCGCGAGGAAACCTTTTGGCTCCGCCCCTTGCAGTCTCAAAGATCACATTTAACAGGAAATTCCCAGGATTTTAAGTTATATGCTCATTTGGATTGGATCTTCAGTTTGGCACCTAATGTCACGTGATATCCCCAGGGAGAAGAATGTGTGGTCCGGCAAAACCCTATATCCGCGACTTCCTGTTGCCATGGTTCGGGAAGACCACGATTAGCTTCAAGCCTACACAGCACAATAATTCTTTAATATTCGCTTTAACAAGATACACTGAATGTTCACCATTGCATTACAGTCCTCACTTGGAATCTTGTGTACTTTAGGAAATAACAAAAAATCTATTTATGTGGTCGCCCAAGATTTATGTAAATTACTCTAACATTATGACTTATATAATAAAAAATGCACATTAGAACGTGGCGACGTTACAAGCTAAAGGTAATTGTCTGTTGCTTAGCAGACATAAAAATTATAATGGGAGACACAGGTATAATATATATATAAAGTAACGTTCGATTAAATTAAATGTTTACGCTGTATCTCTGTAGCAGTTACTGAAACCAACTGACAACATAACCTAAGAATTATTTGACAGATATTAAAAAAAGAGGGAAGTTTATTAATACCGAGAGAAAGTTTACACGAAACATACCAAACAAATAAATGATAGCTATTCGTTATTAAAATTTATTTAGAAATTTTTATAACAACAAAAATTACCAACAAATAAATTCAAATAAAGTTATTTAAATACATTCGTACTTAATACTCTGAGAATCCATTAAGAGAAAGTTTACTAATATCACGAAAATATCAATAAATAAGATTATAATTAATTGTAAGAGTCGAAAAAGCATAATATGTGGTTAATGCAGCTTAAATAAGCCAGTAAAACACTAATGAAAACTTTTCTATCCCTCCTTTTCGTCAATGCGCTCATTATTTTAAAATCATCTGCAACGATGAAACCTTGCATGAGCGTAAAAATGGGTAACGTTACTTTGTCAGCGAAGCGGCTAACGTAACGGTGTCTCGATGCAAAGATCACCCATTCCATTTATGCCTATAGCATGGTTGTTTTTGATTAATTGTTGTGTTTGTCTTATTATGGCCTATAATTTTTTTAAATAACAATTATTAAAGAGAAGTATATTTAATATATTACAAATTACGTTTCACCGTTAGGGGTCTAATTAACTTGTAACATTTATAGTCAGTTAAGGGTGTATTTTCGGTAAATATAATTTGATATTTATGCTTAGCAGTCTGTCATTTATCATATTTTTTGTGCGTACCTAAATGAAATGTATTCGTAGAGTAAATAATATATCACACTCTTAACTAAAATTAATTTATCGGACATTACTGCAGAAATATAATTAATGATGTTTCTTGCAAACATGAATTGCGCCACTCTGTCTCAATCCACCGAGAAAAAAAATAAAATAAAAAAAAATAAAAAATAAAAAAAATGGAGACTTCAGTTGTTCAACGCTCCATTTCTTTATGTCAGTTCTGGTGATTTAATAATCGCTTTGTATTTTCTAGTATTGCCAATCCTAACATAAATAGATGTGGCACAGAAAAAAAGCGTTGTTATATCATTACACGTTGGTAGTATCAAAGTTCCCATATGTAAGGACATATTACTTTGATTGAAGATAGTAAAAAGATTATTTATCTTGCTGGATTTAATTAACCTCCCAACTTTTGTGGCAATAACAAAGCTCAGTTCCACGATGTTTCAATCTTAACCCAAAGGTAATTAGTTTTTCGTTGGATTAAATTTCTGCCTTCCTGTTCACAAAAGCCTGGCCCTTTGTCCTTAAAGCACTGTTTGGTAAAGGTTGGTTGTGTTACAATCATGGCAGAGGTGAAAGCATTTAAGCAAAGAGGACATTAGAGAAACAGCCATACATTTCACCAATTTCAGCCGTAAAATATGGCATTGAAAAAAAAAAAAAATTATATGAAATAAAATAATTTTTGAAAGTTCTTAATCAAATAAACCTTGTGGAATACAATATTTTCACTTGATCGGTTAGTTTAATTGCACGTATCATTATTATTTTGAGTTTATAATACAGTTTGTCCACCTTAGGTTGATTAAAAATATTTGGAAAGATTTTTTTAGTGATACGCTGTCATCCGCGTACTGAATTTTAGTGAACATTTACTTTCTGAATGATCACCGTCACCTTGTCCTGTCATCTTAGTCAAAGATTACCAGATTATAGTGTAAAAACCCACACACATACTTACAAAAAAATTAAACAGATTACTTTATTCCCCGATTGAAGCATCCCAGGCATTTTCCTGGAGTGTTTTTAAGAAATCATGTAAAACCGAAAACGGATTTGAACCCGCGTCCTTTGAAATGCCAGGTTGAGTCCTACCGTTCACAAAAATTCCTAAAATACTGTTTACACTATTCTCTTTACATTAATTAATATATATATATATATATTCGTTGAGCCCAACTAGGACCACGTTAAGACTTTTTACAATTGGCATTGACGGCAGGAGTTTCACTGGAGTAGTTTCACGAAATGATTTCCGAAGAAAATTTTATATTAGACATTTAAACATAAAACCTTACATGCCGAATTCCATTTATCACTCTAAACTCCAAGACATAGTGCTAAGAGATCACAAAATTTATCCCTCTAAAATCAAGTGCGGTTAAAGAAACCTGAAAATAAGTTTAATAATCGAGAATAAATAATAATGAGCAAACAAATTTCGTTTTTTAGTATAGGACAAGTTATTACTGATTGCTACTCGTTGACTTCTAAGTAATGAGAGCAGGGATAAGACTGGGTGAAAGGAACGGAATATGAATTAGACCGTGACTTTTTGAAGGATCCACTGCGACATTTACCCGAAGAAATCACGAAACCGAAATCCGTAATTCCGTATCTATGATCGCAGTATATACTGTGAAACTTAAACACTCAAATTCTAGATGTGGATAGAAGAGCGAAAGAGCATTAGGCCACGAAATTTGCACCAAATGGTAAAATTAAGATAAAAATTTCGACCATAAGTACTTCTCGAATTTGCTAACATGCCATCTGGCAACCGAACATTTCTTAATTGGCTTCCACCCGCTAATGAAAACGGAATTTCAATTAATTATTATATACAACGCCAACCTTTTACAGGAAACAGGAAAATATTAGAACATGGAATAGGAAAAGGACGAATGATTTGCTTTTCAGGACGTCTAATAGAAATATTCTCTCAATTTATTGTAAGTGCACCCACAGTAACCTGTATTCGATAGGCACAGTTTCCACCAACCCGCCACATAGTTGACTACTCCGATTCACAGAGCACAAAGCGTATGCAAGTGGAACAAACTCACTGCTGAACTCAACTACCTCAGAGGAAGTTTCGAGCAAAACGGTAACAGCGAAAAGGAAATTTGACCCGCGTTGGGAAAGAAGGAGTAGAAGCAGAATTTAACGATGCTAGCCACCGCGCCTTTCTCCCGGTCGCAGATGCTGTAACTGAATAAAAAATAGGAAGAATATTAATCAAACACCAGGTACAGACCAGGTTTAAAGCTTTCACGAAAATTGAAAAGTTTTAATTTACTTGACAGGAACTTAGTACACAGCAGCACTTTACATTAGTTTTGATGATCTTTAAATATAAAATTTAATAACTGGTTTCTTATTTAAATGTGTGATGGTAATTCATCTGGCCTTACGCTCCGTCGTCACGTTTATAAGTTTTCGAGCATTCGGGTACTATAGGGGCCGCACATAAAGCTTAACGTGGAATAGGAATCATATCTTAGCGTGTTTCATGTGAAGCTAGCAAACCTTTACAATAATTATAGTCACGTAAAGTCCCCATACAAAATCCTGGCTGAAAGAGAATTCAAGTCAAAGTCGAGTCGAGTTTTTTAGGTTGATCCACTAACCACTGAAATATCTGTCATCTGATTTAATTATGTAAACCTTATTGCTTAAAAGTCAGACTTATGTTGTACAGCGCAAAGTTAAGTTTATTTAGCACGGATCGTTGCTTTGAAATACCACGACCGTCTTCCTTTCCGTTCCTTGCCCCTCCCCCACCCTTATTTTTTTACCGCAGCCAATGGCCTCGAAAATGACAAGGTGTAATGATTATTAATCCACAGCGCATCAATGCAGCGCGTACATGTTGATATACCGCAAGTCGACACATCAAATAGGCCGAGGCGGGCGCTAGACAATAGGTCAAGAGATTAAGCAGGCTTTCAGGCAGAGACAATAGGACATGAGATACAGCAAGCTTTCGGACAGAAATCGAACCAGCCTTTATTGTTTTTAAGGGAACATGCGATGGCAGCCTCCCAGTAAACCGACTTGCATTTGGGAGGAGTTTTTCCGCACTGTCTGATTTGATAATTCGATTTATTGTACTCTAAGAGTCCTGTACACAAAATACCTCTAGATTTTGACGCTAAGTAGCAGTGGTGTATCGTTTTTTTCTTAAACAAAAGTCATGATCTGGGAAGTTAGCTTGTTGGACGATTGCTGGGTGAAATCCCCTCCTATCCGATTATTTTACAGAAACACTTCTGAAATTTGTTTAAACTTTTTCTGTGTGCAGCCTCTGAGACCAGAATACAATGGCTGGATGTGTCGTGATGGAAACAGAGTCTGCAGAAGTCAAACCGCGGATACGGTCTTAATTTTCTGGAGGCAGATCATGTTATCGAGAGACTCATTTTGAAGATTGTTTATCAAAACTGCAAGTGGCGTCTAGCAATTGGGGACACGTTACTAGAGGCGGACTCCAGGGTCAGCAGGCGACAGCGAATGAACACATCCTGAACTTTTCAAGAGCGCTGAGCAGAACTCCTGGAGAACTTTCACATTAGCTCCAGATGGCTTACAAAAAGATTTATTCAAATGTTCATTGATATAATTTTGTTGTCAACTGAAGAAATGTTAATTAACTATCAATAATTTGATAAAATTCTGAACCAACTTTAACTCATTCTTGCCTATACCGAGACATGTCATCTGAAATGATTACAAACTATGAATGTTAGTAAGTTCAAATTCTGTTGCATTTTGCATATTTTCAGCGTATGGTCAAAAACTTATTTCGCCCACACGTTGTACAATACAAGCTTTAAGAAAAAAATAAAAAAAATATTAATAATAAAAAAAGTCAAAGAATTCGTCGAGTTGATTGGAGAACGTGACGTACACCACGATGGAGAAGGAACTTCTGACTCGGTGAAGCTATAACGCTTCTTGAAGGCTCAATCGACAGCTATTCCCAGTACTGTCTATAAAATACCAGTGTTATTATTGAAAACATGTGATGTTCAAAGTTGAAAATAAAATTTAACTCAATATGGACATATGCTCGTCAAAAAGTATACTCGAAATACAGAAAATTTATATGGATAAAAAGATAGTCACAGCAGCAATGAAATTTTACTCGTAAATAGTTATTTCAGAAAAAAGAAAAGGTGTCAGGAGCGAAGTAATGTAACCGCGGTGGAGGAACACATGAACTTCAGCGAGTACAACTGCTGTGGTGACGGATACCGAGCAAATGTAGATTTATCACCACGACTCAAACCAGATGAAAATTTTCAAGTGTTTGCCTCACCAAAAGCTACATCATGATTTTTTTAATCCTATAGCTTTTAACGTCGATATACCAATGCAAGTTGTTTGCAACGCTTTTATGATGGAGTTTCTATCCCCTTATTGTTTATTCCAATGGGATAGTCAAGTGCTGTCATCTGTCTGCAGGAACATTTAACTTGCTGTTCATGTGTGATAAATGTATTAGTTAATGAGGCAAAGATTTGTCCCATCATTCCACTAAACCAGTAATCAGGTTGGTCAGGGATTGAAACCTGGACCTGTTATACCAGCCCGATCAAATCTGTTGACGCTTTAATGTCGCGCTGCCACAATGGCGTGTGTTGAGTTTGGTGTGCATCGCTAACACACGTGACTGTATTTTTGCTGTGTTAGCCGTAGTAAGATTATGTTTGTAAGAGATCACTGTAATATCAAAAGTCAAAGAGCGCGCCACCCGCAATGATACCATGGAGTTCGTTACTTCACCAAAGGGCGGAATATGGTGAACATATGTACTTTCCCTTCAGAATTCCTCATTCGAAATACAACGGGCAAGATCGCCAAATAAAATGAACCTATCCAACATACTAATCAATACGGTCGAATGCATCAAAATCTAGTGTTTCAGAAATTTAAACATTACCTTTGCTATCAAAGAATGGCACTGATGTCGTCACATTCCCTTGTGCCGAATCCCCGTCCGGGCATCCAGATTTGGGTTTTCCATGGCTTCCCCAAATCACTCCAGGCGAATGCAGGGATGCTTCCTTCAGAAAGGCCGTGGCCGTATTCCTCCCCGTTCCTTGTCCCCAGTCCCATCCTGTCTCTAATGACCTCAGTCGTCGACGAGGCGTAAATCCGTAAAAATAATATATATAAAAATCTAGTGCCAATGGTTGTCATGGGAATGCGGATCTCAATATCCGTGAATTCTGCTGGAATTACCTTACCTTCGCTACCCTGTTGGCCAAGTACGAAATGATTAGAATTTAATTACCATCGTTACCCGAATTAAATAACCTGTGCCTAGTTTCATACATTGTTATTGAACCCACGCGGGGATGGTAACGTATTATAATACCTGCGCATTATCTTCCAAGAATTTTCCTTCATCATTAAACTATTCAGTTTTGTTTCATCAGTACACTTTAGCAATTTTTTAAACACATAGACTGGAAAGAACTGTTCTCCGCTGGTGACAACTTGGCTTAATTTACCTGAGCGCGTCTCGTGTCAGCTTGGGGCGGCGCAGGAAATAGGCGGTCCGGAGTGGGCTGCCCGCCAGCGCAGATAAGGCGCCGCGGACGTGCAATTTATTGGACACGAATTTAACTGTCCACAGATAAAACTCGCGCCCGTCACACCACTAATGTGCGCAGTAAACATGTCATGATTCATTATACGTCGTAGCCTGGCGTGATTGATATCTGCAACTGAAAATCGTGCCGGCTGGAATAAGAAATACAAGTTATCTGATTGATAGAGGGTGAAAAAAATTCTCAGATGTAAATTTTTTATACTGGGGATCTGCAGAAGAATTAGTAATATACTAGAAGTCAAAAATTATTACAAATGTAGCGAGACCTAATACTTATATACAGAAATTCTGTGCTGAAGTCTTTTAAGGAAGTTAGTGGCCTATATAAGAGCGAGGAGATTTTTATTTATGAGATATGTTCAATTTTTCTTACTATTTCTGCAGCTATAAAATTTTAAATCACGTGTAGCACCTGAGTATTTCACTTTCTGATTCTCTGGTAGAAGAAAAGATTTTTGTTTACACACTGCTGGCAAATTATATCCCTAGTAATTCATATATTGTATCTTATCTTACATAACACAAAGTTATTTTGACTACTGTCTACATTGTAGTAGTCCACATTGGACCTTAAAATAAAACTAATTAAACTGCAATAAACATTTTATATAAATTATTTAAATAGATAACAGTTACTATATATGAAATAATTTATTTAAGAAAAAGTACAATAATGTGTACTGCATGTACACCGATTGTAATAATCATTTAATAAAAATCATTAAATACAATGCTGGAAAGGAATATGAAGGAAATATTCCGGCATGGCTGCTTTATAATGTCCGAGCGAATCTGACCGAGCGTGGTGGTGTAACGGATAGCGTTCTGGCCTCGCATTCGGGAGGACGGTGGTTCGAATCCCCGTCCGGGCATCCAGATTTGGGTTTTCCATGGTTTCCCCAAATCACTCCAGGTGAATGCCGGGATGCTTCCTTCAAAAGGCCATGGCCGAATTCCTTCCCATTCCTTGCCCCCATCCTTTCCCGTCTCTAAAGACCACGTTGTTAAAAAGGGACGTTAAACTGTTAAAAAAAAAAAAAAAAAAAAAAAAAAAAAAAAAAAAAAAAAAAAAACGAGCGAATCTGGGGCAACGAAAAAAATGTTAGGGCGATATAAGAATCTTCAGAAAGAGCACCATTCACGTAGGTAGCTTTGCTAAGCCGCTCACGTTAGGAGCGAAAAGTCAACCTGAATTGTCCAATTAGAGATGGTTAAATTCTATAAGATGACATGACTGGTGAAGAAGCAGGTGAATTCACAAATGCGGGCAGAAGAACGTGAATGAAATGACCCCCTCGAAATATGAGTAAGATAATAAGCACACGCAGTCTATGTATATGCTGTGAAGAAGTGACTTGACTAATATGACACGCATGGCAGACAAAGTGTGGTATACCCTGTGTAGGGATAGTTGGCACCTGTTATTAATGCCCTCAATTTCTTAATTTCCTTTCTCAGCACTGCCTGGCTGCCATGGAAAAAGTACTTCGTAAATGTAATTAAATAATCCACATTTACAGATACAATTATTTTTATTGGAATTACAATCATCCACAAAAAGGGGGATTACTTTTAAGGCGATGAAACTGACATTAATTAATATTAGAAAAACAAACAGAATAATGTCGATTGTTCAAAACAAATACAAAAAAAATCAACATCTGCATAATACTCACATAGGAAAACTGATTAAAGGAACAATGATATTTCAGACCATATACAAAATTTTGACTAGCTCAGTTAACAGTCAGAAAGCAAGTGTTCTTTCTCTGTGATGTAAATTACTCGTTTTGCTTACGGTTTCCTAAATGCACCACCTCCTGACTCCTGCACTCAACTACAAAGGTACCGAGACCTTGCACTCCGCAGATGATCGCACAGCGATGGGTTCCGCCGCTCGCACTGAGCTTCAGCAGACCAACCAAACAGCTTCTTAGTGTCTTACTAATAAAATATGAAGCATCCATGAGCGGACTGCTTTAATACAAATGTATTGTTGAAATAACACTGAATACTTCTATTTCTAATATCAAAGTTGAAAGTAGACAGGAGCTCTTGGCAGTACAAGAGAGTGATAGAAGAAACGGTTCCATATATATTAATCATTCGTGGAATTGGTATCAAACAATTACTTCTCGTACTGAATGAGTACTATATCATCGAAATTCAAGGCTATTTCCTACCCTGGACGATATTACAGCGCAGCGCAGAAGACCGGTAATACTCGCGCAAGTTGTCGTTTATCATCATTTGCCTGGTATCCCGGCCCGACACCGTCACATGCCCGGAAGAAAAGATGAAGGTGGACAACTGATAGACGGCGCTAGCACCAGGCCATCTAGCGCCACCGCATAGCAGTGTTTCCGCCGCGGCCAATCAGAACCGACTCGCGTAGTATAAATACAGCCACTGCGGTCTTACTCAAGACAGTGCTGTGTTACAATTCTACTCAGTTTCGTTTCCGTCTCTCTGTGCATCGCCTATTGGACTCTGACCAGCGCACATATCGGTTTACGTTCGGTTACTCCTTCGGACTCTGTGCATCGCTTATTGGACTCTGATCAGTGCGCGTCTCGGTCTACGTTCGGTTTCTTCCTTGGACTCTGCACAGCTCATCTTGGACTTTGCTTCGGTTCTCGCGTGATCAGTCTCCGGGCTACCGCCCGTCCCCGTCCGCCGTGTGGACATTTCGGCCGCCGTGCGGACACAGCAATTTCTTTCTTTTTACCTGTCAACACTCGTAAGATATTATTGTTTCTCATTGTCATGTACAACAAAAACATAATACGCTATTAACATCTTTTAAAAAGCTAGCCACGGCTCGTATAACTGTAATGTTAGACGTACGTGTCAAATGTGCATCTGGTTTTCTAAGACGTTTCGTTGTTTCTTGAATTATTTTAAGTGAGACGAGATAATATTAATAAAAATAAATAAATCTGGTACATAAGTAATATTCTATATCGGAATTTAAAAATTACACTGCTTACTTGTTCGTTGTAATTGCTTACAAAAGTTAAAAATAAATATATTTTCGTTATTATGCACTTACCTTTCCAGTGTCATGTGGTAATCAAATATAACATGCCGTAATCATATCATTTACGATGAACCGTAGAGGGTATCACAATATAAACTGAGAGATCTTAGTGTGAATGTAGCAACTCGTTCTGTATTATATTTAGCTATAGAAAATGATCTATTCGTTACTGAATATTATGTCTGTTAACTGTCGTTCTCAATTTTATTATCATTAACATTTTGATCTGGTGGTTAAAAGAATTCTAATAAAACGGAGAAATTAATAATAATCCACAGCAGGTAGTAATTTAATTTTTTTTTATCTGTTTAACGTCTCTTAACAGCGAGGTCTTTAGAGACGGGAACGGATGGGGGAGCAAGGAATGGGAAGGAATTTGGCCATGGCCTTTTGAAGGAAGCATCCCGGCATTTGCTTGGAGTGATTGGGAAACCATGAAAAACCCAAATCTGGATGCCCGGATGGGGATTCGAACCGGCGTAGTAATTTAACAATCTATACAGATTTACAGTATCAGTTAAACAAATTCAATGCCACAAATCATTAAAATCATTTATAATATCCTTTTTAACAAGTTTCTTTCGACAACTAAGGTAACTAAAGAATGGTATAGCTTTTACAATACACTAAAACTGAATACTTGTTTTACAGTTTTTCAAAATATTCCACTAGAAAATTGTGTATTTTGTATTATTTGTGGTGTAATAAGCCGAAAATTAACGTGAAAGATTACGAATCTTTTTATGAAACCGTTATGAGAACGGTGGGTATAAGATGGCAGGACGAAAACTCCTGAAAAGCGGCGTATTTACGTATTGAATCACACTTCTTCCTCCCGTTCACACCAAATGCCAAGAAATTTTTTTCATTAAACGACAATAATCTTTGCTGCTACTGTTGGAAAGTTATGTTTGTTTGCTTCTTCTTGTATTTTATTGATTTCGATATATGTTTTCTATCAGGCTAGCAGCTTACATGGTGCGAAATTAAGGGCTGTTCCTCTCAGGTTGTCTCAAACATTTTCTGTAGGTTTTTTTGTTAACATCAGGGGATGATTCTCAGTTATTAATTCACTCTATTCTCTGAATGCATTAAGGTCGCCTTAAATGAACTTCTCATTTATTACGGGAGACAGATTTTGGATATTGCGTGTCCTATCTCCATCGTAGCTGGTCCGTTGTTTCCACTGTTCTGACAAGGAGTCTCCCACCACTATAACTAGCTAATGAAGCAAATTTTAACTTATATGAATATTGCTTTAAGCCAGTTAGTATTATAAATGAAACCAAAGTTACAGCCGCACCCTGTTTTAAATTTACTTGACATACAGCGTAGTAAAAATAAAAGGTTAAACTATTTGAGATTTGTTTTGGTTTCATAAACTACTGCTGCTCCAATAACAACTGCGAAATAGGTTTTTCTTCTGGAGACAATGTGGAATTATTTTTGTATGTAGATCATGAATTTTTAAAGTTCTTGCTGGTTCTGAAGAATACTATTATACAGGGTATGATCGACTGACACATTCATCTGGCTACGAGATCATTCCTTCCTGAGTGGATTCCCGTGTGCCTTGGCATGAGAATAAATCTTGTAAAAGTGTTTTAATAAAGTTCACTTACACCGCGTCGTATGACAGTTCAACATTTTTTACGGTTAGCTGCCCTTCTTGGCGGATATTTCGTGACATTTGTACAAAGGCTTCACTAGACAATAATTCAATTTTAATGTGGAATTAATAAGTCTACAACATCAGAATCTTTAAGATGACATGTTTTAATAAAGCGGCTGATATAATTATCTGGTTTATATTTTTCTGTAGATACATCCCATATTATAACCTGACCACGACAAATCCTGCGCTAGGAATATTCATGATATCTGATATTTTCTCTTTATTACCAGCCAGATTTACTCACACTTTGATCTGCTACAGGATCTGTTTCACTATAGCCAATCTGTGGGGTCTTGAAGTGTTACACTCTCTTTTGTATATTGATAAATTATTCATACGCAGAACAATAGCTGTGCTGTTTTACAATTTACACTATTATTCTCCTGGGTGCCAAAGAGGTCATCCCAATACACTTAATTTGAGAAGCCAATAATAATCGAATTATCATATCAAAAGGAATACTTGGATATTATCGTGATATAGTAATTGAATAAATCCCACAACTACAGTATGTGACGAAACAAAATTTATTGTTTCGATTTCCATGAGTGATTCGTTTTATCTTCATTAAGATTGACATAAAACTGAATAAACATAAAACACGGATAAAAAATATAATACAAATTTAAATTATCAGCTCGCCGGTTATTTAACTCAGTAATAGCAGTCATGATCTCAGTGGTCGTTACAACGTACTTTTACTCGGATTATTTGTGGTGATAGCTCAAAGTTTATTCACCGTACGATAAAATCGAATCGTCGAGGTAGATGGCAATGAATTGTTATAGATCGTTGGCAACGAGTTGTGAGGACGCTGTCTCGTCATCAGGAAGCCGTGAAGTCTCGACGCGTTGCTGATTCCTAGCTGCCCTGTCTACCTGCTGTTGTCCACTGCAAGTGGAAAGGTCGCTTCCATTTTTGTGTCTGAAGGAATGCGGGCGTATGCCCAAATTTCCAACCAGCGGTATCCGCAGGGCGTGTAGAATATTAAATTCACACACATTATTTGTTAGTCTGTGCACTGTTAGTACTTCTAAATTATTTTGATATATAAATGGTCATGCCCAGTCTTTTCCATTAAAAGTATCCTATGTTACCTCGCAATGCTGACAAGGAAACCCCTCTATCATTTTTTTTTTTTCTTATGTTACGAGAGATAGAAGTGTTCCTGGCAATGCTTTTTTTGCCAGTGTTAAAATTAAGACTTAATAAAAGAAATCCAAAATAATTTTATAAAGTTGAAAGATTCAGGTGACAATCTTCGAGTACGGTTTAGTTGATACTATCTCTAATTGACTGTAAGTTTTTTTATATATATATTCAAAATGCTTACAGAAATCATTCGTTTTTAGATTATAGGAGGTTGCAGAGACTCAAATTATTATGGAGCTGGTTTAATTTCCCCAAATTATTTTAGAATAGCTGGAGGACGACAGTGATGATTCAATCTTGGATGGCAGTATCTGGAATTGATCAATTCTTTGTATACATTGGGCTGATCAAAACGCCAAATTGCCAAGCTCAAGAATTCTTCGTTTTTTGTTCAGCAGTTTCATCCGGCATAGTTCGCTTCCCAACTGCATTATTTCTACAAATAAGGCGATACGTTGGGTAACTATTGTGCCTTGCTTTTGGAACAAACTACAGTAAGATTTCTGTTGCGCAAGTTTTCCCAAAATTACTAGTGGTAAACTCTACAAATGGCCGTAACCTATTTCCTCCTCATTGGTTGTAAACTATTGTTATACAGATTTAACAATAGCGATGCCTACCAACCGAGAAATCCCGACAGTAAAAAAGGAATGAATAAAATTGGACTGGAGAATTATGTTTCGTGTACGTCGTGTACAGCGATTAATATTAACTATGATGTTTAGATAATTGTCTTTTTCATATTCGTATCGTTTCGGCATTACAATGCAGGACAGATGCTAGGAAGTGACTAACTCGTTATAGGTAGAAAGCGAGAATGGCCCTCGGCGGACTGTCCGTAAACAGCCCCTGAGAGAGGATTAATATTCAGTCCAGACCAGGACCTGCCACGTTTTCTACAGAGAAGGACGTACGGAGTTTGAAACTCTGATCGCACACAACACACGATTCTGTTACGTGCTTATTGCGTTGTATCTCATCACCGGAATGAATTTATGAATGTGATTAGCCTTACACTGGTACCGTTTTGTGTGACAGAGCTAAAAGATGTGAAGTACAAGAAATCCGTCTTGTAAAGTTTCCTAGCTGGAAATATAACTTTTTCATTACAATTCTTCTGTGATGAGCTAAATAACCACTTCATCTTCGCTATCTAAAGCAACCTACACACCACTTTGGGTGACTCATTTAGCTCAGTCAGTATGACATGAAAATTATGACTGGCATACGGATTTACGAGAAACTCCAAAATCTAATATTACAAATATTAAATGAAGCAATTTCAGAAACGCTAAAATAAAGTATAATTGTGCTAGGACATTATATAAATATACAAATAGCATAACACTAGATAGCACTTATAGATTTGATAAATCATGGAGGAAATCCGACTGATATACAGCTTATGAGGGTTTTAGTTTTATTAACTAGAAGAAGAAAATATTTCCATTTAGCCGATTATATCCAATTTTATCTCTGCTGTTCTTGTATTTTAGGTATACATTTTGGCTGAAATTCAGAGAATTTATTCCGTCCAACAATTTTATATATATATATATAAAATGACATTCTGCTACATCGGCTACACAGCCATCTGTTTCTCCAGTATCTTGTTGCTACTAAGTATGGACACATGGACACTAAGGACGGACACAACATTCACACACACACACACAACATTTAAACACCCATGCCCTCGGCCGGACTGGAACCGGCGACATTCGTCACGCGGAGCTAGTCCTCTAGCCCCTACGCTAACGAGGCAGGCCCGTCGAACAAAGTAGCAATGTAACTCTGGTTACTGGACTTAAACTAATATTGTTTTCAGGTAAGTGTGGCAGCATCTTGTAAATGCCCAACAACAGGTAATTTTCAATAGTAATTGCTTCGTTATTTGTGCAGCGTCTGAGTCAATAGAAATCCGTTTAATAACAACTGACGGGAACTGCACCACTTTCGGTACCTACCAGAAACTGACACTAACCTGTTGAAATTTACATCAATCGCTTCGTCAACATGTCCTCTTCACGTTTTACGATCATACATTGCGGAAAAGTAGCTAGAAATTTAACTAAAATGCCGAGATATGATAGACTGAGCAACTGATAAATGCTTTCAGCACTGCTAAAATAACAGAAAAATTATCGGTACAGGGATTATTTCAACCTAAACAGTTTAGTTTTGTCACAGAAATCGTGGTTAGGTTGAAATGCGGCCTGGAACAAGTGATAACCGTTTTACGACTCGGATAAATATTGTGTGTTTGTCAATTTTGGTCAATTAAAAGGCATGAAAAAATTACAACAAAGGATTAAATCAATATTTCACTGATTTTTTCAACGTTGGCGGCATGTAAAGGCTGTTCGTCATGTCATATTTCGGCATTTTTAATAAAATTCCTGGCAACGTTTCCGGAATGTATGATCGTAAAACGTGAAGATGACATGTTGACGAAGCAACTGATGTAAATTTCAACAGGATAGCACCAGTTTCTGGCAGGTTCCGAAAGTGATGCAGTTCCCCTGATATCTTTTTAATGAAAGAGGAAAGTTGAATATAATTGCAATCGGAATGATGAAAAGCTACGTTAAATGTAGAAATATAGGTAACAATGGTTGCGCCAGTCATTAGTACCGATGAATACCAGACATTCAAGGACTGGTGAACAATTGACCACTAGGTGTAATACAAAACTGTTACGCGACTCAACTAATAGCCCGTGTAACCTGAACCAATTGATTTAAATTGAGCTGCAACCGTGATTGGAGCAGAGCGGCAGTTTGTTCTGCTGCCAATACGTTGTAATTTCACCGCCGCCAGCACTGGAACAAGTGAACCAGAAATAGAGTAGCTGAAATTCCGAAACCAGAGAGAAAGATTCTGATCATTAAAACATATAATAATTTCTGTGCTAACTCTTTTTACGCAGAAAATTAATTGCTATTCTGTAACTTTATGGCAATTTTGAATAAATAACTCCTGTAATTTAATTTTATGTAGCAATTTCATTTCATTTCGTCTTGTATATTTTTATTGTTATTCTTCTCATGAGAGCTTCTAAAGAATTGAGGACTAGCAACGGGAAAGAGATGGCTTTTATAAAGAAATTCGCGTTCGCCTTAAGTGATTTTGGAGAACTATATAAATCCAAGACTTCAATGGTCCAATTGCCATCGAGCCTGGAACTTCCAGGATATCGAGCCGGAAGTTAGCACCTCCTTATGAGGATCGGTAATCTTCTTTCGTATGTTCAGACATTCATAAACAGGCCAATAATACTCTTTATAATTCCCAATAAGTTTTTCTTTATCCCACTGTTATTTTCTGTTAATATTTTTTTAAATAGCTTATCCAACGAAAACTTTTTGAGGTCTTTGTCCTATGCTTTTCCTTTAGTTTTATCACTAGAATCACTAGAATTGAAGTTAGTAACTGTTTGTATACATTCTTTTCTACATTTATAAAACAAACTTCTTTTTGCAATTAAAAAAAATATTTAGCTTGCACAAATGTTGTTTCATTTTAAACCTATCTGCTGAAAATATCTACAACGTCGACGAGAATTAACACTTATTGATCCGGAAAAGTTTAACCTTGCTCTTATGCTAATTAACTGGGTATATAATCTTGAAATATAGAATGTAGTTTTACTGTTTTTCAGTTTTATGTTCCATAAGCAAATCATTAAATATGTCTCTTTTTGTGGAAAAGATTACAATTAAACGACACCGTCATCTTCGCTGAACTTATTTATGCTGGCGTCTTATTAGCTTAAGAAGAATTTTTGTATTTCTTTGATGTATTGCTGATTTTTAATAACAACATGCTATCTTAAATAATCTCGGCGCGATATTAGTTTCGAAACGATAAAACAAAATTCAATATTTCAAACTGAAAATGGTATGTCAGATGAAATTCTACGAGTAAGTATCGATTAAGCGTATTAATATGACACTAAGCATTTACTGTACTTACTTCAGAAAACCGTGGAGAAATACAGTCCTTACTGCCAGATTGGATATCAACCGTAACTTCCCAACGGCATACACGCTTTCACTCAATTCTTAGTTTAGACTGCTATTGAAATAAATAATATTAATACTGATGATATTAACATTAATTCACAGTAAACACTCTTCCTCCTGTAATTAACGTAGACCTACAGTTATAGTTGTGAGTGATATTCCTTGAGGCTTCTCACCTACGCCCCCCAATCAGCGAGTCGATTAGCAAGTCAGATGAGGCTGGCTGGTGGGTGATAACCGTGTCACACCGCTCACGGGGGACACGCAACACCTGCTGGACATACCGCAACTGCTGCACTCTGCCATGATTTAGTGGAGAACACTGCGGAACGGCCCACTCCGTCACTGTGCAGGGTTTAATGTGGGCTATTGAGCAATGTCGCTTCCAATATTCAAAGTACAGTAATTCATGACTATTACTAAGTTATAGTTAATGAAACGTAATTATGCTGCGTAACTAATCGAGTAATTATGAGCAAATATTCTAGAAGTGAGTGAAGCTAAACAATGAAACTGTTATGTACTTCTAATTCTTTTTTATTTACTTATTGCTTTACGCCTCGTCGACGTCGAGGTCATTAGAGGCGGGATCGGACTGGGGACTAGGAACGGTACGGAATTTGGCTGTGGCCTTTTCAAGAAAGCATCCCGGCATTCGCCAGGAGTGATTTGGGGGAACGATGGAAAACCCAAATCTGGATGCCCGAACGGGGATTCGAACCGGCGACCTCCAAAATGCGAGGCCACAGCGTACACCACTCACCCATCACGCTCGGTACTTCTAAATTGAGAGACAGCAGGTATGTGATGGATGAAAGCTGTTAATTAAGAGGAAAATTGGAACAGACCCACCAGTTGCACTATGTCTATGTGGGGGAAAAAAACCGAACGCCTACTGTGCTGGATACTGAGTATGTGAGCCAATCCTGTCCGAGGTCAACGGTTGTAAGACATCTAAACAATCACAAAAACTCAGATGTTTTCAATACATATGGATGATGTACCGTATTGTATCTGTAAATCCCCTTTAGGTTGAGTCTGAGGATATGATACCTTTTACAGTATTCGAAAAGTGCCATAGAATTGTTAGTTCAGAGATTTAAGAGATCTACAGACTGATTAATTTGGAGAATTCGCACCCTTTCATTGCATGGCAGTTTTATTTTGCTGCGATGTAGTTATACCGTCAGGAAAATGAAGGTAATGTATGATTTTACTGTAAAAGCTGAACTACTTATTGAAGGCATAAAATGCAAACATCTTGGCATAGCATTTGATGGTAAACTCAGTTGAACAAGTCACATTGGGGATATGGTATGGAAAGACTTCAAAGTGGTGTATCTATTGGAAAGAGTGGTCAGAGGCAGTAAGGGTAATGGAATGCAAAACATTGGTTATATCTTTGCTCCAGTATGATGGAATATTATAGGACCCATATTATTCTTCTCCAGTTCAAGAACTGGAAAGAGAGTGAATCTGGGAAGTTTGATTTGTTTACGAAAATTACAATACAAAATGATCAGTTACTGATATGACCAGAGACCTGGGTTGGCTGGTTATAAATTAATGAAACTACTTATATTTTAAATGTAAGTTGGATTTATGAATGGAAATAGCTCTAATTGGCCCAGAATTGATGTGATGATGATGAGAATATTTTTTGTATCCAACAGCGATTTCTGTTAATCAGAATTCGTGAATATCAAAATGTCCATATAAGTATATTATTCTGTTATACGTAATATTACATTATAATAAAATGTTAGAATATAAGGTATTTTAAAAGCATGTCTGTTAGTGAAGGGTTTTACAAATCTGTAATTTGTAATTTTAATCAGCGTATCTAGATTTTGAGTAATTTCATTGTAATATCTTTTCAAAAGTCATTAATGTAAAGCTGTTAAGCGTTAAAGTAATTACTAATTAAAACATCCCCGAGTGATTTCTTCAACTATTTTTTGCCGCGTCCGGAAAAGATTAAAAGTCTGTTACATTTGTTCGACGTTATATTTCAGACAGTAACGTTGTGATAATAAAAGTTTAAAGCTTTTTATTTTTTTATTAGTGGTTTTACACGTTTTATTATAGCTAGAACTTCATTTAGTTGTATTTTCCTTATTCGTTGAAGATTGTGTACGAAAAAGTAAAATAAATGTGTGATATAATTTGTCTGCTGTAAATAAAATGTTGCGAACACTTTAGTGAGGGAATGCATGTTTACAACAATGGCAAAGTGATTTAAATAGACCATAGATAGGTAGTTAACTGAAATAATTTGCTAATTAATTCACAACATGGGTTTGGAACAGTAAAATCAAATCGGACAGTTATCAGTACGTTTATAAATATTACCTTTAAAGTAATTATTAACAAAAAAAGAGAAGGTAACTGATAAATTTCTGGATTTGTTATATTACTTTTGTACGGCGTTTTAACATCCGAAGTATTAATTTATTTATCCGTAAAAAATTAATTTTTGCACAGAACAAAACATTAGGGTACATAGCTTGTTAAACATAATAAAATATTAAGCACAAACATACATCAACGTGGTCTTCACTAAAATATATTGAAGACGTTGTAGACACATAAACTTTAACCTCTTTTTCCGCGCGTATTCCTTGTGTGGAACGTAAACAAACAATTTGTTTGGTATTTTAAATGTTGTGTTTATACACTGAGGCGCCACACACCACTCGTAAACTCTAGAACTCATTTTATTAACAAAATAAGCAAACCTCCTACTTGTTTACACCGGCACGAGCAGGAATGTGACATCACAAGACTAACTGACAACTGGGAGCGTTTTCGCGCTAAAAATTCAAATCAGCGGATAAAAATGCAAAAGTTTTGCTATTTTGCGTTTATTTTTTCAAGAAATAATATTTTTTGGTTATAGAAGTCGACCAGCAACAATACTGACTACTTTTCCAAAATTAATCAAGAACCCTATTACCTCCTGGCCGTAATTTAGCTTCGCAAAATAGAAATTTCTGTGAAATCATCAACATCCATCTTCCTAATTATGACAACACCCCTTTGTCGTTTATCATTATTACAATAACTGCAAAACTTATATCGAAGATAAGAAGGAAGTGTTTAAATTACTGCATAACATGATCTAAAAACACTGTACTGAAGAAATATATTCGCCGAATGAAATGTTGTTTATGGTATTATTTTGTTATTAGAACCATTCAAATTTCCAGGAATTTCCGGATTTCACATGCCTATATATCATTAACCAGTTAATGGTACATTACAAAATAAACTTTATTATGATTCTTATTGTAAATAATATTATTGTTTAAGTAAACACTGGGAGTGGCAACTTTGGCGGCATGAAAGATTTCTGGCTCGAATGTAGTAAAGGTCATACATAGGCTTTTATTTGAGCGCTGTGTTCATCTTGTTACATCCTTACTAGGGATTACGTATACCACTTTGATTAAAACCTTAAAAATGTTGGAGAAACGACGAGTGCAACCTCCCTCTTGGCAGCATTGTCTAGAAAGGACGCTGGTTCAAGGGTTCATGACATTCTCTAGAAATTCCAAGGACATGGTTAGTTTATGAATAAAGGTTGTGTAGAGGCACTTCCCTGTGTATCATGGAAATTTTCTAGATGTAAGTCGCTGAGCACGTCGCCTCCGCTCTAGTGTCACATGGGTTCAAGGGTGGAAACATGCCGAGCAGGTTGCGGTGAAGATGAAGGTCGCGGTCGCGGTGGAAGCTTCATCTATGTGTGTTACAAGTAATGCGTGAGGGCTGCCGAGGTGACCGCTTGCGCCGCCACCACCGCCGCGCCGTCACCGTCGACGCTCCCCACCATGCCGAAGTATTCTGTTTTTCACATCGCGGCCTAGCGCTCTACTGTTGGTGTGATTGGCTCTCGCTGATTGGGGTAGGTCACATGATGCCCGAAAGCAGCATTCAGCTCGGATTTCGTATCGCACGGAGCGATTTTGTTCTTCGCAGTGAAAGAATAATTATTAAATGTAGTTTTTACACGCCCTGCTCCATGAGATGAACGCCACAGAATTCACTAGACCGTTCGAAATGGAACCTTATACGGAAAATTCAACCAGATATCAATCATTATAATTTAGAAGAACATGTACATTTTATTCGTTTGTTAAAAATTGTATCAAATAAAATTTACACTGAATTTAAAAATTCTGATTTTTAAATAGAAATTCTCATATTGGATTTTGAAAATTCTGAATTTGACTTAGAAATGCTTTACTAAATGGTACCATAATTTTTTAGGATAATTACTATTGTTTTACGGCCACGACGTGTATTTCCTCAGCATGTACCTGATTAGTTTGGTAACTGCTATAAACATTTGACTTCTCCAGTTTGTCCAGGGTTTTGTTGTAAATGTATTGAAAAGTTTCTGGTGTAATTAGTAGGTATGCATGGAATTTGTTTGATTTTTCAGTTCCTGATATAAATTGTGAAATTCACCAAGGGTTTGTATCTGTTCATTTATTGTGCCCGATGTAAACCCTAAGATACTAGCTGTGGAAAGTAATCACCACTTTGTGGCTACTGACAGCCTATCATCATCACTATCGTTATCACTTTACGAATTATTTCTGGATACTGTCCTGTAATTTATTGTTACTATTATTATTACTAAAACGATCAATTGGTGATATTTAAGGGATAAATTTTAAGAGATAATGCAAAAATCAAATACTCAAGCATCTCGACGATATCGGATGTATAGGAAAATACGACATTTATTTAAATTCAAATGGCAATTACATGTCTAGGTAACTTTACGTTTGATATGAATACATGATTCCACAAAATAACAACGCAACGCCTAGAGGTACAATTAGCCGTTGAGGAAAGACAAACAAAATGCAATTTAGTTTTAAATCACATCTCATATGACTGACACATATGGAGGATTGATATGCAAAGGCAATATACATAACAAATCCTGACATCAGACATCGTCATCAATGATGCTGTATCTTTAAACAATAAAAATGATCTTGGGCGCCATGAATGGGACAAATATACCATTCAAAAATTACGAGAACAAACCAAAGAGTCTTGGAAAGCAAGGTTCTTTATTAACACCTCGTTCTGTCTTGGAATATTATGGCGTTAGCTCAGTAGAATTTGACTTTTAAAGTTAGAACAGAACCTATCTTACCAGGGTAGCTTACGGATCACTATATAGTTTCATGGAATACACATACACTTGACTTGGTGGTAAAACACTTTACCACAGCAGCTGAAATCTGGAAGCCGGCGGTAACTGCAGATGAACTCACCGAATGTGAGAACCTGTGTCTCACAAGACAGCTGCAATCAAGTCTAAGCAACGAATACATCAACATCGATCTCAGAATGCAAGTCAGAATGGCATTACCATCAGAAGCCCCAGAACCGAATCGAAGGAGCTCGTTGCCTCTTAATATCCCAAATAAACGTTAGCTCCACCCTCTCAATCTCGGAGTCGCATGTCGGACAGAAAATGATAGGCGGGTGGTTAGGCGTCTTCAGGTCACGTGATACTTAACCGACACGTCATTCACGGTCGCATATACTGCGCCCTGTGACCTACGATATACGACTCAGTCCTGAAAGCTCGGTTGGAAAAGTAAGTTACCCATGAACTCGCATATTCCAGCCAGGCGCAATCAACTTTTTTTGACCACTATCTCAAAGGGGCCCATTCAAGTGTTCAGGAACCAGAGACTCATTTAAACCTAACCCACCCCACACCCTTTGCTACGGGGCTCTCATGACGACAGTCCGTCTCAGCTGAGTAACAGTATCTACGGGTCATCGTGCTGACTGTCAAAACGTTCTATTGAAGCTAAGTCAGAACTGAATATGCACACTTGAAAAAAATGCTATTTGTCCATTGCATACTCTTATTGGCATCACAGCCTTTCTTAGAACCTTAAAAAAAGATTGTCAAAGATTTTATGTATAATTAATCTAATACACGTCCATTAATACAGTAAAAAAGCCATGGAATGTTCCTCAAAGTGTCACATTACAATATACAATGTAAATTATATGTTTTTTCCCACCATGACACCGATCTTCATCTTCACCTTCACCGCAACCTGTTCGGCATGTTTTTACCCTTAGGAACGGGTTACGGAGCTCTACCTCCGAGATCCTCCCGGAGCTCCGTATAGGACTGAGAGAAATATCTTATCTTCTTCATTGTAGGACTAGGCCGAAGACGTCATCCTCACTTTTGAACTCTCTCGCTGTATTCGTCTTAACATTTTGAGATCTATTCGTCTATATATAATGTCATCTTCTGCATTTAATGTGTAGTGGTTTGTGTGTTTTGTAAATATATTCAATGAAATAGTCATGGCATCTTATTAGAGATTTATCTTGAAATTTAACTCTAAATATAAGTTTGGAAAACAATTCCAATTGTATCTTTTTTTGCACGTGTGTAAAGAAACTGAAAAGACAAAAAAATAAAAATATATATACTTCTGGTTCACGTCAGTATGTTATAGTAAATATTGTCATAAATGTTCACATTGTAAACTCAATACAGAAGACGTATAAGACCAGCAGACTGGAGTAACGATGTAGCAGCTCGCTTTACTTAACATGCAAACGAAATGAACTTTCAGCCGGTCCACTTAACGCGTATAAAGTGAGCTAACGCAATGCATACGAGCTGGTTGTTAATACAGGAGGGACTGCGAAACGATGCCGGCAGAATAACGCTAAGAGCTTCCTTCGCGGCGTCGCAAGCCTGAACCATTGTTTTATTTACGTATTAAAAAATGGAGAAACAGAAAAGAACCACACAACAAAGCAAGTTGAATTAAATACTCAGCGATTCATGGCTTTGTTGCAGAAACTGGTACAAGCAACCCTAATTGCCATGGTTTAGTACTGCAGACAAAGAGAATTACGGAATATTCTTTATGAAACTTGTTATAAGAGCCAAATACAAGATCACTGTTAAAGAGATGTCTGAGCTACAGTTGATAAAATATAGTAGATATCATTACTCAAATTACACCTTAAAATCATAACATAGATTTCGGACGACTTAAAAGAGCAGCACAGAAACCACAGCATTAGGAAAATATAAGTTATTGCTGACATAAAACCATTCCGCTCTACATGTTTCTCGACAGTTAAATATTCAATAATCTTCCGAATTCCGGTCTAAAAGCCAAGATAAAATCGGAAATATTCGTTTGCACTATTCACAAGCAGATTATGAAAATAAATTACTTATTGTTTATTGCCATTTTTTTGATATCTTAGTCACCTAAAATACTTCAACAATATGGGGAAACTTATGTAGCGAGAAATCGGTAGGGAAATTAAAAACGGTAGAGCTACCTCCTATTTCTGCTTGCTCAATGGCCTCATAATAGCAGAGCAAATTGACTTTTCTCAGAGCTTAGCTAGTACAGGGCGTTCGCCGGAAAACGCTACCCTCCCAGTCTGTTGCCGTCGGCAACTTGCTCGGTCAGTGGTGCCAGCAACTCCCGCCACACGGCACCGTGAATCACCGCACTGTTTAACACCTACGCTGCCCCAACAGTGAAGTGACGCAGTATAATGGGACCCTTACATTGTTAAGAACGGTTTCTTTGCATTGTAGCTAGTGTGTGACTTCAGTCTCTTATTAATCAGTGTTGTGAATAAACGTTTCTTTGCGGTTTGGGGCTTCATACTCTTACTAATCTGTACCGTGTTTGAGTGTGAGTAAAATTATGGTACGTTACAGTTTGCAACTAAGAATATTTCTCTACGATACATATGTGAAGAAGAAGTCGTTTAAAAAATGTTGCAGTAAATTTCGTCGCGAATTTCCTGGCGCTTTACTGCCAGCTAAATCAACAATTCTGCGTCTGGTTAAAAAAGTAAGAGAAACGGGTTCATTTTTTAACAAAAAGAGACTGTTGGTCAACCGTAATCTCACAGAGGAGAAAATTGACGATATTGCTTTTCGACTAGAACAATCACCCAAAAAATCATTAAGTCAGTTAGGGCAGCGTGTGTCTCGAAATATGAAATGTGCATTACACAAGAGGGTCAACACTTCCAGCATCTTTTATAAGGTAAGGTAATGAATTACGTCACATTTAAATGCTTAGCACATACAAGTTTATGAAGCGTAATTATTATGAAATAGTCCGCGGCCGACGGTCGAACAATGCCGGAAGCTGACCGCTCGCTCGCCGGGAGCAGTTTCTTCCTTGTAGCGCTTTCAGTGGGTTGCGTTTCCCGGCGAACGCCCTGTAGTTATATGGCTGGACTCGAATGCTGTACACTTTATAAACTTGACCATGATCTTAATACCAAACCAAAAATATGGTCTTCTAGCTACTACCCATGACTTAGAAATTTATTCTAGAATCGGATATATAGAAAGTTGTAAGTTACGTAAAAGTGTCCCAAAAAGTTTGGAGTCACGATAACGTGAACAGATCCTACACAAACTGTCTGTGAGAGAAACAAAGCCTGAGTGAGTGATATAACATTACCGATCCTTGATAACCGTTTATCTGTCACCCCGAAAAAAACCATCCTATATCCTTCAAAATTGATGTATATTATTTCATTGTCAGATTTAATAAAGATTGAATTTATCGTTTAATCGTGAAAATGTAACTTTCTCATTTATAATATTAGTTTAGATAATCGAAACTTTAAGTTTCATATAACAGACTAAGTGAAGACGTTATTGTAAATATTCCTTCGGCCAACTATCTAACACTTATGAAAAAGAAAAGAATTTCGCACTCTACTGATAAGAGCCTAGTGAATTTGATTTGAACGTATTTACGTGTAATCTGTGTAAGGCAGGCAACTCGTAGTGATTTCCTGCTGCTGGTGCCCTAGCGTCGACACCTGCGCTCAAGTGCCCGCGCCTCCAGTAAAGGCGGAGGGGGCCGACGCCTGCGGGGAATCGCACCCTTAGCTGAGCACCCACGAGCGGGCTCTTCAGGGTGCACAGGTGAAGAGCGACGCCCCTAATTACAGGCTCCCGGGCACTGTGCCTGCTAATTACTGGCGGCACGCACGGGACTCGTCCCACGGGAAAGGGGGTCCCCATTGTTACCGGCGCACATACGTATCCCTCCTCCGTCTGTTTGTTCAGCAGCACTGCAAGTTTTCGCGCTATTAGAAAATAAGATGTTTACACTTTTATTAATTGTTTTTAAGGTATCAAAAAAAAAAAAAAGTTTTATCTGAATGCTCCAAATTTAATGTTTCCATCATTCTGCAGTCATGTATGCTCCTAGAACAATGGCAATGCTGAGTATTGATAGCAACAGAGACTGATTTTCATTTTTATCACATATAATAATAATTCCGTGTGGTAGTAATGACCTGGAGACAGGGTTTCTATTAGGCTGTGCATTCCGCCCCTGCAGTAGCCGCCTTAACCTAACCCGCCAATCCTACCGGGTACAGTGAACCTACAGTTTAAGGTGGAACCCGAACCGTGGAACCTTAACGGCGTACTTCACGTTACACAACAAGCTGTGCCAGAGGTGAAGGTTGGGTTAAGCGCCTTTGAAAATCCCCGCCGACACAGGGATTTGAACCGGGGACATTTCGATATCCAGTCAGAAGCATTAACGACTGAGCCACCAGGCCGCTGATTCTTATCATATTAGCTCTGTTTGCTGTAGGAATAATTCTGGAACACATATATCCCCATTTTGCTTACAACGAGATAACTCTATTTCAGTCTTCAAGTGTAGATACGAATAGATGCAACTTTCTCAGGTTGATGCATCAAGCCTACAGTACAGTTTCTAGACGGGTTTACTGGAATGACCTTGGCGAACGCTAGAGATATCAGAAAAAAAATACGCAGTTTGATAGTTATCCTAGCACCCGCTACCGACTAGTACCCTTAAACCTGGGAGTTAAATATGAAACGTACTTGACACTGAGAAGATAACAACTGATCCCCAGTCTAGAGCAGAGGTCTTTCTTTGCTACCGTGTGATTGGTAAATAAAGTGCACACAACAAACTTCTCAGGCTGCTACGTTATAATAATAGCTCTATAACATGTAACCTGCATTGTCAATGTATTAATCCATGACTGAAAACTATTAAAATTCCTTGGAATCACATATAGTGCGCATTTAAATGTATCTATCAAAGTAATTTCATTTTCACTAATTAAATTTGGTCCATTATCATTTTGAACTTCACGCAAATAGGTATTCCTTCTTTGTCCCTCACTTTGACTTATCAATGTTCTATGTCGTGGCATAATGGAAGTAGGTACAAATATCTGAATATATATATATTAATAAAACCTTAAATAAATTACTGAAATTTAAAACCGAAGTATAATGTCTCAAGTAATAACACTTATGAAAAAGAAAAGAATTTCGGACTCTACTGATAAGAGCCTAGTGCCTAGCGCGAATTTATTTTTTATTTAATAATGTATTTTAACACATATATTAACTATGCTCATCATACATACATTTTATCTTTCTGCACTTCTTCTCCATATAAACTTTAACTATGCCAAATGTCACACTGCTCCTTGCGCACAATATTCTTCAAAAGGGATCCGAAGTTTTCGCTTAGCGTATTAAAATAAAGATTCTTAAAGAATAATGAATCAGAATGGAATATGCCACAAGATCGGTCTCGAAATCCAATGGGGCTGTACCGCAGCAGACAAAATGACACTGGTTGATATTTTGTTCAAAAGACTAATATCGATGAACACTTCAGAAGCCTAATTTTATACTTTACGTTGTTGAAGTAGGTTTTAAACGAATATGTTATCGTATAACTTTACGAGATCCCCCCCCCCTTTTCCATGATGACAGCCCTGTGGTTATCTAATTGTATTTCATTTTACTCTCAGCGTACTTTTAAACAAATATAGTTACATTTCGTTATCTTGTATCCAGCGTCTCCTGTTTCATCAGGGAGTACCTTTACGCCCATATTTAATTTAAGATCACCTCATAACAGTTGTATTGATTTTCTCCTCATATAAAATAAAATACTTACCTCTTTGTTTTCTTTTTATATTGCTTTCAATTTTCCGTTCAATAGTATTTAAGTATGGAACCACGTCTAGCTAACTTATTTACGTACTAAATTCGGAACTCATAAACATTAAAAAAAAAAACACTTTCAAACATTTTATCTGTTTCATGCTGATTATTAGTATACTCTGAGTCAGTCTATCATACATTGTCATCTAGAATTGTCATTTGTTGTTCGTTCTTATACCGAAAGAACGTTCTTCACGTGTTAACCACTTACTCGTCTCTCTACTCTTATTATTACTTGGTACCTTTGTCAAATGCAGTACGATATAAAGTATCGTTACAATTATTATCAGATCATTATATTAATTATATCATCAAAATCGGCCCTTTTGTGTCCGTTATGAGATATGTAGATTAAAAGCAAATTTGTGACTTACAGTAATTATGGTCATTTTATAGAACTTTAGTTTTTTACTGAAGTTAGTTCATCTGACAAGAAACAGGAAGCAGCAGTGGCTGGGGATTCTGGGATATTCCCTTTACTAACGAGGTGTTCTTAAAGAGTATTAAGTTGGTGAACGACAAAAGAAACCGTTATTACACTAAGCCACATTGTTTCTCTCTTGAAGCAAAAACTTGGACATCTTCCCACTACGCGAAAATAAGCTAGTCTTAAACTCCGAAGTCTATGTCGACATTTGTAATCATCGCTAAGAGGTGAATGTGGATTGCATTCCTTCTTTGCTTTAGTGTGTTTTATTTATTTCCTCTATTCTGGTATCCGTTCTTGGGGTACCAAAGGGAAAGTTGCTTCCAACATTTGGAGGTGGGACAACTGGAATCACAGATGTAATGGCTATCATAAATTGTCCATGTTAGATCCTTAGCCATGAGTCGATTGTTTAGACATTAGAATATCGAAATTATTGTTGTACTCTTCAGAATACCTTGATGTAGTGTTTACTTCGTCAAATTGATAACTGCGCAATAGCTTGTAAATGATTCATATTACATATCACAACGAATACCTTGCCCTTGTAGTTATGGCAAAACAACAGCAACTTGCTACTGACACTTGCATTTATATAATAATCCTTCACCTATTCGACTGCGCAAAACAATGTATGTTCCCTGTACATGATTAATGCAAAAATTACTTTACTGATTGGCTACTGGCTAAGTGTCAAACAAATTAATCGATAACGTCATGCCAGGTAGGAAAAATGATGAAAAAAGTAAATAGTGTCTGACTGTCTATCCGTTTACTTCGTTGAACTTGATTCACGCAAAAACTACTGGCCGGATTTTGATGAGATTTCGGACAATGTTAAGCCCCTAAACCCAGTGAAAGATATGATATGTCCGATTTTGCGGATAACTGATAAAATGAAAAACTATGTCGTAAATTAGCTTCAGTTTCTCATTGAACACTATCTATTTCACAGCTATTGATCGGCTATTGATAGGGTTTTTATCAGTGTGTCCCCCAAGTTCCGAAGAGTAAAATAATGTGTTTCACTTTGACGTGATGTAAAACTGAGAAATTAAAATAAAAGTGTCCAAAAATTCATGCTGTTTAAATGCTTACCAGATATCTTATTCGGAATTAATTTTTGCAATTTTAATCTGAAATGTTCTGTAGTAAGGATTCCGCGTTAAACTGTAGGTGCCAGTTACCTCGTACAATTATCGTGTTAGTTTAGACGACAACAACAGAGGAGGATTGCAATCAGCGAGAAACTCTGCCAATACGTCACTAAAACCACACTGAAATATTATTATTTAGCTACAGTTATACCAGAAAGCTATCAGCCCTCACCAGTGGAGGTATGGAAAAATGTAGTCAGAGAAAAGTTGATTTACCAGTGCATCTACTGACGTTTATACATGGTGATAGACAATCCTCTGTTTTTTTTCTGGCTAAAAACGATTATCTTCAGTCGTTTAATTAATGTCTGAGATTTCTCTGTCTCAATATCTGGATTTCTCAATACATTTTCAATATTCTTGACTACGAGTTCACCGAAAATTGGGAAATCAAATTCTCCATGCGAGTAACTTCGGCAGAAGATATCAATTCATTTCTTAACACTTTTTTTTAAATAAGTAAATAAAAAAACAAGTGAACGAATTTAGCGGTAACATTTACGGTCAGTAATATACACTCCTGGAAATTGAAATAAGAACACCGTGAATTCATTGTCCCAGGAATGGGAAACTTTATATACACATTCCTGGGGTCAGATACAACACATGATCACACAGACAAAACCATAGGCACATAGACACAGGCAACAGAGCATGCACAATGTCGGCACTAGTACCGTGTATATCCTCCATTCGCAGCAATGCAGGCTGCAATTCTCCCATGGAGACGATCGTAGAGGTGCTGGATGTAGTCCTGTGGAACGGCATGCCAAGCCATTTCCACCTGGCGCCTCAGCTGGACCAGCGTTCGTGCTGGACGTGCAGACCGCGTGAGACGACGTTTCATCCAGTCCCAAACATGCTCAATGGGGGACAGATCCGGAGATCTCGCTGGCCAGGGTAGTTGACTTACACCTTCTAGAGCACGTTGGGTGGCACGGGATACATGTGGACGTCCATTGTCCTGTTGGAACAGCATGTTCCCTTGCCGGTCTAGGAATGGTAGAACGATGGGTTCGATGACGGTTTGAATGTACCGTGCACTGTTCAGTGACTCCTCGACGATAACCAGAGGTGTACGGCCAGTGTAGGAGATCGCTCCCCACACCATGATGCCGGATGTTGGCCCTGTGTGCCTCGGTCGTATGCAGTCCTGATTGTGGCGCTCACCTGCACGGTGACAAACACGCATACGACCATCATTGGCACCAAGGCAGAAGTGACTCTCATCACTGAAGACGACATGTCTCCATTCGTCCCTCCATACACGCCTGTCGCGACACCACTGGAGGCGGGTTGCACGATGTTGGGGCGTGAGCGGAAAACGACCTAACAGTGCGCGGGACCGTAGCCCAGCTTCATGGAGACGGTTGCGAATGGTCCTCTCTGATACCCCAGGAGCAACAGTGTCCCTAATTTGCCGGGAAGTGGCGGTGCGGTCCCCTACGGCACTGCGTAGGATGCGATGGTCTTGGCGTGCGTCCGTGTGTCGCTGCTGTCCGGACCCAGGTCGACGGGCACGTGCACCTCCCGCCGACCACTGGCGACAACATCGATGTACTGTGGAGACCTCGCGCCCCACATGTTGAGCAATTCAGCGGTACGTCCACCCGGCCTCCCGAATGCCCACTATACGCCCTCGCTCAAAGTCCGTCAACTGCACATACGGTTCACGTACACGCTGTCGCGGCATGCTACCAGTGTTAAAGACTGAGATGGAGCTCCGTATGCCACGGCAAACTGGCTGACACAGACTGCGGCGGTGCCCAACCGCTGCGCAGCTAACGCCCTTCGACGGCCAACACTGCTGTTTCTGGTGTGTCCGCTGTGCCGTGCGTTTGATCATTGCTTGTACAGCCCTCTCGTAGTGTCCGGAGCAAGTATGGTGGGTCTTACACACCGGCGTCAATGTGTTCTTATTTCAATTTCCAGGAGTGTATGAACATACGCTCTTAAAAGATTGCCTCAGTTTACGCTTCATATTCCGGTATTTCACCAATCTAAAAACGTACGTCTGTCAAAGTTTACTGAATTTAATTCGGTTGATGAAAGCTAAAAGGTGTTTACTTTCTATATAACCAGAAACAAAGTAAAATAATACGTGATGGAAAATAAGAAGGAATTTCGAATCCACAAGTAACGACAATAGGAAATTGGATCATGCATCAAATGATTTTGGGGAGTGGTGAAGCAATTGTTCAAACATACTGGGAAAACAGAGATACAAGTTATTTTATGTTCATTATTAAGGGCTTAGTTGTGTAATCGATTCTTAAACCATATGAAAGTAGATGTATAAGTTGCTTCAGTACTAAATAAAATGCGTTTTGCAATCTTGGCCAGAAGTTGAAGGTCTCTGCAGCCAGATAAATGGCAGAGTTTCAGTTTTCCTGTCGATCTACCTCTGAATTTAGACTTACGTGCATCACAACCACGGAATGACCAACTGTATTATATATATATATATATATATATATATATATATATATATATAATATATATATATATATATATATATATATAGATAGATAGATAGCTAAGGATCGGATGCAATAGGAGAAGTAAATAAATTCTGTTACTTGTGAAGCAAAATTACAACTGTTTGCCGAAGCAGGAATGACGTTAAAAGTAGAATAGCACTAGCAAAAAGAGCCTTCATAAATTAGTTTCAAATATTGAACTAGGAATTAGAAAGAACTTTTTAAAACTCTTTGTGTGGAGCACAGCACTTTATGGAAGCGAAACATGGACTTTAGGCATACCGGAAATAAAGAAAATTAAAGAATTTGAAATGTGGTGCTACAGAAGAATGCTGAAAATTAAGTGGACTGACAAAGTAAGAAATGAATGAGTTTTGGAAATGATGGGTGAAGAAAGAAGTTTCTGAAAGAATCTTACAGAAAGAAGAGACAGACTGGTAGGTCATATTTTGAGACATGCTGGATTGGTTAATTTGCTGGTGGAGGGAACAGTCGAAGGCAAGAACTGTAGCGGAAGAAAGAGATTAGAATATATGAAGCAGATAATAGAGGACGTGGGTTGTAAGGGATATGTAGAGATGAAGAGGTTAGCACAGGATAGGAAGGGTTGGAGGATTTCATCAAACCAGTCGAAAGACTGACGACAGTTAAAGTGACTGTGATTTGGGCCGGGGACCTCTTCGATCGCCAGTCAGGCATATTAACAATTGAGCCATGAGATCGGCGATGTTTGCTATATGATCTCATGACATGAAAAGTTAGGACTATGCGAGACAATTGTTCAGTTTTTCACTGAACTTCGTGTGTTACCGATATCGTAAGTGGAGCTTTGTGTTGCAGTGCCTGTGGTGGACGCGACGGTGGTGCTGGGCGAGGTGGCGCGACTGCCGTGCGCCCTCGAGCCGCCGGATCCGGACGACCAAGTGGCACTCGTCATCTGGTTCAAGGACGACAACGCCTCGCCCATCTACAGGTAACAACCACATATAACATCTCTCTCAATTAAAACCATACAGAAAACTGTGTAATCGCGGTGTTTCGACCGTCAGAAACTGCATTAAATTTTGCTTTTTCAGTATTTTTAAGCGACCAACTGACTGAACGTTCACTATTGTGCATAAGATGCGTGTGGTCACCGTTCCTTCTTGATTATCAACGCCATGTAATTTTTTCTCAATTAAATGAACCAGCGCTCGATAAAATATTAATAAAAATCTCTTAATAGAACCACTTTCTTACAGCCTATGACTATTCCAATTAGGTGACCACAAGAAATCAATTTTTTTTTTTTTTTTTTTTTTTTTTTCTGGGAGACCCACGTAAAGTTGCCAAATGGCAAAAAAAGAAGTTCATAAAGTTTCAGCTCAATTGTAAACGTTAACCTGTCACTTATCGAGGGTAAAAACTTGAAAAACTGATATTATTTTCTAAAAAATTGCAGTTTTTTTCTTTAAAAACGTAAAATTATACGTCGTATAAACCTGATTTTTGATTCATTTTATATAAAATACTTTTGTCTCGAACTTCAACTCCCATCAGTTTTGTTAATAAAATTTACATTTAATAATATTTAGCGCTTTTCAAGTCAGCCATGCTTATTTAGACTTTTTTTCTCCACAATATCACAATATCACCAGCTGCCTTTTTACAGATAAGAAAAGCAATCCGAAGATTATTTCAATTTCATGCGCTCACAGTTAGAATCTAGAATTTAGTCTAAATAATGACACACAAACAACATTCTCATGTTTCGTATAATGTTCCATTGAATTGCAAACTGTTGCAGGGGAAAGAATATGATATTAAAAAGTCATTTTCAGATGGACAGATTGCGATATTCATTGGGTACCGAAGATTCCCTGGTTACATTGTTCCGCGTATGCTACTACGAACACTGACGTGCAAAAATTATGTAATCGGAAGATTCAAATGTCTACAGGTCGTTAGCACCGCGGAAGAACTTATATATGTGTTATTCTGAGTTGGTGCATTCATTTGTGCTTTTCTGAGTTATATTCACTGATTAAGTCAGATTTTCATTTGATCGGACATTATAGCCGTGGAGTGTGTCGACTTCCTATACTGAAAAGGAGTCAAGCATTGGTTCTCGTATCAAGCGACAACCTGCTGAGCTGCCACATGTCAAATCTTTATATATAAAGATGAATGTATGTTTGTTTGTTGGTTGGTTAGTTTGTTTGTTGGTTTGTTTGTTTGTTCTTCATACAAATCCACAGTTTTCATCCGATCTCGATGAAACTTTGCACACTTATCCTTTGAAACAAGGAGAAAAATACTGTCTACATTTGGTTGAAAAATTATCTGTATAAATAACACATGTTGTCTCATAACTTCGAAATACGGCGATAGACAGACACGTTCGATGTGGACGTCTCCAGACCGTGTTTTCGTGTAGTGAACTAGCAGCTCAGTGGCTAGAGAGCTTGCTTACGAACGTCGTGGTCTCCGGTTCAAATCTCGGTGGAGGGTAAGATTTTTAAAAATTGTTTTTCATCATTAGAGTCAAGCCTGGGCCGTAGGTTATTCGGATTGAATGTTAAACTGTAGATATTAGAAAGTTAGGGGTGCAATGCGAAGCAAATCGTAGGTAGTCTTGCAATTTTGTAGGTGTACACCTTTTTACATTATAATGATCCCTCAGGTGTTTTTCGCAGTCACTGTGTGAGTGAGAACCACAGTAATCTTTATATATAAAGATGAATGTAGGTTTGTTTGTTTTTTTGTTGATTTGTTTGTTGGTTTGTTTTTTCTTCATACAAAACCACAGTTTTCATCCGATCTCGATGAAACTTTGAACACTTATCCTTTGAAACAAGGAGAAAAATACTGCCTACATTTGGTTGAAAAATTATCTGTATAAATAACACATGTTGTCTCATAACTTCGAAATACGGCGATAGACAGACACGTTGGATGTGGACGTCTCCAGACCGTGTTTCCGTGTAGTGAACTGGCAGCTCAGTGGCTAGAGAGCTTGCTTACGAACGTCGTGGTCTCCGGTTCAAATCTCCGTGGAGGGTAAGATTTTTAAAAATTGTTTTTCATCGTAAGAGTCAGGCCTGGGCCGTAGGTTATTCGGATTGAATGTTAAACCGTAGATATTAGAAAGTTAGGGGTGCAATGCGAGGCAAATCGTAGGTAGTCTTACAATTTTGTAGGTGTACAATTTTTACGTTATAATGATCCATCAGGTGTTGTTCGCAGTCAGTGTCTAAGTGAGAACCACAGTAATCCTAATATAAATACGGAAGTAAGTCTCTGTCTTTTTGTTACGTTTTGACGACTAAATGGCTATATCGTTGTGATGGAATTTTGTAAGGAAAGCTGTATGAAGGGCACAGGATATTTTTTCCAGTATGATTAACAGTTGTAGTCACGAAATTTTGAGATCTTATCGAATAATGACAGAAATATGTTGGAAATTGATTCTCTTCAAGAGGCAGGTTCGACGGTAGAATGATATAGTGATAGCTTTCCAGTCATATTATGCCGACTCAATATTGTTTGGGACCAATCCTTCGTTACCTACATCTTTCTATATTTAATTCTGGCAAAAAAATTTCTTAATCCATGCTTACGAAGTCGCGGGTACGAGGCTAGTACCTAATAAACTCGTTAGAGTACGTAACTCTAATTGCACGAGACTTAACTCGCTCTTTCCCGATTATTAACATGTCGCCCACAAAAAGAATGTCAGTTTTATTTCAGACGCTCGGCTTTCTACCCACCTGCGTTGGCCTCGAACACTTAAATGGAATAATTGGCACATCTTATGTGTTCTGTTGATCCAAAACCAAATGTCGTACTTAAAATTTTGTAAAATTATATTCTGGACGTTTTTCGTGTATGTAAAGAGGGTTGAATTTTTAATTTTTTCTACACCAGCATGTGAAGTATACGAATAGGTGCTTAAAGCTCGTTAAGTAAAGAACTAAGGTATTTAATTTTTTCAGATTTTTAATCTGGCCATCAAATTTCCAGTTTTAAGCCATTTTCTTTCTTTCGTTAAATTCTTTCATTATTATTATTATTTGGTTTTGCACTATTCAGGCTATTAGAAGTGGGAAAGGACGGGTGACAAGGAAAGGGAGAGGATTCTGACGTGGTCTTTTTGTAGAAAACATTCCGGCATTCGCCTTGAGTGTATTGTGGAAACCATGGAAAACCCAAATCTTGATGGTCGGATGGAGATTCGAACCCACGTCCAACCGAGTACGAGGCCAGAACGTTGCCGCTCACCCACCACGATCGGTACCATTTTTGTTACCATGGCTATCAGAAAAAGGTGTAACTTGAAATTTGTCAGCAATATCCAATACAACCTATATTTAACAAACAAAAAAATCAAAAATACAAAAATACAAAAAGCACTTGCATCTATTGTAATTTATAAGTTTCGAGGAAAAACAGATAACTGTTTTTACTTTGGAGCTACGTTGCCATATATTGATACTATTATTTTGAAATTTAATTCAGATAGCATTGCATCCAACAAACGATTACTCAAGACGTGCGGAGTTTAGAGTAGTTGAGCTGAATCCGATGTCAAAACTGAAAACGTGTCTAGCATTGGTTTCTGTACCAAGCGACCACCTTCCGACCTACCAAACAGGGCATGTGTATCAAGTGCATTAGAGAACAGAGATCTAATGGCGTGAAACTCGATTCGCAGTTGTTGAGTTACATTTAATAGCTACAAAACAGTTACACTATTTTTGGGTATTTATGGTTTCCAATATTGATTTAGGATTCAGAAAGAATTTTTATAAAACTTTATGTGTGGAGCACAGTACTTTATGGTAGCGAGGCATGGAATACCAGAAAGAAAGAAAAATGAAGCATTTAAAATGTGATGCTATAGAAGGATGTAGAAAATTAAGTGGGCAGATAAAGTACGAAATGAACGTGTTCTGGAAATGGTAGATGAGAAAAGAAGTTTGTGGAAGATTCTAACAGAAAGAAGAGACGGGATGGGTGATCATATTCTGCGACATGGGAGATTGGCTAATTTATTAATGGAGGGAACTGTCGAAGGTAACAACTATAGAGAAAGATGGAGGTTACAATATATGCAACAGAGAATTGAGAAGGTTGGTTGTAAATGGTATGTTTATATGAAGAGGTTAGCGGCACATAGAAAGGAATAGAGATTTGCATCAAACCAGTCGAGAAACAGGTAACAGTTAAAAAAAAAATCACTCAAACGATCTCACTGATAGGTTCTACATTAGACCGAAGATATGATTTCAATAAGTATTAAAACACATAAACAAAATTTTGTTTCCCCAGAACATTGATACATCAGAATTTTACGAATGTAATGTTCCTTGTAAATGTCAATAACGGTCGTAAAGCTGTTGAATCCAACAGTGCATAACTTGGCTTTGTTACTTATTTAATCAAAAATATTAGTAACCGATTATTGAACTCACATTCTAATAATGATCACCTGAATGTAGCAATCCCTCCTAACATCTTTCACCTCATTAGATTGCCTCATTTTCAGGCCTTTTTTCAGTATTGGTTTACGGAGCAAATATTTAATCTTTTTTTTGTATTAATCACATACTATACTCAACTCCGTGTTCATTTAGAGAACATGGACTGCATGTTTCCTGTCATCACCCAATACATTTAAAATCTGATTTAATGACTAAATTGTTTTAATAACGACTGAAATTCTATACAAGGTTCTAGGAGATAGGTATGTTTGTAACCATACGATAATAGAATGTCCTGATTCTAAAAATAAATTGTTAATCGTTATAAACCGAAGCCACGTTAAAGTTTCCAATTTATTTTTGAAACTGTTTGTCGTGATACCTCCACGTTTCAGCACACTTGACATATTCGAATCCATTTCGTAGTACAATATCCAGTCGGATATTGCCCTCCGCAATTTAGTATTTGTGGCTGTCACTGCTGACGGAATGACATCTCACCCTCTGTCCTAACTACGGATTAGAGACGTTTCTCACCCGAACAGCTGTCCGTAATTCAAGAGTAATTGGCCGAGCTGTAGCATTACAGCTGTCAGTGCTGATAAGCCCGTATTGTTGGTGAGTGAATGGCTCCAATACCGCGTTCGCATGAATCGGTACTTGCCATTGGTATTGCCTCCGGAAGACAGATAACCCGTAAGCCTACTAATTACTTCGGTATAGAGCTAAAAGAAATATTTAAATCTCGTTAGGCAAACGACAATATAAAATCCCTTTTATATTCCTGGATGAAGCTTAGATTATATTAGCTTCGATCCTCTTTGGATGAATGAAGATCATTTGATTGTCGTTTATAAAAATACAAATGTTTCAGTGCATCAACTGTTAGTTATTAAAAAAATGATACGATATGTTACTCTTCACTCTAAATATTTTGTGGTTTCTCGAACATACAAATTACAATATGCCAAGCTCGACAAGGAAAACGACGTATGAATATATTCTATTTTGAATAGTATATTTTGTATTAGAAAAAGAGTGAGAATTGCAAAAAAAAAAAAAAAATTAAAAGGAAATAGTAACTTTCTGGAAGAAACTAGAGATATTACTGTATTTAATGTATGTAGTCCCTACATTGGTAGAATCGGCATAGAAAAATTAAGTCTGGAGAAAAATAGTACCCGCGTTGTCGAATTTGGGTGCAATGTAAATGTGTATTTCTGCTGGTTCCGTTAGCATATAAATTAGAAATATGCTGTCGGTCACAATAAGTACGTAACCACAAATTACTTATTATAAACAAATGCTAATTCATTTAACCACTAAATCTTTAATAGCTCTGTGTCATTTGCGTTTCTATCACACCAGAAATATTAACTTCTTTAACTAAAAGCAAAAATGACTAAGAACATTCCCCGCACGGGGAAATGGGGCTATAAAAATAAATTGCAAATTACAACGATTAACACATTAGCTAAATATCATAGAATACTAGGATGATCTTAAAAATTGTGGGTTGAAATAATAGATGACGATACTTCAGAAAATAACAAAACACGAAATTTACGAGAATTAAATGACTATCACTGTCAGGAAATAAGTATAGCGTTATTATTTATCTGTCATTACGACACAGATTAATGTATGTAATCATCTGCGGTGGCAGACTGGAACTTATCAGATTACCCTCATATTAACGTAAAAATTCAAAATTAGCTGTAAAATGAGTAACCATCTAGGAAACATACAACGACAATAGAACTTGATAATTGACACAGACGCTCATAATCAATTCAACACTGAAGAAATAAGCATTAAAACCCATATTCAAAACATACAGCACAATACAAAAGTCGAGAATGTGATCAACAAAACTTTGCGGAAGAATAAACAGAACCGTAATATACACAAACCTCATTTTCATAACGGCTGCTAAAAGTTAAATAATATCTTGTCATTGTCCAGACGAACACAAAATTTCGCTACTAAATACCCAGAGAAAAAACTAATTATACTTGAACCGTTTCTCAGTTAATAACAATATTTAATTAATGAAGTAAATGCAGAATTAAAATTAATGAAACCAACATTAAATCACGGTTTTTAATATCCACATATAAGTTTCCCATATTGCCAAAACCATTGAACAACATACTGATTTATCAAAAATTAGGATAAAAATTCTATACTTGTTATCATTCCCCGAGTCACACATAAAATCATTGTCTTTATATCCGTATGTCGACAAATAGCAATATACTACAGCCTACCAGTGTGGCTCAGTGGAGACTGGATCTGGAAGGTGCAGCTGGTCCCCGCGTTCGGGCTGTCCTGATGGCGGTTTTTAGGCGGTTTCCAGCATTTGTTTAGGTGAATGTTGGGATGATCCCCAATCTTCACTAATGAACTACACTTTTCACAAACAAAAATACACATAACACGAAATCTTAGAAGTTTCGCAGACAGATGTCAACAACGACTTTTCTCCTCTAGTTTAAGTACGTCGGGTGTAACAAACCGGGTTTGAATTCTAGCAGGACACAAGTCCTTCCCTTCCTTTCATGATTCACTTTGGTCTTACATGGCTGAATCGAGAGGAAAAATTTACATTTAGAAAATAAGTCAAATGGGAATGCATCTTTTCGTTTCGTTAATCCCCGTTTGAGAAAACAGGAACGAAAGAATGGCTAACACAACACAGTAGATTTCAACACGCTCGTTTGATACTACCATTTCTTCCAGAATGTTTATCGCATTTCATGGTAGTCGTTGAGTGGTTTGGTGGCTCAATAGTTTAGGCATCTGACTGGAGATTGAAAGATCCCCCGTCTCGGAGGAGATTTTAAAGGCCTTTGACCCGACGTTCTTATTACACAGCAGCCAGAACGCTTCCGAGTACGGATTCCACGTTAAACCTTAGTCCCTACGCACAGTAAGATTACCGGAGTACGTTAGTTAGCCACGAGAGAAGCGCATGCGTGGAAAATTGGAAACTTTGTCACTGGGCAGCAGTGTCCTTCCGTGATATCCCGAACAAAAATTACTATGTTCTTTTACGTTGTACAATATTTTCGTTACACCTCCAAGTTCAATTGAAGTAAATAAACCGGAGTACGTTTCCCGAACTGAAAATCCTTTTCCGCGTGATATGGGGAATGTTAACATTCTTTCTCTGCTCTATCTGAATCTTCATTTGTTTATGATTCATGTTCGTTAAAATCAAAAAAATACAACACTAACATTGCACATGTGTGGCGCTAACATACGCTGCCATACAGAGAGAACATATCCGTTATTATTCGGTCATTAAAGCACATTAACAAGCACATTGAAACCTTACTAGTATGTGTCGTTAGCGATACAGCTCATTATTCCAAATGAAATTTTCCCATTAGCATTTTCGGTTCAAAAGGGGAAGAAATTTGGTTAATAACATGTGCCTGCCACTTTTTCTGGCGAGATTATATAGGCACTCATTTCGTAGTAGATGTGAAATGTAAAAATTGAGATGTGAAGTGTTGTCAAATCGTTCTAGACTTTTGAAGAAAAATCATACTCTCATAATAACTTGATTGCAGTTCCTGTCATTCCTGCTGTCAACTGATGTTTGCAGTGAAATTTAGAATAATCGAATCACTCGTAAATTACTGTTAAGGATTATTTCTGACACATATTTCTGAAAGGAGTGTAATCACAACCACTGTACTGTGAGTATAAGAATGTATGTAAAACGACTTTTGGTTTTGCCATTTGAACTCTCTGGGCTACGAGATTATCGTACACCTAAACAACTAATCAAAACCAGGAGACCAAAGTGGGGAAAACTTACGCGTGGTGACACAGGTGGCAGATAATTGCGATCGTGAATACTCATAATAATCTGCATGATGTCGAATGATGACGAAGAATGGAGATAAACGATGATGGCTGTAAAGATGAATCTATATATTAATACGCTAAGCGAAAATTTCGGATCCCTTTTTAAGAATATTGCACGCACGGAAAAGTGTGAGATTTGGCACAGTTAAAGTTTATATGGAGAAGAAATGCAGAAAGCTATATTCTATATATAATGTGTGTTACAAATACATTAAATTAAATAAAAATAAATCATTCATTGTTTACATTCAATTGTTTCTTTAGTGGCAACGACACTTATCGATTCTGCCAATGTCTGTGGTCAACAGTAAAGAAAAAAAATATAATAAGCACAGTTATTACATATTACAAATACATTATTTAATAAAAAATAAATTTGCGAAAGTTTGTGTAGGTGAAATCGAATTGGAGCCAACTATCTGACGTGTATTCCTAGCATTGAGATTCTCTTTGGTCTAAGGTGATACAAGAGAGCCGCATAAAGTAGAGATTGATCTTTGAAGTTACAAAATGAACATTTCGAAAAAGAATGGAGCGATTCTGTTAGATACTATATAGTCTTTTTTATTATTTAAAAGGTTAAACTTTGGTTAACGGTCTTTTAATGTTTGAATTTCAGTAATTTCATTACGGTTTTTTTTTTTCATTCAGATATTTGCATCTACATTACATCCATTATGCCTCGAAATAGAACATCGACAGGTCGGACAAAGGATAGTCACGTGTGGAGTGTCTCATTTTAATTTCATAGATATTGCAGAGAACTAAGGCAAACAACACAAATTAATAACTCGCTCGCAGCCAACAACGTCAATGCATACAGTATATAATATATCTATGCAAACACAATTAAAAAAAAATCAAATAATGATTATTACTCTATCACGAAAGAAACTACATAACTTAATAAATTACGGTGGAATTTCGACCTTTGGGCCATCACTAGTAACAATAAATGTGACTACGATCGGTGATTACAGACACGCGTGGTGGTTGGTAATCATGACAATTGTGGAGATAATAATAAAAATTAAATTCGATAATGATGGATGGGAAATGGATAATCAATATCGTCTACATGGAAATGATGGCAGTATTGTTGATGAAAGATGGAAAGAATGAAGAAACACGTTTGAGTTAGTGAATACTGACATTAATACAGTCGATGATAAAGAGAGAGAGAACTGTCAATGATTGTTTTGAAGATTGATGAATACGTGGAAAATAGTGGCACTTATTGCTTGTGTTGATCTGCTGATGGTGTTGACATCATTTCCGATGAGGATTAGAAGCATGTGGTGCGTACTTTCATGGGACGTTATTGTGTTACAGCGTGGACGCACGTGGTCGGGAGGAGCTGTCCAAGGGCACGCACTGGGCCGACGACCGCCGCCTGGGCGGCAGGTCGTTCTTCCGCGCAGCCAGTGACCGCCCCCCAGGGCCGCACCTGGCCATCGAGGGCGTGCGAGCGGGCGACGCGGGCTCGTACCGCTGCCGCGTCGACTTCAAGCGCTCGCCCACCAGGAACTCCGTCGTCAACCTGCTCGTCGTCGGTGAGTAACACTATCGCTCCCAGGAAATCTTGCCATTACCAGGAGATTCAAAACATTTAAGATATTTACGACGGTGAGTCAAATGAAAACCTTAAATTTATAATAAAAAATCGAAATTTCGCGCCGTTATCCTGTAAGTTGGTAAGCGTGCTACAAGCAGCGTGCATAATGGCCTGTAGGTAGCAGCATAGTACATATGCACAAATATCGTCGCAGTATCAGTATAAATATGGCTGCCCCACTTGAGACTTGCACCAGGGAAGAATAGCGTTCTGTTATTGGGTTTTTGAGTAGTGAAGGTGTGAAACCTATTGAAATTCATCGAAGAATGAAGGTTCAGTACGGTGATGCATGTTTGTCACAGCAGCAAGTCTACGAATGGAGCAGGAAGTTTGCAAATGGTGTGACTTCAGTGGAAGATGCTCCTCGTCCAGGTCAGGCACAACGAGTTGTGACTCCACAGAGCATTGCAGCAGTTGAAGCCATAGTGATGGAAAACCGCCGAGTGACACTGAATGACATTGCAGCATGTTTAGTCATGGTTCAGCACACCACATTGTGCATGATGTGCTCCAGTTTCACAAAGTGTCTGCAAGATGGGTGCCACGGCAGCTGACTCCTGAAATGAGAGAATGACGTGTTGATGCTTGTGAAGAACTTCTTCGGCGCTTTGAACGAGAAGGCGATGGCTTCCTTGCAAGAATCGTTACTGGGGACGAAACCTGGGTTCACTTCCACCAACCAGTAACGAAGAGAGCGAGCAAGGAATGGCGCCATTCCTCATCACCAAAACCAAAGAAGTTTCGAACAGAACCATCAGCAGAGAAGGTTATGCTGACTCTCTTTTTGGACGAAAAAGGCGTCATTTTGGAGCATTAGGTTATGCTGACTCTCTTTTTGGACGAAAAAGGCGTCATTTTGGAGCATTAGGTTATGCTGACTCTCTTTTTGGACGAAAAACGCGTCATTTTGGAGCATTACATGCCTAGAGGGACCACTGTCACCAGTGCATCATACACAGATCTCCTAAAAAATCATCTTCGGCCTGCAATCAAATCAAAGCGACGTGAATTGCTGTCATCAGGTGTCCTTTTGCAACATGACAATGCATGGCCCCACACTGCCTGTACAACTGTTGCAACAATCACAGACCTGCATTTTGAGTGTCTTCCTCATCCACCATACTCACCAGACCTTGCCCCAAGTGATTTCCATATGTTTGAACCACTCAAAAAAGCAATGGGAGGAAAGAAGTTCAGTTCTGATGAAGAGGTACGACACGCGGTGTATTAGTGTTTGCGCAGACTAAAAAAAAAAAAAAAAATTCTAAAGGAATTTATGCACTTTTTAAGCGCTGGAGGACTTGCATTGAGCGTGGGGGATATTATGTTGAAAAGTGATACAGCTTTGTACAACTTCTGCACAATAAATAATATATAAAAAAATATTTAAGGTTTTCATTTGACTCACCCTCGTATATATAATATCAAACTGTTTTCCAACTCGGTCACGCATTTTGTTGCTTTTACGTTTTCCCATGTAAGGAATTTGAGAATAAGGCGCTGTTTTGAAACTGTAAGCGCTTCTACTACACTCGTACCTGCGATGATACTCGCTGGTTACTGAGAGAAATTGGTTGGAATTATTTCCGTACATCAATCAATGAATACTTTTTATTTTATTATTTGCTTCACTCACATTATAATTTAAACACGAAGGTCACATCTAAGGCATAAGAACAGTTGATCCTGTATGTTTGAGGGTATTCCTTATAGGCTAAATTCGACGTTGTAATAAGCCACCGAGCCTGATTGCTGATCGGTTAAGATTAGAGTCAATGATTCGTTAGATACAAGCTTGATCCAAATCCCGGTTGTCTCGGATTTCCCGAAATCACTTCAGGTGAATGTCTCAATGATTTTTGCATTAATGAAAGAAACTATTTTTTTTAGTCTATTTACTATCGAGATCAAGATCTTTATAATCGAATGATGTATATTATACGTGTTTCCAACCAAACAAAACCACTTAACAAATTACTATTATGAAAGTACTCCTTCAGCTATTTTTTGATAACTATAATACCATAAAAACAATTCTCATAAAAATACGCCAAATCTCGAGATTGGTTAGCAACAGAAAGTTACGAAATCTTATTCTGTGCCAAACACACTACACTCTAAAGTGTGAATTCAGTTCACTTTATCAAACATAATGGTTTCTCTCGGTATAATGGACCACTGATTCAAAATAATTTAAAACATTTAGTGACCTGGCTATTATGAATGCTATGTTTTAGTAAACTATATAGTATAACTGTTACCTATGTAGATATCTTAAATGCATAAAAGCCAAGATTTCTCTCGCATGTTTCTTGGATCTGACAAATCGTAGAAAACGACATACATTTAAGCCTTCTGACATGCATAATGGCTAAGTTACCGTATAAAGATAAAATAATAGAAAGCTATTTGGTGGTACATAAGGAGTAAATATATGCCCATTTAGCAATTTGAGACTTTTCTTATAATTTTGGAATAAATCTGTATGACTGTACCAAATTACATCTTTTTATGACAACGGGAAGCACTTTAGAGTACTGATGACCATAAATGACAAAACCGATGAAAGTTTCGTATGCATAGTGTCCAAAGTAAGAATAAGAACGAAACGTAATGTGTTTGTGATTTTTACATAAAAGTTAATAGTAATTTTATACATGTATATTTAAATGTAAAAATTGGCCTTTGAGAAAAGGGTAAGCAGTACCGCCGTTGATTCGAACTGGGGGGGGGGGGGGGGAGGATGGGGAGTGGAGGAGGTACACTGCCGTACGCCCAGATCTCAAGAAAGAATAAGGCAACATATCACTGGAAGTTATGAAAGAATTTTCGGGTCAGAATTTTTAAAGTAAACGTATAGTTAAATATTGTCGTTATTTTTGTGGACAAATGAGAACGTTGTGTGAAATTAAAATAACAAATATTTTCAGAGTCGGTGTTTTCCCGGTTTCACTTGACACTCCTAAAAATAATCTAAATAAAATTTTTATTTCAACCTCCCAGTAAAAATCCTATTATTATTTTCACACTAATAATTTTGTGAATGTTTTATTGTCATTGCGTTAAGTTTATCATGAAACAAAATAGTGTTCACTCCTAAATTTCTGGTTGTCATGGTTCAGAAGTTATGAGGTGCGGAGGGATTGACAATTCGGCGTATGAGTGAGAACGTAGAGACTCAGACTTTCATGCAGAATCTAGTGAAATCCAAAAAGTAACAAAACTTGATAATATTAGAATAAGTACAATATCCATATTCATTACAACGTACGAGGATCACGCTTTCCCATTGGTTGTAGTTATATGTTAGTCTCATCTTTTAGAAAATGTATCAGATTGTACCACTTCATTAGGAGGAAATGTATAATTTTGCGAAACACTGTCCACGGAGTACCACTCTAAGACAGAGCCAACATTTCGCTCCTAGATGGAAGTAATACGCATTGCATTATACCATTTTAATAGAAATCCTACCTTTCACAACGTTCCTAACGTTAAAAAAGGGAGAGAGAGAGTCTTATCTGAGACCTCAGCCAGATACACAGTAGTAATCACGTATTTCGTTCATTCTGGAACTAGTACCAGCATAGAAAAATAATATTTTTATTCAGCTAATCTATCTCTTTCTAGCCGTCAGGTTTTAATTTACTGGAGTATGTATAGAAAAATAGTTGCAGCAGCTGTGGTAAATTTTTAGAAGCGTACAGAAGGGCTCTTGCGTCCTTTGAAGCTCTTCACAGGCAGGTGAATGGATGATTTAACTTTTTACGTGCTTCTAGCCTGCAGCACGGTGAAGGGCCCTGTGTAACCAGTGTCCTTTCTGCTCGCTGTTAAAGCGCACTTCAAAAAGTTTCAACGCGGACACTGTAATGAGATGTTCTCCGTACAGCTTAATTCAGTAACACTGGAATTTCCTGGGCTCCTGCCCAATTTCGCTTAAGAGCTGGAACGTAAAGCGGGGACTTAATTTTTGGGTTGCTTTATGTCTAATTGGGCGCAGGTGCTTTGTAGAGATGTGGGACATTAGCTTCACCGTGGAATTGGCTAAACATTTGGTAAACAACTACTTACTTTTACGCCACTATAAAAAAGTACGTCCCAGTTTATTTATGACAGGCTACTCAACATGCATTTTTTTAACCGCAGAATACTTTATTTTAATGTCACTCTCTGTAGACAATAAGCTTAAAAGCTACGTCGTGTGAAGTTAATTAGCCGCCTTATAAACAGTCATACATTTACTTTTTTGAAAGAATGTTTTGTTTATACATACGAGGGTGGTCTGAAAAGTTTCCGACCTAACAAAGACGACATTTTTCTGAAATTTTAAAATTATTTTTCAACATAGTCTCCTTGTAACTCTACACACTTCTCCCAGCGATGTTCCCATCTTTGTAACCCGTCCAAATAGTACTCGGTGTTTTTTCTCTGCAAAATAATTGTTCACGAAGGTGATTGCCTCTTCATTTGACGAAAATCTCTGTCCTCCGAGCGCAATTTTTAGATGAGGGAACAAAATGAAGTCGCTTGGGGCTAGATCTGGTGAGTAAGGCGGATGGTCAAGCAGTTCAAACCGTAATTCGTGAATTTTCACCATGGCAACCGCTGAGGTGTGAGACGGTGCGTTGTCTTGGTGAAACAGGATTTTCTTTTTCTGCAAATGTGGCCATTTTTCCGCAAGTTCTGCCTTCAGCTTGTCAAGAGTATTGCGTAGTATGCTCCTGTAATGGTTTTTTCCTTTTTGAAGGTAACCTATTAAAATAACTCCATGACTATCCCAAAAAGTCGCCATCATTTTCCCAGCCGAAAAAACAGTTTTTGCTTTTTTTTTTGGAGCCGGTTCCCCCTTTGCAGTCCACTGTTTGGACTGTATTTTTGTTTAGGGCGTATAATGGTGTATACAAGTTTCATCTACAGTAATTAATCGGCGCCAAAACTCAGATTTATTGCGCCTAAACTGCGCCAACAGAGCGTTGGAAATGTTCATTCGAACAAGGTTTTTGTCTAATGTGAGCCAACGCGGCATCCAACGCGCGGACATCTTTCTCATACCTAAATGTTGATTTAATATGTAACAAATAAGTTTTTTTAAAAAATGTTCATAACCTCTGCTATCACTCTCACTTTGATTCAGCGGTCGTCTAGCACCAATTGGTGAACTTTGGCAATGTTTTCGTCGGTAGTTGCTGTTTTTTGACGTCCCGAACGTTCATCGTCTCCCAAGCTTCTACGGCCACGTTTAAATTCAGCTGCCCAAAATTTCACTGTGGTAAGTGATGGTGCGGAGTCCCCATACACAGAATCGAACTCATCTTTGATTTGCGTAGGCGTACTGCCTTTCAAAAACAAATATTTAATGACAGCTTGATACTCGATTTTGTCCATTTTCACAAAAACACTCACATCAACTCACTCAAACGACTGTTACATAACAACTGCGCGTCCAAAATAGCTGAAACTTTGGTGAGTAACTGTCAACAGATAAAAAACGAAATTCACTAGCTTTTATTTACGAGTGCTGTCATCTTCACGTTGAGGTCGGAAACTTTTCAGACCACCCTCGTACTTATCTCAAGATCAAATAGATTTGAACACCCATCCGCATCTTATACAGTATATCAGTACATTAATCAAGCCATTGTTTATTCTCAATAGACACATTTCAACAATTTAACTTAACCACCGGGTTTGTGTTTCGTAGAACTCGTTCCTGCAATTTTAGTCATGAAATGTGTCTTCCTTTCTTCACAACAGCACCAATTATATTTACGATGTAATCCCACTTATCCGAAATTCGTTTGCTTGAAGTCTAGAGGGTTTTTCTGCTGACATAAAGCTGTGATTTCCAAACTTAATTATGTCGGGTTGAAGGCAGAGATAAAAGTAAACGGGTTGGCATATCTGGCCGGGATATCGCGGGAGGGTTCGCCCGCATGGTAACAGTTTCCTATTCTCCGCGCAATGATCCTCTTGTCGTGAATACCCTAACCCATAGGTTCCTAACTTTTCCGGTCTACCGCCACATATTGCTCACCGCTCCCCATTTCGAACAAAAATTACTCACCGTCCCCTTTCCAGAAAAAAATGACACACTGATTGCCCTTCTTGTAATAAATAATGTAACCCATAGTGCTCCAGCTTTCTTGGCTCTTACGCACTTTATGAAAAAATGATTCGATGGTGCCTCTCTTAGGTGAAGGGTATAATGTCTAAAATGCAGATAAACAAGGCCATATTCTAAAATGATCTCGTTAAAACATATAAATACTATTGGTGTAAGGATCATAGGTTTTTTTTTTAACAATAGCATATTACGGAAACGTATTATTTATTAGATGTCTAAACTTGGCATAATGACACCTTTTTTATATATATTTGGTGCCTCATTTATCATCAGTAATCTTAAATTGCCGCGTTCTACTGTTGAAAATCTATTTCTTTTCCTAGATAATAAATTTCTGGCTACATAAAATCATGGGAATGTAATTAAAAACTTTTTTGATGCAGTCCTTAAAGCCGTATGTAATACTGAAAAACAGGCGGGCGGTGGGTGAGCCTCGACGCTCCCCAAATTTTCCTTGAACCACAAACACCCTCTTTTAACTGTTCAAAGCCCCCTTTGAACTGTTCAACTCCCGCCGGTGGGCGTTACCACCCACTTCGGTGACCTCTGCCCTAACCTAACTCGTGAATCCTACCGGGTGAAGGGGATCTACGGTTTTACGTGGAATCCGGACCACGGAAGCATTTGCCATACTTCACACAACACAGCAAGTAGTGCCGGAGGTGAAGGTCGGACGAAGGGCTCTTGAAAATCACAGCTGAGACCGAAATTCGTACAGGCGACATATGCTTCTCGAGTCAGACGCCTTAACCACTGAGCCACCAAACTGCTCATTGCGCAGATGAAAAATAGCAATAGCAACTGAAAGCAGAAATTATCATCCGGTAAGATACTGCATATATTTCAGCTATAAGAATAAATTCATGTTACAGACAGCATCTGCTTTGTAGCAACTTCTCTAATTGTGGACAAATAAACAGATTTTTGGTAAAGTCTCTTGAATTTTTTTTAAAAAAGTTTCTGACCTATTATTCCTTTAACGTATACTGATACTCACCTAGGTACCTAACTATATGATTTCTGGAGAACAACGTGATTACAAACGAATCTTCTGTAGTAACATAATCCATGTAAGAAGGTAAAAACGCTTTATTCTTAAATTTTATAAGGAAGAGCTACTGCCAGTGAGACACAAAAATTTCAAGCTCACCTTTAAAGTAGCGACTACTAACAATATTAATTCTTTCTCTTTCATTTAAGGTTATCCTGATTTTATAAAAACTTTAGATCATTTTAAAACGTAACTCAGTTCGAGTTGTCCCTCTTTTAAGCTATCGAAAAAATATTTTGGCCTTACATTTGTATGTCTGTACTAGGCCCATAATTTCACTCATTCCATCTTATGCAGACGATAACCAAAGACTACGTTTTTATGCCGATTGTCCATGAATTCACTTATTACAATCTGAACATTGTCCTCAGCGTTAATACTACTCCGGTTCACAATATTAAGTTTGGATGATACTGCTGTACACCACCTTATCTGTTAAAAATATTATACAGCTTCTCAGTCCAAATATTTCAAAATGATAAATATTTTACTAGAATCATAACTGAATGTGTAGGATCGCTTATTAATCAATAACTTCGCTCCGAAATTTCGCATTCCAACGGCGAGGCCTCAGCAGTTCAGTTGCTTTATTAAATTCCACACACACACAGGCAAAGCTGTAGCAATTGGTTAAAATCCATTCTGTTCTTCTTTGAACATTTTCAGTACTTTTAACCGTTGCTACGGGCTACTAGCCTTACAATAGATTTCAAAACCAAATCTGCAATCCCATTGCATTTAATAAAAATTTATTCTACCTTTCTGTCTTTTCTGCTATGGATGCGCCATATTGTTAAAAGGTGTATGTTGAAACTTAAACTCTTAAGCTTTTGTCTTATGAATGAGGAGGACATCACATTTCTGGTCGGAGTTCTGCTTCAGTCTTTTATATACTGTTCCTGTGGTGTTATCGATGACTAATGATTATGCGTGAATCTGTATATGTTGACAGTATAAAAATATAAACTTTAACCTTACAGTAGTACCTTGAGATACGAATGTCTTAACATACCAATATTTTGATATACGACATAAAATATTCGAAAATGTATACCTCGACATACAACGAAAAATTTTAAATACGAATTTGCGATGCGCGATATTATTTTGTGAAATACCATAGATATTTTAATAGGAAAAGGTGAAAAGCTTATAGCTACAGTATATCTATGGTAATTTTACACTGGGAGGTAAACGCTAGATGGCAGAGCGTTCGCATAGCTTCCTGTCCGCGCTGTCGCTCCGTTTGGTTGTTGACGCCGCATCGTTCACAAGTCGCTGTGTTATTCATTGTGTTTGTGGCTGTTTCTCGTGTTATTTTGGATATACGGTATATACTCAATTTTTTATTTTAACCATGGATCCCAAAGTTAAAGACAAAGCTGGTGAAATGAAAAAACCTAAAAAAATGATCTCGATCGAAGTGAAACATGAAATTATAGCAAAGCATGAGCGTGGCGTTCGTATCATCGACTTGGCAAATGAGTATGGCAGTCCTTCTACAATTTCCACGATCATCAAACAGAAGGAAGCGATAAAGAAGCTGCAGCCTTCCAAAGGCGTCACCATTATTTCAAAGCTACGAACTGATACATATGATGAGATGGAAAAGCTACTTTTATTATAGTTTAAGGAGAAGCAACTGGCTGGTGACTCTGTTTCTGAAGCGATTATTTGTGAAAAAGCTAGCACCATCTTCGAAGACCTCAAGCGTGATGCAGCCGAGACGGAGGGAGAATCATCGCAAGATGGTGAAGGGTTCAAAGCTAGTAGTGGCTGGTTTGAGAATTTTAAAAAACGATGTGGCATTCATTCAGTAATTCGTCATGGAGAAGCATCTAGTGCAGATATTAAGGCGGCTGAAAATTTCATTAAGGGTTTTGAGAAACTTATTAGTGAAGAAGGATACCTACCGGAACAAGTATTCAATTGTGACGAAACATGGATATTTTGGGAAAAAATGCCTAGGCGTACGTTTATCACGGCAGATGTCTACCCGGCCACAAGGCTATAAAAGACAGACTAACGCTTGTCCTTTGCGCTAACTCTAGTGGGAACTTCAAAGTGAAACCGTTGCTAGTCTACCACTCGGAAAACCAAGGGCCTTCAAAGCTTATAAAGATATGAAAGAAAAATTACAAGTTCTGTGGCTTGCAAATAGTAAAGCATGGGTGACCCGTCAGTTATTTATTAAGTGGATGAACATTGTTTTGGGGCCTACAGTGATAAAATACTTAACCGATAATAGTCTGCCGCTTAAGTGTGTCCTTCTGTTGGATAATGCTCCAGGTCACCCTCCTGGCCTTGAGGATGACCTTTTAGATGAATTTAAATTTATTAAAGTTGTCTATCTGCCAGCCTATACAACGTCTATCCTTCAGCCCATGATCAGCAGGTTATCTCCAATTTTAAGAAACTTTTCATGAAGCATGTTTTCAAGCGTTGCGAACCTAACATTGAGGGAGTTTTGGAAGGATCATTACAACCTTGTCATTCGTCTTAAGCTTATAGATATTGCCTGGCAAGGTGTCACCAAAAGAACATTGAACTCTGCTTGGAGGAAACTATGGCCAGATGTTGTTTTAGAGCAAGACTTTGATAGATTCGAGCCTGTTGAGAAAGAGAGAGTATCCATTGGTCGCTCCGTGGGCCTGGAGGTAGACGAGGCAGATGTTGCTGATCTCGTTGAGGAGCATGCTGAAGAACTCACGACGAATGAGCTGAAGGAGCTACAAAAGATGGAACACAGCAAAGAGGAGGAAGTCGAGCATGAATAGGTACTTACTTCACGTGAAATTCATGATATCCTTGGCAAGTGGCAGGAAGTGTCGGATTTTGTGGAAAAAAGACACCCAGAGAAATTGTTTACAGGGAGAGCGAGTGCCTTATTTAATGATACGTGTCTCACATTCTTTCGTATCATTTTAAAGGGGAGGAGGAAACAGACCTCTCTTGATCGTTACTTTGTGAAGGTCTCACGCAGTGAAAGTCCGGAAAGTGAGGTAAAAAAGGCCCGGCGTGGAAGTGATGATTGTGATGAATGATGATTAAACATTACTGTGTGTGTTATGCATTATGTGTAAACATTAAAATTAAATATTATGTGTGAACATTATGTGTTATTCCTCGTTAATTTATATACACATTGTGTATATTATATGTAATTTAACCGTGTTTTGGGGCATTTTCGTATTACTAGAACGCATTAATATATATTACATTATTTTAAATGGGAAATTTTGCTTTCAATTACGATTTTTTTTGACATACGACAATGATCACGGAATGAATTGAATTCGTAACTCAAGGTACCACTGTACTTTAAAATTAAGTAATAGTTAACTCATGTTAATATTTCTATCACAGTTGCGGTGCACATTGCTTAAAATATTTGCTCTTATACTGAACCATGTGACGTCGCTTAAGTTCCTTGTAACATTGTACTGATGAAGTATTTTTATTCATATCTCGTCACTCCCGACGTAATTTTTAAATAATATATGAGTACTGCTTAAGGTAGAGGCTTTCTTACAGTACATATTCCGTTACTTGCCTAATTAATACAATAAATTGGAATATGTTAATTAATTCATTGTAATAACCTGTATCATTTTTCAATTCCTTCGGCTTTTTGTCCCGAAGTAATGGATCCGTCGTAATTTAAATAAGAACTAGAATTTCCATTTTTTTTCCTTATGGCTTTTAGATAATTAGAGGCGGAAGCAGGACAGGAAGGAAGTCGGCCATAGATTTTTAAAGGAACCATCCCTACATTCACCTGGACTTATTTCGGAAAACCATTACATCATTAGAGGCGGGAGAAGGACGGGAAGGAGGTCGGTCATAGCTTTTATGGAAAAAAAACCACCCCGACATTCACCAGGAGTGATTTCGGAAAACCATTGGAAAGCGAAATCATGAATTCAGGCCGAGGATTTGAACCAGCATCCTCTAGAATGTCAGGCTTGATAGTTTCTGCCCACCCACCAGGATCGGTAGAGTGATTCTATTTATAGTATCGTCCACAGAAAATTCTTCAGAACTACATTCGGAATAATAATGAAATAGCAGTTGTACTCACTAATAATTCCGTTTAGTCGTAATGACCTGGAGATAGTGTTTCTATTGGCTACGCATTCCGCGTCTGCCGTAGCCGCCTTTATCTCTCCCGGCAATCCTACCGGGTGCAGCGGACCTACAGTTTAACGTGGAATCAGAACCACGGAAGCTTCCTGGTGCACTTCACATTACACACAAAGCTATATCAGAGGTGAAGGTCGGATTAAGCGCCTTTGAAAATCCCCGCCGAGACAGGGATTCGAACCGGGGACCTTGCGACCTCCAGTCAGACGCCTTAACCACTGAGCCACCAGGTAGCTCTATGTATCCACTGAAAGACTGCTTAAAACTTTTTAATTATTTAAGTAGTGCTATAATTCTATGCTAATTTTTAAACAATGCAACATTTTCTTCTTCAGAACCCTTTCCCAAAATTTGGGTCGTAGGATTTGATGTTAATTTATTCATCGTTGGCATGTTCAAATTTGGCGCTATGGTTTTACAGCCGCCTTGCTGGCACCAAGGGTTATATACCTACTACCACTTCGTACTCCGTACTTACGGGGTGAGTGAAGTGTTGCCATATTTCTGCGAAACGTAATTATATTCAGAATGTTGTTTGAGGTGGAGATGAGGACTCATCCCGGAATTTGCATTTATGGCTTCGAAAAAACACCTAAAATAGCAGTCACGTCTTACCCTCCCAATTCCTCTGCGCACTGAGCCACACTGGCGGGTTTTGAACGGCACAGCTGATACCCCATTAAATATTTTTTTAAAAAACTGTGTGGATTTATAAAACAACGAAGCAAGTGAAACTTTTTTAAGCATTTAGCTGAAAATTTTCGGAAAATTATTCGATTTAGGGTATTAAAATTGCGTTCTTAATCTTAACTTAATAATTGGAAAATGGGAATGATAATTGGAAATCAATAGTAAACAAGATATCCAACTATAAATTTTAATTTCAATCTATGAATTAGAGTACGGAATACATAATAAATACAATCGCCTGAATAAGTGAGAATGTAAATGCTAAACGGTCAACTGATTTAGAGTGTCTAGAGACTCTATGGCAGTAATAAAGTATCTGTAGAGATGAATTTGACATTATGTACTTGTAAAATATATAAAAAAACATTAATTAAAAAAAAGAAAAAACTGTCTTCCTTACAAGTATAGCTCGTTAACATACAATTTAAGCACCTTATAATGCCCGATATCTCTTAAACGGAGTCCCACCAGGCAGAACTGCTTTAGGTCGAGAAACCAGAGGTGACGTGCTATTTCCCAGACTTGTTCGTTCTACGATTGCGATATCCACACTGAAAACCTCCCCTCCGCACTAGGTCACTTCATACCTGCACGCATGCGCCTGGACGGCTGTAATGCGACATGCGATAGATAAACGGAAAAATTTTAGGCGATAGAATAAAAGTTTCACTTTAAAAAATTAAAAGTGGCATGATTGATTAAAGCACTGTGCTTAAACAAGGCTATAAATCATTGTGTAACATTGGAGGAAGCATAATTCTTCTAGCGCGTAATGAAGCGTAGCATGGAAGAAGGTACACTTGCATGCAATGACCAATTCTATATGATGTTACTGAATTAATCCTACGAATACTCTTAAACACATTACTATTTGTTAACATTTTCTACTAAAACAAGTAAAACATACAATTTTTGATCCTGCTAGTCGATTAGGAGATAATCCTGTGAGATTTTCTCCAGCAATGAAAAACTTCAGTTCCTTGCAAACAGTCTGTGAGTGATTTGGTGTAGTGAAGAATTATCAGATTTTTTTATGATAACTCAAAGTTTCTTGAGCATACAAAAGATTCGTTTATTCATTCAGTAATTTCAATATTGTTGGTTGAGATTTTCCCTCATAAATACTTGTCTGAAACAATTTAATTTGGGTTACATTGCAAATTGTTGCAAAAATTGTACGCGATTAGAATATCCTTGTGTGAAAAGTATGTCATGCGCCAAGGGCAATTCATTAAAAGTTACTGAGACTTTATATATCAGTGATGGTAGTAGTATTTTTACAACAAAAATCCAAAGTTTCAGAGCAGAGTTATTAGGTTGTATCGGTTTGGATGGTACAAAAATCTGAAATCAACGGAAAATTTTGATGTATGCAATATGATTCAGAACTCTGCAAATTTAATTGCCGAGAGTCTTTAATGTTGAAGTAGCAATTATTAAAAAAGAAATATGCATTGTTGTACCATTACGTCACAACTGCCCTTAAAATGTTTGAACTGGTTCTAATAATGTCATAAATAATTCCTACTGCCATGACAAGTTGCTCTGACATTCGCCTCACGAATTTTATGGCTAACGTCTCGTGGTTCTTATCAGCAGACTACACCACTTGTGTAAACTAAACAGTTTTCATTCTTCTACCAGTGGCGCCGTAAGATCTGTCAAAAAGAGTTGAATCTAATGCCATCCAACTCAAAAACTAAGGTTTAGAAACAAACGCGGGTTTCAGGAGTACTTGTGTTCCAATCCTTGTCCGGCCATCAAAATTTCGGTTCTCCACGATTTCCCCAAATTACTGCAAGCAAATATTTGGTTGGTTCCTTCAAAATTCCATGGTCATATTCTTCATGTTTCTTTGTTACCCCCCCCCCCTCCCATAAAATCGTCTTTTAATTTAAAAATGATATATCTTTACTTACCATCTGTTGGTTGGGATGTTGGTATTTACCACGTCATACCACTGAGGTTGTGTTTTAGGGTTTAGAATTTTAATGGCTACGGTATATTTTTTTCAGGTGCTCCAGGTGTATTGTGGACTTTTACCTTCGATTTTGGTCTGTGATATCATGCGTTAGTTATTTTGTAAATCTCTTTGGTTGTTTTGCTGTGTAAAGTAGATCCTTAATTTTTGCATAGATTGTTTTGAGGTTGAATTTTCTCATGTATTGAAGCCATGTTGAATGGTATTTGCTCTATGATTGATTTGGTTTTATTTATTATGTTGTTTGTTGCGTGGTTTAAAATATTTATGCCTGTCGTTGTGGTTCTTATGAGGAATAAGGTGCAGCATCTTTCGCATACGTTTATTATTCCTTTCCCTCCATTACTTAGGGGTAGGGTCAGTGTTTTGAATATTACTTTAAAGATCTCACCCTAGCTTTCAAACCACCCTAGCAGATTCTGTATCCGATTTGCTTTTGAGTCGGATATCGGTATGACTTGAGCAAAGTAAATAATTATGTTCAGTAAAGACACTTGTGCGATTTTAGCTGTCTGTATTACATCTAGGTTGTAATCACCGCTGATATTTGTAGCTGACCTGATCTTATGTAATGTTATGCGCCAATTTTTGGTTATTGTTTTGAAAAAGTTCTTTTGAAAAATAATCCGTAATGTCATGTGTTCCTGTACTTGCCCACTTCAGTTGTTTGTTTGTGCTGTTATCACAGCCGGAATAAGACAGCGCGGGACCTGTGGAAAATGATAACAAGAGGCTTTTGGTATGTTTTAGGTATTAAAGTTTACGGTTTAAAATTAAACAGCACATTTACAAAACTGTCTATAGTACTTTAATATGGGAAAATTTAGAAATAACAATTGTCAAATCAATACTCTAAGCAAATCATTTTCCTCAATCATTAAAGCCAGATCATTAAAAACAATAGGTGCCAGGCCCCCGAAGGTCCAAGGCCCGTAGCATTTGGTTGCTCTTACTGCGTGGCTTATCAGATACTGGCTATAATCACTCCCATACTTATTGGTAGTAGCGTTTTCATTCGGTTTGATTTGGCACCTGTTGCATTCGCGAATGTTCTGATGATTTTCCGCGTTATTTCAATGACTTCCGCTGAAGTTTGGGCTATGCAAATATCGTCTTTGTAATGCTGTGCATGAAAATTAGCATTTCCCGAGGAGTGCTCCGTTGCCAGTACGTAATAGAATCATTGATAGTGGGCATCCTTGTCTTAACGATATTTGTGTTTTGAGAGGTGCTGATAGATGTCCGTTTACGAGGTGTTTCGAGAGTGTATTTGAAATGACTTTCTTTATTACTTCCACGAATGGGTAACTGAGCCACTGATCGACCAGCCCGCTCAGTAATCATTTGATGGCTGCATACTACAAACTAGATGTTGCCCTTAACTTCGTTCACTTGGTTTCTCACTTTATTAAGGATTATGAGATGAAGTGAACCGCAAGCACAATGTGACTCCCTAATTTTCAGTCAACGCAAGGACACTAATGTCATAATTACAGTGAGAAATCTAATAGAGTCAATACTGTCGGAAATGAGTTAAAGCCTAAGGAAGATGATCATTAGTTTTAATTCCGAGTGATTCCACTCCAAATAATACGATTCCATTGGTACCTCGACAAAATGAGAAAATTAACTTGCCTTAAAATGAAAATTTGAGGAGACTTCTATCTTATCACTTCTTTCGACACCAAAAAGAAACGTATTTTATTTTATTCCACATCCTATTTTAATCTTGGAGCCAAGGGCTGTATATTATTTGAACTCTATCAAAATCTTACCTGCAGTTTTTGCGTGCCTTGCAATCAAAGAAACAAATAGACAAGTTTTTTTTCTTTATTTCTCAATTTCTCGATGGCGTATCACGATCAAACTTACTCATTTTACTAACGGGACCCTGAGCTGAACAATGTTGCCCCTGAGTTCAGTAATTTTGCCTTATAAAAATCCATCCAGTTGGTTTTGCATGAATCGCATTTATTTCTCGCAGTCGAAGTGCTTACAACTATCTATATAAATATCATAATAAATATAAAGAAATCGACCGAGATGGGAGGAGGCCATTAACGGCCTCCTACCTATCATTCGGGAGAACCGGGGTTAAACTCGGTTCGGCCATCCTGTCTGAGGTTTTCCGTGGTTTCCCTCAGACACTTAGGCGAATGCTGGGATGGTTCCCTACAAGGCCACGGCCGACCTTCCATCCCCCTTCCATCCCCGTAGTAGTAGATTGGCTGAAAAGAGTCCCCTATGACTCTCCAGCAGCCCGCCTCCCAGCCTTCTGCTGGGAGGAATGAAATGGTAAAAAAAAAAAAAAAAAAAAAAAAAAGAAATCATTGATAATCTATAATGGCTCTTTGGTATATCAGTTGTTAATATTTGTATGATATCACTTGGCTTACAAAGTTGTGCAACTAGTTACCACGGAAGAGTTTTTTTTAATGGTAAATGGAAACGTGTATTTTGCATGGCGCCTAATGATACTTCGCGTTGGTGAAAGGATAACAAATGAAAAACAAAGTCATCTGAAGGGTTCAATCTTGGCAAATCCACAGCAGCAGCTTTTATTGATGTCCAAAAGGCTTATGACAAAGTATGGCACCAAAATCTCATATATAAGCTAATTATCCAAACTACAGTTGATAGAGCAATCATTCACTTGATAAATAGCTTTTTGGAGAAAAGGACTTTCTACGTAGAAATGCAAGGAGTGCGATCTTCAATACATCAGATGAGGACAGGACTCCCACAGGGATCAGTATTAGCACTCACACTTTTTAATATATACGTGAACGATATTCCGACCATAAATAATGTTCATGTCGACCAATTGGCTGATGACACGACGATTTATACCACGGGAACAAAACATATGGAGAACATCACCAGAATGCAAAATGAACTACAAAAAATAGAGCTATGGAGTAAACGAAATAAAATAACGATAAACTCCGAAAAATCCGCAGCAATATATTTTACACATAAAAGACCGGAACTAAACCGTCACGTGACTATATTTGGAAAGCAGATACCGTGGAAGAACCATCACAAGTACCTAGAAGTTACTATCGACAGAACTCTCACATTTCGTCAACATATAGCTGAAAAACGGCTAAACGTCCTAGGTATTATCAAAAACCTATTTCCTATACTGATTAGTCATTCAATGAATCTAAAAACAAAACTCTATCTGTACAAATCATCAATATGTCAAATTTGGGGAACAACGTGCAAAACAAACCTATCGCATTTACAAATATTACAAAACAGGTGCCTCCGCCTAATGCTAAATGCTGACAGAAGAACTAAAATTACTGAAATGCACGGAGTGTCTCAAATGGAAACAATAGACAGAGTGGTAAAAAGACTAACCGAATCCTTCCATCAAAGACTCGATACACTACGCCAAACAGAAGACAGACTGCAAAACATTGGAGTAACAGTCCCTAAACGGTGGCACAGGTACAAAGTGTCACTATCAATTATTCACCCACCAATTTGAATTACCAACACATAAAAGGGGTTTTTACAAAGACCTCTCAGGAGGCCGAAATTTTCCCCTTAAAGTTAAAAATGGAGAAAATAACAAAGAACTATTAAAGCCCTAGCCAGGACGCCAAAGGTGTCGGTGCCAGGAAAACAAGAACATAAAAAAAATCATAAATAATCTATAATAGATCTTTAGAATATCAGTTGTTAATATTTGTATGATATCACTTGGCTTACAAAGTTGTTCAAGTAGTTACCACGGAAGAGTTTTTTTTAGGTAAAGGGAAACGTGTATTTTGCATTGCGCCTAATGTTACTTCGCGTCGGTGAAAGGATAACAAATGAAAAACAAAGCCATCTGAAATTGCTATAAGCTCATTTTAGTAATTTTCCTAATTGCTCCGCATTCAGACTCATTTATTACAGTGGCGGACAAAAGATCTAAGCGCCGAGTCTAATCGTTTAATGTGGGAGGCAAAAAATTTAATGGCATTCATTACCTTATCTCTGAGGAGGAAAGAGATCGCGAAGAGAACGTCATCCAAGCTATGTGTCAGTCGTAATATTACACTGCGTTCTTTTACCAGAGTCTGAGAATACAAATGAACCAGCTCTTTTTATTTTCGCCTAAATTATGAATCTAATCATAATTAGTAATATGGAGCGTTAAAGTTTTTCCTTGAGTTTAGTTTCTTCTTTTGTATAATTATTGTGACCCACATAATCTGTAATACAGTTGTAGGAATAGTTTTAGTTCCATCGCTGTTTCCAGGAAAACTTCCAACGTATTTCCTCCGATAATGCCCATATCTTTCATTAGCGGTATGACATTTAATTTTCAAATCTTCGGAAAACATCTTGATATACCGCAAACTTGATTCAATTTTTAATTTCTGTTTACTAATAAGCCTTTAATAACAGCACAATGAAGAATGGAAAAACAATTAACTACAGGAAAAAAAAAAATCGCGTATAACGAAACCACAGCGCAATAGAAATTTACGAGTATTTATCTGATTTGGCAGTGATGCATAGAATTTACATACACTAATTGGAAGTGTGAAGAGGTAATGAAGATGTAGTATACAGTCCACACGTCCCGTGGAGTACCAAATGTTTCTTACAGATTAGATGTAGAGTTACCTAGTCACTGATAAGGTATATTCGTCGATACAGATTAGTATGCGGTAATGGTACTTCATCCGTTTTACTGCTTGAAAAATAAATCAACATATTTATGGCGTAAAACTTTTCCTTGGTTCAGAAACGTGGAAGTTTGCTGTTGGTACGTAGGTTAGGCGGTGATCCCTCGTGCAAATAGGAAAGAAATTTGTGAGGTACCGTTCTACAATTTACGTACGAGGAAGATGGGTAGATATTTCGTTAGTATCATCGTGTGGTTTACAGGCCGTTATTTTATTCTATCTGCAGCAAATGCTAAAAGCTTTTTGTGCGTATCTTTCGTATAGTGACAAATACGAATTTGGATGTTATGATTCTGTATATAGCAACTGAAGGCGTCGTGATTTTAAAACGTTTTGTTCCAACTCCATAAAAAAGAAGGATATGAAAAACTTATGACAAACAATCTCAACGAGCAGCATAAGGTACTGAGATATTAGACTTTCAGCATTCTTTGGGGAGAAACATAAGGGAGTCACAGCGTTTATTGATCAAAGCAGTAAATAAGGGAGGAATGTTCATAAGATATAGTACTTCAACTAACAGAAGGATTTTAGCTAGCAATCGAATTTAAAAGAGGAAGTAGCCCCCGCGAGGACAGACATTTCTTCGGCGGCAAAGGTATGCCTATTCATCATTACACTCGTGTGTGAGTAAGGTAATTACTATTTCACATGTTTCGACGGGTGCTTATCTTCCCCTGAAATGATTCCGAATATATTTTCGAAACCCAAAATAAATTTATTTGCAGGGTGGGCTCATTACCTGATGTTTTGGAACACATTTTTGAATTCTTGGCCAAGACACAATTGCCTCTTGATACTATTCAGCCAGAAATAGGTGCTAAAGACAGAAATGCAAATTTCCCGTAACCACGGTCACGTGACATACCTGTTCTATGCTTTTCTTCGTTATTGTCTTTCAGGCGGGAGCTGCGCATCTCGGCAGTTTCTAGGGCCTCAGTTGCTGTTCAATAATTTCTCAGACGATAAATAGTTGCCACTCTCTATATCATGTTGCTAAGCAACCGATTTTTTGACATTATTACCTCTGATAATGTCCTACATGTTGATGTAATACTTATTTTACAATTAACCAGACTCTATCATATTACGTTGCCGCAATTGCATTCTACATCACGGAAAGCCGATTTTTTTATTTTTTTTAAATATCTAACGTGAACTTAAGCCTATCCGAGAATACTTTAAATTTTCCTATGATATGATTTATGGTTGTGTGAGATACTTTCAATCACGGGAGAGCAGTAGTGCCTGCAGACTGTGTCAGAAATGTAGTAATATTCGGAGCAAGGAGATTCTCTTCTCACTGAGTAGTTTTCAGGACGGAGATTCTATCCTCCGCATCTTTTGCCTTTACCGGGCAACGTACTCTAATGGAGAGGCAGCCTGCGAAACGTGTAACTTGTGTTCTGAACGATAAGTGTATTTTGCTTTGTGAAACGTGTAGTTTATGAGGTGGAAATTGCGGTGCACCCCGTCATTCGTCTAACTAATTGCGGGATTGGTGGGCCCGGGATTTGAACCTGGGCCCGTTGTTTCTTCTCTCTCGAGTGTAGTGAGGCATTATGCTCATAGCCACACTTGGGAACAATCGTTGTGTAGTAATCTGCCAACTACAAACTGTGGAATAGTGTGTTTCTGTTCACATGCAAGCACTCAGATTCATAAATGTTTGCGAATTTCACTTAGTAGTACATCCAAACAGGAATAACTGCGAAAGGTGTCTGTTCAACATTAGGGAGAACACTTACTTTTAAGATATCACAAGAAAGCATAGAATCAACAGATCGGAATGTAATGCAGAATGCAAACGGAACAAAGAGATGGTGCTGCGCAACATTCTCAGAAATGTGACAGTGTCATGATAAAATTCCGAGACGTTGTACTGAACTCCAATCAGACTGATGATGTTCAACACTGTTTTCATGTAAGTATCCCTATATGTAAATCATTCTCAACCCTGAGCCACCGAAATGGTTAGATTAGTGACCTCTTTGGCCACAAAGATTGTTCAGCACGACGATGATACACAGCACATGCAACGTAGCAATCTGATTCGTGCCCTGGTGATGCACCTTTTCACACTTGGCAGCAGGGTAGCTGAGTGGGGCCGTGCAATTCATAATTATCAGACTATGTACCAACGTGCTAAACTAAATCCTAAACTTCGCCGCAGTGCTTATGGTGTGAAGTCATAAGGCACTATTGATTCGTTCATGGGGCAAGAAAGTAAGACTTGACACCTCTCTTGGAATCTTTCGGAAGGCTAGGACAGGAGTTATGAACACCAGATTTCACAGTCAACTTTTCTTTATCTTTGCAACATAAATAATACACTATACTTACAATAGTCATCATTGTAATCTACGAAGATAGAACAACATTTACAGAATCGAAATAAAGCAGCTGATTGTCTTATGTTTGGGGTCTATTATATCTTCAACAAGGACGTCGCAGAAACTTAGAAGTTGAGTACTATCCTCTCTACCAGATGTGAGCTTTTTCTGTAGTGGTACTCATATGTAAGCAATCCCAGCATTGGTGGATGACACCGTGTTATTCAGATTAGATCGGTCCAAATTCTCCTCTTTCAACGCATGCGAGCCATTAGCTCGGGTAAACAAATTGATCGGTATTCTGACTTTGTCTGTAAACGAAAAACTCGCTATTTTTTGTAGAAATATCATTGAATTTAATTAATAACGTTCATCGACACAACTTCTAAGACACTTATGTTACATTGACACATGTTTACCAGACATTTTTGTTTTTAAATGGCATTCGGCTACTAGGGCATACAGCCAGATCAACGTGATTTGTTGCTATCAAGTATTGACACAAGGACACTACAACACGGACAAGACATTCACAGACACAACACTAAACACCGATGCCCTCGGCCGGACTCGAACAGGCGACCTTCGGTACGCGAAGCTAGCACTCTAGCCCCTACGCTACCGGGGCCGGCTACCATACATTTCACAAGATATTTTCCCTCGTATACAAAACATTTGAACTGGCTCCATACAACCGTCCCTGAGCGGCAATGCACACACGCTGCCCCGCGTCCATCTCTGTTACAACGCAGGCGCCCAATCAACAATCGCTGCTGTGATGGCAGGCGCCAAAGATTGTAACTTAAATATAAAAACACTAAGCTAACCCGGTTACTAAACAAATTACTTGCTGCGAAAACCCAACATTGTTACAGTTTTTTATTTACGGACTAACGCCTCGACGACGTCGATATTATTAGAGGCGGGATGGGATTGGGGACAAGTAACGGGAATAAATTCAGCAATGACCTTTTGAAGGGACCATCCGGCATTTGCCTGACGTGACTTGGGGTAACCATTGAAAACCAAATCTGGATGCCCGGACGGGGATTCGAACCTGCATCCTCCAGAAAGCCAGGCTAGACCTTCACCATTTAACCACCACGACCGGTTATTATTACAAATCAAGTTACAATCATTGATAAAGTTGTTCGGTATACTTATGATTAATAAATATTACATAGGTCAACATTAACAATAATAATACTAGTAAATTAATAATAAAAAATGGTTGGGGTTTTAGTGATAATGTTACACAGACGACCGAAATTTACCATCCACTGGAGTCATGTAGTAACTACGCTTTTTAGCGTCATATTTATTATTCTCCTGCATGGCTAATAAGGATACACCAGTGAGAAATTTTGCACCTGAAAAACTGCAGACTAAAAATACTTTACAATGAAGCTTTGTTGTGTTCGAGATAAATTGATAAGGCCATTATTCACAGAATATCAACATTATCAACAGTAGTAAATGAATGAAATGTAAATATACTATCATAAGTATACAGTAGGAGGGGGGGGGGGATATATGAGCAAAGATCTTCCTCCACGTTCCTTTACACACACACACACACACAAAGGAGAAGAAGTTACAGACTGCCTGAACGTCCAGGTCCTGGTTGTAGAAATCTCTGGTAATTTATATTTGATGAATCGTTTTATAGGATATACGTTATAAATAACGATATGAGTGTGAGAAGAAAACTCACAATAAATTCATCATAGGCATAAATCACAGAAATCCTTGATATTCACCACAGGTGTGATGATGTTAAATAAACAACATACTTAATCTGAAGGCAAGGGATGGAAGCCGATTCTCTTCTCCTTTAGATGAATATCAAACTTCCCGTAAATATTTAATACGTCAGCAGCTACATTTCGGAGGTACTATACATCCGATGGAGATTGATTAATTTATTTCCCCTTTTTGTCTAGTTAAATGAAGCATGCTGTCCGTGTCAGATTTAAAGTTAAAGAAGGTCACATATGGACCCTGGTGCCAGCTCGCTATGCTCTTCTTGATAAAGGTACTAAGGGTAACACATGTTGAATAACGGAAAATATCGCATTCAGTTCATAAAGATTTGAGATATAATTCATGTTCACAACTTAACTATTAGGAAATGTATAAGTTGGGCTCAAAGACCGAAAGCGTTCATCGAGCGAAAAAAAAAACACACACACACACAATGCGTTCCGGTTTCTTGAAAACGGACGCAACACGTTGCAGCTTATCAGTATCTAACTCTTTGAGTTCAGGATGAATCGGTCCAGGCAGCAAATTTTTTAAAAAATGCGTATGATTCTTTTTACCCGTCGTGTTACAGAGCTCTAAAAAAAGAAAAATTTGAGTCGTTATGTGTGAAGAATGCGACCTGGACCAAACGCGAATTTTGCGATGTGGCCGTTTTGAGTTAGTCAGAACGCGTTATGGCTGTTTATTGTATGTGCCATAACATGAATAACGTGTTTTTGCCGTTTTAGAGTAACCAGAACGCGTTTTGGACGTTTTTTTCTTTTTCCGCACAATGACCATTTTCGGTCTCTGAGCCTAAGATATACATTCTGGCCAATGTATCATTTTTATATTTTTAATCAATCATTTACGTTGTTACGTATTCGTATACAATATATCACTGATAACAATATTAAAATTTAACATCAAAATAAATACTTTAAAACAGCAATCCATTTCCGGCGATTTAATCGCTGACACTGCCATCAGTGCCGACGGCATCATTGATATCTTGTGGAGCGTATGATCTCAAAAATTTTGTGTTTTATAACTAATAATTTCGATATGGAAGGATGTATCTATGGGCAAAAACGCACCTGATAAGGTGTAGGTATTTTCACGTCCCGCGAGATGCGGACGTAAGAAAAAGTGGTATAGAGCTATGAGAAGAAATAAAGTATCTTCAGCTAGTTTTTTATACTTTGTGAAGAAAATTTTAATCTAAGAACATAGTGTTTGATTTCTTTATGTTACATTTGTTAAAATATATAACAATTTGTTACCATTTCAAACTGTAATAATAACGTAGTTTACAAAAAATTCGTAGGTATATTATTCAAGCTTAATCCAAAGCAAGTACGAACCTTTTTAAAACTCACGAAGGAGACCATCAGAAATGTTTAGAAAGGATTTCAATCTCCTGTATGTACTAGGTGTACAAACACTTTCTGTTTAGAGTACGCGTGGGGTAACCAGTAAGGTAACTTCTCCCGTGATTTTACGATCAGTGTTCAGATCCCTGCTGTTTCAAGTGTTTTTATTTTCAGAAATTGTTGAGTATGAATTTTTTTTTATTTCCACTTTATTTAAATACTTTATTAAAACGATTCTCGAAAAAAACGCAATATTTTATGTAATGTGAATTGGTTTAACTATTATTTCGCGTAATAAAAGTAAGTATTCGAAGTTGTAATAAAATAAAAAATTCACACTCAACAATTTCTGAAGATATAAATAAATAAAAATATTTCATATTATGATGATTTGAACCCTGTTCCATGCGACGGACACCTTACTTCCTACACCATGCTGACTCTGATAGCTAACCGTATACATTTCAAAAATTATACAAGCGATTAAAATTTGTTTTTAATATGTATAATGGTCTCCACGTCAATCAAAACCTTTAGTTAAATGCATTTCTGTCACTATGTTATGTTATTAGCTTTTAAGCCCATCTAAAACGACCGGTTGAGCGTACTATTCCGGCATTTCTATGAGACTGATTAACTTAAAAAAAATTAGCTGTCAACCTGTTGCGGGCTGCATTTAAAGCTAACACAAATTCCGTTAAAATAATAGAGCTACATTCGAATTACATGCATATTTCCCACTGTCAGCAATGTCATTGACAGTTATTCCAGCGTGTCCCTTTACTAAAATTAGGTTTATCTAATACCTAACTAATGTTCTAAAAGCGTAAAAAATTAATAATTCAAATATAAATCACTTAATTAACTTACAGCTTTCATTCCTCTGACCTCAGCGACCGTGTAAAATCATGATTTGATGCAAAATATGTTGTCTTCAAAAAAGTATTTATTTTTGGGAAATTATCTAACTATGCTTTTACAAAATTGCTTTCAGTCATTATTTATCGTAAGAGTATTCTAGTGGATTTTGTCATCATGATTCGAATCGACCAATAGCGTTGCGTTTTGCGAAGTTTCTCTCTCTTTTTTTTACCATGTGACTCATTAAAATGAATCAGCAAAAGATCTATATTTAAATAACATGCTTATTCATTGCAAATTATTAAAAATAGTTTTTTCTCCAGATATAATACTCAGTCAGATTTTTTAAATATATTTATCTATTTGTTATTTCATTTGCCGACACACGGCGCTGGACTGGCCGCGGGTGACGCCCGCTCTTCAGCCTACATTTTTTATTACAAGACTGGTCTATTTGTTATAATTTAGCATTCTTACAATCGTTTACACTATACTTTGTATATTTTACAATACATATTTTAGTTTATAGTTTTTATAATGTTGTACAATTTTATTTTACTTTTAGAACATTTTGCACACAGTTTCAAGATTGCCGGATAGTTCCATGGTAGATTTTATTAATTCTGGTATTTCATTTTCTTCTGTGACTGACAGTTATGGTTGAAATGGGAATATTTCTGAGCGGATGTGTTACTTAGGTATAGGGAGGCTATTGAAGTTTCTATTGTTTAATGTGTGTAGTGCGTAGAGGTGGAGAGCTGGGGGTATATATTTGTGATATGGTTTTAGTGCCTCTGGGGTTTTGTGGAGTGGAGAGTGGGTTGTGTGTGTTGTTTCTGCGCACGGAGAAAGATATTCTTAGTCGTCCAAGGAAGAGGATGATGTACGGAAAACATATTTTATCGTACAAGATATGGTTTGGGAAGGGTATCAATCAGATTTTTTTTTTTTTTTTTACCATTTTCATTCCTCCCAACTGAAAGGCTGGGAGGCGGGCTGCTGGAGAATCATGGAGATCCTTTTCAGCCTCTATACTACGGGGAGGGAGGGGGGATGGAAGTCAGCCGTGGCGTTGAAAGGAACCATCCCAGCATTCGCCTTAAAGGACTACGGAAAACCGCAATCAGGATAGCCGGACGGGATTTGAACCCCATTCTCCCCAATGATAGGTAGGAGACCGATACGCTGCTCTCCTACCTGGGTGATCAATCTGATTGGCGGAGTATATTATATATTCTAAATTGTAAACAATTCAAATGCGAAAAACTGACTGGAATTGTGTGTTCAAATGAACGGAATTCACGGAAAAACTTTGCTTGTGATTTTGATAGGGTTTCCAGTAATGTGCAGCCCTTGCTCCACGGAATGGGTTTCTTAGTTTTGAACGGTCTGGTATCTCAGTGGTTAAGGCGCTTGCTTTTGAAAAGTTCGTTGCTCCGGTCCCTGGTTCGAGTCCCGGCAGGCGCAGGAATTTTTAAGGAGTGTGTTTGATCATATGAGCTGTGTCAGGTCGCTCCGTTTCCACGTTAAACTGTAGGTCCCAGAGGAAAGGAACTGGCCGTCCTACCTCTGACGCAATGGCTTAGTATGCCTCCTTCGGGAGGTTCCAACCAGCCTTCGGGTTGTGGACTAAGTTAGTTAGTTTGTTTCATTTTAAAGTGAAGAAGGAAATTGAAGATAGGTCTCCATAAATTAGTATCCATTTGTCGTTGAACTCGATTTCAGGAACAAGGGTGTGGGAAGATTCCCTTTTTTAGGAAAGGGTGTCAAGGATTGGAATAAGCTACCAATAGAAATGAGAATAATTTACCGAAAACGTTGAAACAATTTAAAGTTGAAATTTGCCTGTCTTGCATGGAAAAAGTACATTTCCTTGAAACCATATAATAAAAAATACAGCCAGTACTGTAAAACGTTTATAGACGCATGATAAAATGTAAATCAAATACTAAATGTATATGTGAAAGGTCTAAAACTTCATTATCTCCGCTTACTTATGCTCTAGCAAAGATGTAGTGATTTCACGTTCCATTTTCTCCTAGTTGTCATATTCTCAAACACAGCTAACAATGAATACCTAGTATGATATACAAGCGCAGAGTCACATGGAATGTATTACTGTCGTATTCGTTGCTCTTATTTCTTTACAGGCAGCACACTTGTTAATCTGAAAAGCAATTCTCGCGTGGAATAATATATGACTCAGTAGTGCTTGCATGCTAATCATGGCTCTAGCACCGAGGCAAAACGGGCGCAACGTTAAAAATAATATTATGGTAGCAGCACAGGAGTTCTAACGAAAATAGTTTTAATCAAGAACTACAGACTAATTGCTTCTGTGAACATCATCAGAAATAACAGACGTTAATTTGCTCGCAATTGGAATTTTTCCCACTTACAGCCTAGTTAATTAAAATGAACAGATCGTAAACAAGAGACTGCTAATGAAGTATAAACTGTGTTGTCCATAGTAGTTTATAATTAATTTAAAACGGATGTTAAAATTGGTTTTACGGTTTAAAAATGTAGCTGTTCTCTTTGATTTTTATTATATTTTTAACTATCTGGTTAGTTACTTATCTTTTTTCGTATAGCTCTATAAAACTTTTAATATATCACAACTGTTTGTTTCTAAAGAAAATAAATGAATTAATCAAATATGCACAGGCTCCTGATTAATAGTATAGTTGCGGTTTAAAAAACAGGAAAATAGGGTTACTAATAAGCAGATAAAATGATAAAAATTCAACACAAAACGCTATGAAAGCTGGATTTGTCCTATTCCTTATGAATCAGACCATGTTACCACTTTCATACCTTAACACGCTATTTACTGATCAATGATCTTCTCCGTTTCATTTTTTATCTTTTTCTATGTTTGTGTGCCATCGCGTTCTGTGATGTGATGAGAGATATCCTTTCTCTTTAACCTTAACACTATCAAACAAAAATATATCCTACCCTTCGTATGTAACCAACATCATCTGTATCTTTAAGTTTAAATTTTTGTTTATGAATGTCTCATTGGCCCTATACAAAATGGTAAATCAATGCCATACCAACCACGTATATTTTTACAGCTAACTTTAACTCTGGCTGGATGTTGTTCTTCAATTCGAACAGTCGTATTTACTCAGAAGCTGCTTCAAGTCCCACTAAAATAACCACAGTTAGTTCCAGCTATCAGAGATACAGTAATTTCTTCTTCTAACCATCGTTTTACTGTCATTATTTCACACATTTTCTTAAAAACTGCTTCGCTCCAGTTTTAAATAATACCTTTCAAATTGTAGAGTGAATGATATACTTCTTGACGAGTTCATATTACCTGCGATATTCAGTTTCATAACATTCTGAAAGTTTTTCCTAATTTATTAGAGTATCAACCATTTTCTTCTGAGGCGAATGCCAAGCTACTCACTTCATGTTTTTAGGTTAAAATCGGTTGTCATTTGTTGATCAGAGTATTGCTATTAGTTTAACCAGTTTTACTTCTTAAAGATTTATTTTCTTAAAGCTTTACATCTCGTCGGGGTCTTTAGAGGGGAGAAATAACTGGGAGCAAGGAACGAGAATGAAATTCTCTCATTGACTTATGATGGAATTATCCCAACTTCCGGCTGGAGCGATATCTGGAAACCACGAAAAACCGATACCTGGACGGAGGTTCGAACCTGTACCCGCCCTAAAGCAAGGTCAGAGCGTTATCACTCACTCACCTCGTTTTAAACATTCAACTCTCCTCATGATATAAACGAGGAACCGAATTTCTCCTGTTCGTCAGCGTCTGATGACTCAGTGGTTAACCCTACCTTCACCTCTGTGAAGTACGCCAGAACGCTTCCGTGGTTTGGATTCCACTTTAAGCTCTTGGTCTCCTATACCCGGTACGATGAGGGATTTGGTTAGCAAGTCACGACAAGAAGCGTATTGCGCGGCGAATTGAAAACTCTGTCACTTTGCGGCGGAACAGTACTTCGGGATCTCTCTGCAAACAATTCCATACGATGCTTTTATTTTCCTCTTTGTTGTGGGAATTGTCTCTACTGTCTTAAGATACTGCATGAGTTGAAATTTTTTCACCGTAATATGAAAGTACGAATTTGGATATTTGGGCTGCCACCACCTTTACTGACTAATAGTTCAGAGCTTAGTTGTGTAAGTTATATTTGTTTGTAGAAATTCATCATTGGGCCACATATTTGTTAGGTGAGATTAATAATTTCTTAAATGTAAACATTTCATTAATACTATTCTAATAATTATCTTATTGTCACGGAAGGATAGCAATATCGTTGATCTTCACAGCAAACTGTAGATGTTTCACTTTTTTGGAGATATATCAGCGTATTTATTTGCTATCTACCTCATAGTCTAATCAAACTCTCATTTTTTCCCATTCTAAAACGTACTATCAGATATCTCAAAAATACATCTATTCCATATCTGTCAAGGTAATTTTTCGGTACATTAGATTCCTACACACTACCAATAACATAAAAATAATTTATCGCGTCACATTGAGCAAGAAATTCAATCAATTGAATCAATCAGGAAAAAAAAACAGAATATATTTTTTATTTATTATTATTACAAAATTTTAATTTTAAGAAGATCTAGTACAAACACCAAATGTACTCTAACTTCTGACTCATGTTATCTCTTCGATTCTATTCTTTATATTCCTGAGCCAGTTCTGATTCTATTAACATCAGGATGGCGTTTAATACATTTAAAGAATCCACTACATAACAGTCATATTACTTTCCAAAAGAGTGTTGATTTGCGCTGTTTGTCTTTCACGTAAACTCACCACACTGTCACTCTTTACCAGACCTGGCCAAACCGCGGGCCGCATGCAGCCCGCTTTGAATGTTTTTGCGGCCCGCGAGATTTGTCATACTTTTACAAAATATATTTATTTTATAATGGCCAAAGTAGTGAAAACCAATGTATTAAAAATTAAATTATTTGTGCATACATATTTTCAAAATTTATTTCATTTACATTTATATATTTTTATATATCATTTCTAGTGTTATAAATTTCTTTAGAATGTGAGTTTAGTATCATTATTGTTATATTATATATGTTTACATGTAAGAATTATACTAAACACAATAATAATAACTCATTATTTTTCAATTTTTCATAACAATTAATGTCTATAGTGGATCTAAATCTAATATAGTATTACATAATTTTATGTGCGGCCCGCGAAGTTATAACGAATTTCCAAAATGGCCCGCAATATCATTTGGGTTGGCCACCCCTGCTTTAGACAATCTGATACAAATCTATATATTTGCAATAATCTAGTATTGTAACTGTAATTTTTATCTCTGAAAGTGGTATTGCATTGGCGGAATGGAGGAATGCGGTGTATTGGACAGCGCAGCACAATATCTCCTGAAGTTTTTGATAACATTAACAGGACGACTGCGAAAACCGCCGAATCTTTAATAGTAAATCCCATAGTTATCTCTCTCCCTCTATTACATGTTTAAGACCATTAATTTTTATTGAGGTAAAGAAGTTAGCATTTTAGAGGTGTAGTTTTCTTTATACTGTGTATGATACAGTTGAATCAATATTGCAAGACATTAACACGCAATTTCTCGCAACAGTCCAATACATAAAGAATTTTCATGACTTGGTTTTAAATTGCTCTGTGCATTTTGATCCTGGTTTTAACCAATCACTTGACTAAAGCTTCATAATTGGTATGAAAACATTGCATGAATACTGTTATAATTGGGATGATCTACTACTGCTGCTGCTATAAGATATTTGTATATAGTAGAGGTACAAATCAGTTGTGGAGTTTATGGAACCTGGCAAGTGCAAAAAAATTCTATATCAAATATTACTGAAGTTCGACTGCTGATTTCAAATGCTAGGAGCAGAGAGCTTGCAGTTAGTGATTTTGTGTTCGCTCTGCCTAACTAATCAATATAACTTCCGCATAATTAATTGCACCGTCTGTTTATTCAACAAATGCGAATTACCGTGTGTTCACTGGTGCGCCGAAATAAACAGTTTCCAGAGTGAAAGTGTACTCATGGTGGTTTCTACGTCACGCAGGCCAAGTATATACGTAGCAGTGGTCTTCCCGTTAGTTTGCTTTTGTAACCAAATATTGTATCAAACTGGGAACATTACAACACAGTTCTCTAATCTCTGACCGAGAAACTAGTAAAATGTTCGTGAAGGTCACAGAAAAAAGTTACTATACAATAAAGACGTTTTCTTTTATCTCAAGTGTGAAGCTTCGAGGAAGAATAACAATGCGTCTACTTTTTAACTACATAAATTAACAGAAACTGATAGAAAATGAATAAGTTAACGAAATATCCATTTGGCCGAAACACACAACTAGATTCACTTACCGCTGTACATCTTTCTACATAATTTTTAAGAACTATACCGTATTGAGTATAATCGCTTCTACACTCTGCTAACGGTCTAGAAGGAGTGACGAAACTCAAAGCTGATTGAACTTTATTCTTTATGTGATTACACTGATTATATAAAATCCAGAAGAATTTACGTTTCTGCTATAAAAGGTACGCAGAAGTTCGCATAGAGTTTTGTTATATCACTGCAACTATATATAAACCTTCATGTCTTCTGCACAATGTAAATTTGTTCGAAATACATGCATAATTAACATCACAAAATATGTATCTAAATCTATGCTTCTAAAGACTTTATTCAAATTATAACATTACAAAATTATGTTAAGAGTTTCTTGTTCCTAACCTAACAATTGTATCTATTAAAAACTACTTTAATTCCCGTTAATTTGTTTTTAAACTAGTACCAGCTTAACTCATTTTTTATGTTTGAGGTAAGTTATTTTATTAAATATTCTCGTACAGACCTTGCTTATTATAGCCATATATGTCCTTTGTTGAGGCAATGGTATCTTTTCCATATTAGTAAGTATTTTGAAGACAAATTACTAACTTTGACTTTCTGGAAGCTCAGTTTTTTTAATACTGTGGCGTGTTGTTTAAATTAAGTTTTCATTACTTTTTCATGTATATGCGAACATCCTGGCCAAGGATTTACCTCTGAAGTACACTTTTTTTCTTACCCAGTTTCACGAATACAACGTCTTTTGTTTTTACATAATTAAAGGCGTTTTACGTATTTCTTTTGCATGTATGTTTCACATATTACCATTTCCTAACATTTTTAAACATATAAGCTACCACTTTTTTATTTTGGCTCTATAGTTTATGACCTGAAAGGTGTAATGTTTCTACATGGATGTTTTCTTAATGAACACCGATTGTAGTGTTTTCTGTTTGTAGGGTATTTAATCTAGTTAGCCCTTTAATCTTTATCACTGATAAACATGTTCCATTGCATATCAGGATTATTTTAAAATGACTGCGATCGAATGAAATATTAACCACAGATAAAAGTGACATACCTCTTATTATGCAACAAACTGATCTTTTGAAATGGTTTAGCAAAACTGTCAGTTTGTTTAATTAACCACAAATTAAACTTGGAAAATAGACTCAAACAATTGAGCGATCATATGGGAATGAAATATCTTAACAGGGAGTTTTTCATGCTGCTATTGCTGCGAACTTCCTAAAGATTCGCCGCATATGTTTACACGGGAGGCAATAAGTCGAGCTCGCGTCGACGGCTGATAGCAGTCAGCTCGGTGCGTTTGAAGAGTAGCTCCCTTTGCGCCAACTGGTGACTGCGCTGAGTGGTTGAAAAATAGCGGAGTCCAGCCGCAAGGCCAAACTCACTCTTCGGAAGTCAACAACGAAGTGTCCTCTCTCCGTCGCCTCCAAGTCAGTTTATCTCTGCCTCGTATCGTTCCTCTAACTAGTGACCGCTGGATCGTATCAGCATTGACCATTGGTGTCATATGAACAAAAATTGATTAAACATTGCTGTTAAGAAAGTCGAAACCAGAGATTGGGCAGTGAATCAAGTCCGCTATTAATATGCACGCCACGTTCTTAAAAAAAGAAAAAAAAAAAAAAACCTTCTTTCATACATAATACGAAGCTATAGCCTAATACCATCGTATCAACCCTTAAATAGCAAACCCATTCTCACATCACGCAATCGACCGAACCGTGTAATCTGTTCGCATTAGAAAGAACCACGTACATTGGTGTCACTCTGTCAGCATCAGGAATATACCCTCATCGGCCAAAACATTATGTCCACCTGCTTATTTGTGTTTTGATTCATGTATGGCAGCTATTCGGCATAACATGGATTCAAAAAGTCCTTGTTAGTTTTCCGGAGTGGTCTGGCACCAGATGTGTTTTCACAGGCCACGCAATTCCCTTAAATAATGGGTCGGTGGTATGTGGGCGCGGCAGCTGGGAACGAGCATCTCGGAAACAGCGAGGCTAGTTGGCTGTTTACGTGCTACTGTAGTGATCATCTATGCAGAGTGGTTGAAGGACGCTGAAACCGTGACTGAGCGACAAGGTGGTGGACGTCCATCCCTCATCACAGAACGTGAACGTCAAAGGCCTGCCCGCTTGTAAAGCGTGATAGGCGGCGATCCATGACAGGATCTGACAGCAGAGTGTGCTCCGAAACACTTGTGCCTTCACCATTGTTGTCCTCTGCTCTGTTGCCGATCTGTCGACCAGCCTCGCTGTTTCCGAGATGTTCGCGCCCACATAACACCGGCCCGTAATTTACGGGAATTGTGTGACCTGTGTGTAGACATCTGGTTCCAGACAACACCGCAAAACTAACAAGGACCTATCGTATCCATGCCACGCCGAATCGCTGCTCTATTGCGCTCCAAAAATGGACCAACACACTAATAAGAATGTGATCATGATGTTTTTGCTGATCAGTGCATGATTCTGTAAACAAACTGTGAAGTTGGATCTCCTCATCATAAGGGTTATAAGTAAAATCTTACTTAAGTTGTTTTTTGTAATTTTTCGCCTTTACTTGAAAATAATAATTTGTGCAAGTTTTGATCATTGGAATACCGTATTTCATTTAGGTCCAGAAAAGAAGCGGTGAAATGCAATGTTATGATGTCAAAAGGAAATCCGTCATGTTTACTATACTTACTCAGTCAAACGGAGCCTGTCGGCTAAAGACGCTCTTTCAGAGTGGAAATTTTGTTTTATGTGCTCATCAGGAACCACTATACAATTTCGGCAGAGCATCACAGCAATAACACACTCAAACCGCAAGAAATTGGCATAACTGCATTAAGTAAGACTGAGACCGAAAAAGACAATTTAATTTTCCTCATCTGTTTGCTTTAACGAATGTAATACTAAGTTATTACTGTAATGTGGATTTGTGTTGAAGGTAAGTGTAAATAAATAAATTATTTACTCTAATGCCATTTTAGTCCTACCTTTTAACTATGGGTTATGTTTAGGGCCCGGATATATATGCACGTGAAACATCTAATATATGCATGCAAATATGCACAAAAAAGTCCTAAAATATGCACTAACAATTAAAGAATATGCACTAACAATTAACGAATCTACACTAACAATTAACGAATATACACTAACAATTAACGAACATGGACTAACTATTAAAGAATATACAGTTATCAAATGATTTATTTTATGTCAACTCACTGATATACACGTTTCATTCCTTACAAAATGATGAATCACAATATGTTACCAACAGTTTTTCAATGTTTTCAGGGGTCAAAGATTTTCTGTTGTCAGACAAAATTAGTTTATAAGCCGAAAATGATCGTTCCACGTCAACGGACGTTATTGGGCAATACTTGTACGATGGTGCTGACTGTTCGGAACATTCATCTGGCAAAGATTGTGTGGTTCCACTTAAATACGTATTAATTGATTGAATCTTTTGCAGACCTGGGTTTGAGTTTAACACCCTGCTGAGTTTAGATTTAACTTTTTCTCCAATTTCACCAGGGACGGCATTTAAAGAAGAAATTGTTTTGTGAAGCAACTGAATAGACTCGTGAAGGGGTGCACCGCTAGTTTCTAGACCCTTAATAGCATTAGAAAGTGACGAATAGTGTACATGGATGAAATTGATATCTCGATATACAGTATCACAATCAAATGCGCACTTTGCTTCACGAACACACGCAGCACGATCGTCATGACCAATACTTGTAACCACATCTTTCACTTGATGAAAGTTCTCCTGGTAGAACAGCACTGCAGACAACCAAGTTCCCCATCTAGTGAGAACAGGTTCCGGTGGAAGAGGAACCTCAGGCAGACGATCCTTATAAAACTGTACACGCGCTGGTGCTTTTAGGAACACTTTTTTTCCACTTGAAATTACTTTGTTAACTGAAGGAAATAGAGAACGTATCTCTTCTGCAATGCGATGTAATCCATGCGCCAAACATGTAACATGGATCAGATTGGGGAAAAACACTCGAAGCGACTGACCAGCTTTTAACATATATGAAGCTGCGTCTGTGATTAAAACACGCACCTTGTAACAATCACTCTCCGATTCAGTAGGCCACAGAAGTCGCAGGGAATCGTTTATAAATCTTGCAATTGTACTGTGGTTGGTTTTCCCTAACACTTTGGTTGAAAGTAAATGTGGTTTTCCGGGTTCTTCTTGACATAGTTTGCCCACTATAAAGTTCGCTACGTATCGGCCACATGAATCGGTTGTTTCATCTACCGATATCCAGACACAGTTCCCTCCTATGTCAGACCGAATTGAATCCAGGACAGAATCGTGTAGAGAGAGCAAATAATTTTTCCTGAGGGTGGATTCATCCGGTATCCTTTGATTAACACAATACTTTTGAAGAAATGCTCGTAGATCTGGATTATTCAATTTATGCAGCGGGATATTGCTGCATACAAAAGCCTTACACAGGTCAGCAGAGAATGTATTAACAGACCGTGATACCTGAGTTAAAAGTAGCTGTTGCGTGTTCCTATTCTTTTCTTTTGACCTGAGATGTACAGCTGTTTTAGAATGCTGTTCAAGTTGAAATTTTTTCTCACATTTTATATTCTTCTCACATACTTGACAGTACACAACTTCACCGTCACTAGAATAGTCACTGTTGCCTGAAATCCACTGCTTAATTAAAACTGATCTTGTGCATTTTTCTTTAGGCATTTTTGGAGTCAGATTAAAGAAACTTAATCTTAGCACACGAACACTCCTGTCAACACAAACTTTGAGAGGCTACTGTTTTTGGAAAGGAATGTACACGTCCCTTTAAAAGTACGAATCCCTCAGGTCTGGAAGCCAGGAATCTGTTCTCAGGAAAACTGGCTCGTACCGCAATTAGGGGAATATTCCCGAAAAGATTAAAGAAAACCGCTGGCCTTCCCGGTAGTTGTCGCACGAATAAACACACTGGTAGATAACGAATATTCCAAGTGGGGGTAAATACTTGTGACTGTCGTCTCCTCAAACAAGAATTTGCCGCCTGAGGGAGAATAGAGCTATTCTTTGATTTTGCCGACCCCACCCGCCCTTCCCGTGAATGTTACCGCTCAGGGCAGTAGAGAAGGTCGCCGCCACACAAATTTTCCATTTGCAGCACCTCCAAACATGTCACTGTGTGAGTTTGGATAAGGTAGAAAATTCTCTACATGTGAATGCCAGTACAAAAAAATCCTGTTTACTCCAAGAATTTAACTTACTTGTTGCGGTTGCCAAGGATGTCCAACATACAGGTACATTAGGCTTTACAGTTTCTTCAGAAGTATCGGATATTCAGTTATGAGATGAAATAAAAGCTAAAATATGCACATATCCATAAAATATGCACTAACCCTCAAAATATGCATTTGCATATGGGCATATGCTTTTTTGAAAAATCCGGGCCCTAGTTATGTTATCCTCGTCAGTACGACAATTCAACCGCAACAAAAACCAGCTGCCAAACTACACATTACATTAATTGTTATTCTGCTGAACTTAACAACAGCATTTGATCTATGATACTCCTAAATTCCGTATGCTTTACTAAGAAATAAATAAAATGAAGAATTTTAAAACTGAGATAAAAAATTAAATCTAATTTTTCCGATAACCGGAAACTTTATAGTGAATGTAGAAATTGATTCATTATCATTTGTGTTTCCAGTTTCACAAAATCCTGTTTTAAGAATAGTCGTAGCCCAAGCAACAAGAGAGAGATACACGCGGTTAAAAAGGCAAAACGGCCTCGGAGAACTCCGAAAAATCTCAAAACGGAAATTTTTCATGAATGTGGCATGTTCTTTGTATTACCTCTCTAAGGAAAAAAAGTTCGGATGTAGCTTTGACGGTTTCTACATAAATGACTGAAGCACGCATGGGCATTTTTCTGATATTTTTCCCATTTTTGTTTTTACTCTGCTGTCACCTGTTCCATCATACGACATAGAGAATTAACAAAACAAACTTAATTCATTGGTTAACGGTAAATTCATATGATGCACAGAGTAAAATTTTTCATTCTGCTGCTGTATGTCTCTTTTAAAGTTCATTAATGTCTTCTAAAGTGTTATATCCCGAGGTACAATTCGGCTACAGTAAATTAATTCTTGTTTTATTTTATGTGGATATAATAGTTCTAAAGGTGTCCTTTAAATATTTATCATAGTTTTCCTCTTCTGTATTCATATTTTCCAACTTTATTTCGACAGATATATTATATATGTATATATTCTATAATGACCTTAGCCGTCGACGAGGCATAAAGCAATAAGTAAACAATTATATATTCCTTTTTCATTCTCATCACTACATCAGATAATTACAAAAGACTATTTACAAAACAGATCTCATTTGTAGCAGTTTCATTCGTGCCTCGCCTCTCGGTCCTATCAATTTCGTTTCACCTCAGCGTTCTTCACTCCTTGATATGTTTTTTATTACGGCTTTAAGCCTGGTCAACTTCAGGGTGATTAGAGGCGGGCATTCCTATCTGTTGTTTGTGCAACAAATTCCTTGTAACACCGAGTTCAAATTACAACATACTCAGTCCGAAAACACGGGCTGTTAATGCCTGCACTCGATTATAAAATAGTAATCCAGATCTGTCTTTATTTTTCTTTGACAATATTGAGTAAAAACAACTCAGAAAATTCAGCTTTTATTGTTACAGCATAAAATTATGTACACAAAAATTGATTTAAAAAAAATTGTAGGCGAACATTACTTTTCCTGTATTTTTTTATGCGGGAAACTTTTTTCTTTATGACTAAAAATAATTTCTTTGATTGCTATAAAAATAGGTATCATTTAAATAGATACAATCAAGAAATATTTCAATCACAACGCAGAAGATAACCACTCATGTCATGTATTCTACAATTATTTGAACATTTAGTTGTTACCTTGAATTGTATTTCAAGAACTAGGACTAAATTTCTGATCCAGTCACGATTTTCCGAAATCAATGAATGAACGATATACCATTTTAATGCTGAAAGTGTGTACTACAACTTTGATCATAGGTCCTGACCTGGTAACTTTGACAGGTTTTCCGCAATGCAGAGATATTGAAAATAAAGGTTATGTTTCGTAATGCCTTCATGATAAAATGTGACTATACTTTTACTTTTAAATGATAATAGTGCCTTTATTACTCTTTTATTCATTGGTTAGTCTATCCTAATTACCTAGGGTCCAATGAAACGTTACTACGTCTGACATTTTAAATGTTGCAATGTGTTTATACCGATTTGGCACTCAATTCCTTTTTAAGCCCTTTTTACCTGAAAAAAACTATGACGCGGACACCCAAGAGATGGGGACTTTTCAGAACTCGTTTCTTAGGTATTAGGGTACGTCTGTGCAAAATTTCAGCTCAATGTCTAATTTTTTTAATTTTTTTTTTATTTTTTTTTTAAGTTTAAACCTAAAATGTCTCGGTTATATGATGTGTTAAATGAGATACATTATGAGTGCACATGTATGCATCATTGTTTCGATTAGTAGAGTCGTGTGTGTGTGTGATTGTTATAGATAGGTATTTTTGACAAAAATGACTGAAGGAATTCCATGTTGCGTATGTCGAAGTTGAACAATTCGATACTGATTCGCAATTGCTGGCAGCGAATAAGCTGTCACCCCAGTACGTGACCAGCGGAATCGGACGGATGGGTGACAAGGAAAGCGCGCGCTGCACTTCTGCGCCACGCCGACTAACGGATAAGGATATGGAATGGATGAAGACACTACACCAGCCACTGTATTCAACATTCAGCGTATACACGGTGACGTTTAATCGGTGAGCAAAGACATAATGCCGAGAGAGCGTCCCACTACTCCACCTGAGAGGACATACAATAAATAGTCACGTGCCGTCAACTACAGGAAGGAGGAGGCGCGTAAATCTACTGGAGTCAGCCTGACAGTGACGAAACTTAGTACAGCAAGGAAAAAACGAAAGCCAAGGTACAAAATAAGAAGTCAATGGAAGCCTTGGAAAATTCTACAGCCTCTGCCTCTGGGCGTAATGGAGTCAGAGGGCGTCAATCCCGTACCCAGAATTGGCAGCCAGACAAAGAAGGCTTCACTGGACCCAGCTGCGATGGAGGTGGAAAACCGTTTCACATCCACCTTGAAAATTGACGATCCGCCGCGAATGGAGCCACGATGCGACTCCATCCCACATATAGTAGTGGAATTAGCATAAAACTACAAGACTCTTCATGATCGGGTGGCAGATGTCATCAAGTGTCCATTCGCTGCTAAAACAGCAGGTGGCGACAAAATCATATTCAGCATGACTAATACCGAAGACTTTGTGGCCGTCACTTCTCTCCTTCCACAGTGCAACATCCCATACTACACTTTCCCGATTGGAGCGGTGAAATTATTGAAAGAGGTGTTTCGTGGCATTCCTAGGACTCCGCCAACAGAGACATTGAAAGAAGAGCTGACGGAAATGGGATTCGCTATGAGATCCGTATCTCAACTTCGTCGTCCCACTAGTAACGAAATAACGCCGCTTTTCCTAGTAGTGTTACCAGACCTGCCTGGAAATCACACAATATTTCAAGCTAACAAGCTCTGTCACCGCAGAGTATCGACAGGAAAACTACGATCGTCCGCTGGACCGCAGCAGTGTTTTAACTATCAGTTATTTGGTCATATGGCACACCGTTGTAAAATGCGTCCGGTGTTCGTGAAGTCTGCAGGGCAACAAGACGCATTTTTTTTTTTTTTTTTGTAACTGCTTTACGTCACTTTTTAACATCGAGGTCTTTAGAGACGGGAAAGGATGGGGGCAAGGAATGGGAAGGAATTCGGCCATGGCCTTTTGAAGGAAGCATCCCGGCATTTGCCTGGAGTGATTTGGGGAAACCATGGAAAACCCAAATCTGGATGCCCGGACGGGGATTCGAACCGCCGTCCTCCCGAGTGCGAGGCCAGAGCGCTAACCGTTACACCGCCCCGCTCGGTAACATGACGCAAAAGACTGCCATAAGCAGAAGGGTCGTGATCCACCATTCTGTGGACTCTGCCAAGGTGGGCAAGTTGCCAGTTGGAAAGTCCGTCCAGGCTATAAGCGAGCCCGTGATCGTCAAAGAGGAGTGGGGAAAGAGGCTCCTCAGAGGCGTCTACAACAACAACAGTCAAACCAACAACAAATGTTGGAGTTCAGTGAACTATCAAATTCTTACTCAACGAAATCTAATACCCAGAAACTAATGAAAACGAGGACGCAGGAGGGCAAGAAACTGGCACCTTCCAAAGTGCAACCAGACTAATCCTTTGCTGAGGTAACCAAAGACGTGATTAATAATTTGCCCTTCAAACAGCCATAGCACCAAGACACTTCGACGCAGCCGGTTAAGCAAGGCCCAACTGAAATAACCTTACAACCGTTGGGGTTGAAGATTGTATCACCAAAGCGTCAAAAAAGACAAGGTCTACCACGCCAGCAGCCAGAAGAGGCATCAAAGAAGAATGGAACTAATCAATATGCTTTAGAATATACTCAGCATGATGGTAAGCCTCCTAACGCGGCTGGATAGAATGTCTTCGGACATCACAGCTGCAGTGACGTCGGCGCTTGCCAACACCACCGTAACCCAGCAACGCAGCCATGAATACGAGGCGACACATTCATAGCCTCACTTTCTGTGTGTGGAATCCCAACGGCATTCTTGGACAGTTGCTGGAATTTCGACAATTTCTGCGGAATGAAGATTTTTTTTTTTTCGCTGCCACTACGGCTGTTGTTGAAGTACCACTACCTTTGGTAGTATAACTTCTGGGTGTCAGTTGGGTGTTGTTTTGGGGACACATTTTTATTTCACTTTTGGGGGAAAATGGCTATGGACGCCGTAGGCGTCCTTATATTAAAACCCCCTACTGGATTCGTGTTGTCAGTTGGGGATCATCGCCGTAATAAGCTGCGTTAGCAACTGGACGATTTTCCCCAACTGATTTTCACGTTTTGGTTCATGGATGCAGCATTGATGCACGCGCTGGTCACTTTTGTCGGTCGGCTGATGGTATTTGCCCCGGCTTGACGCCCTTTTCTGTGGGCCGCCCGGTCCTTCGACTGTTCGGGCATGTCTGGGTTGATGTTGACGTCTTCCGATGGCGGCTTGGAGCCTTCTCTTCACAGGACATCCCCCGTAGCTGGCGGCGTGGTCAGAACCGCAGTTAGCACATCTCGGCGTTGCTTCTCTCGGACGTGAGCATACCAGGTTGCTGTGGTTCCCGCCGCAGCGGACGCAACACACTTGCTTGTTGCAGTCCGAGGCCTTGTGCCCGAATCCTTGGCAGCGGAAGCATTGTTGTATTGCTGCCATCGGTTCCCTCCTCTTTGGTTGATTTTTGAAGTTCCGTCGGCTCCTGTTCGTGTCTTGGTTGCTGGCCAGGTCGATGTGCTTGGCTTTTGTGGGCACGCTCCTGCCTGGTGCTGGGCGTGTGGTGGAATTTCTGTCTTGAGGTGTTTCGATGGAGTCTTCTGGAGATGATTCTGCGTGTATGGTTATTGCTGCGTGCTTAGTATTCGCTTGGGAGTCCATGCTGTATTTTATATTCCTAGATTCTAGGAATTTCTTGACGTCTTCGAGATCTTCTTGGCTCATACAGGTGACAAGCAGCTGAGTTGGCGATGAACATGCATGCGCCATTATTGTCTCTACCTGTTGGGATTCTCTTGATGCGGGACGTTTCTGATCGTTGTGACTGCTGTCCTGTAGCTTGGTTGAGTTTGGTTGTTGCTCGATGTTCTCACGGTTAGATGAAGCCAGTGTGTCTTGCTCCATCGCTGGTTCTTCGTTGCTGCTTGAGTTTCGGTGACGGATGTAGAGCGTTCGATGAAGATCGTCGAAATACTCATCCTCCTTGAAGTTCTTGGAAAATACGAGAAGTAGTTGAACATATCGGGACCAATCTTCCTTTTCCGAGATGATGGGATTGGCGTTAGGTGCATTCGCTGGATCCGGTTTGCATCAGTTTCCTGAAGTTCTTGCTAGGTATTTCCCATACAAAAAGTTTCTTCCCTGTTTTTACTCGGAGTTGCACTTGGAGCGGGATATCCTCGGCGTAGTAAAACTTCTCCCACTTTTCCGGTGTGAGCAGTCTGAAATTGTACTTGTTGCCTCCGCCCTCACAGTGGAAATAAATTACAGTCTCGATGTTGGAATGAAGATGTGGACATTTGCCTCTATAGCGAGTCCCACCCGAAGCTGTGCCTGCGGGCGGCAGCACCAAACTACTGTTGCTACCGTAAAGACTGACTGACGGCCGATGGGGGTGTTTCGCTGTACATAAAACGCGGTATTCCCCACTGAGAAGTTCCTCTTTCTCCTCTTCAGCAGGTAGAGGCCGTCGCGATTAAGGTGAAAACATCCTCAGGTGCTTTCACCGTCATCGCTGCCTATCGATCACCGCGCAGAGTTCTTGACGAAGCGGAAATCACCGCCCTTTTCACACTTCCTGGTAAAATCCTCATTTGCGGAGAAATGAATGCGAAGCACCAGGATTGGCATAGAAGAACTGCTAATCTGGCTGGAAACTTTCTATGGCGACTAGCCTATCGCCACAACCTATGTGTATGGGCACCTGATGAATCAACGCTTCATCCTGTAATTGGAAGTCGGCCTGATGTTCTTTGATTTCTATAACAAAGGAAATCACAGGGTTTGTACCGGCAACAATCCTAAACAGACTATCGTCGGACCACTCTGCTGTACTACTTGAGATAGGCGTTGGGGAGTGGCAGAAAAGAATAAACCAATTCCTAATTACACGAGGACCGACTGGGACCGGTTTAGGCAATTCGTAGCGACGAAACTGAAAACGGATACAGCGGAGGGGAATTTTGAGGAAGCCCTAAGATTCTTCACCAACACCGTAAATGAAGCTATAAAAGTCGCCACACCACTGATTCGTCCAAGCATGGAGCGTTCCAGCCAGCTTCCACCGCATCTCCTTGCGCAGATCAGAAACAAAAATCGGATTGCGAAGGAATGTAAACTAACGAGGAGCCGTGTCACTCGTCGCCTCCTCAATCAACTGCAGCGAGAGCTGAAGGCAGCATTGATAGAGAACAGAAATCGTGAGTGGTCCGCACGTGTTGCAATGCTACGACCCGACCAAACGATGGCAGCATGTGGAGCGAAACTAGGCGGCTCACCCGCTAGAGGAAGGTGATACCACCACTCCACGGCGAACGCGGTTTTATATTTCTACCGGATGACAAAGCTATCGCGCTCGCTGACAGCTTTGAGAAAAATTTCCAACCTGTCGATGACGACGTTGACGACTACCACATTGCCGCTGTACGTCACCAACTGCTGATGTAATTGTCTGCCAACGACGACTATGAAATCACCGATATTGGACCGCAGCATTCAAGAAAGGCACCTGGGTACGACCAAGTGGACAATCGGGCACTCAGAGATCTACCATCTGAAGCTGTGAACTACTTGGCGCGACTCTTCAATACCATTCGGTGAAACCAGATTTTCCCGAGAGCATGGAAGCATGCCATTGTTATTGGAGTGCATAAGGCTGGGAAAGATTCAGTCTTTCCGCACCATTATCGGCCAATCGAACTGCTACCCGCGCTCAGCAAAGTGTTCGAGCGAATTCTGCTGAAGCGTATTGACACCTACATCCTGGTTGCACGCGTCATACTCGATCATCAACTTGGGTTCCGTAGAGGGCACTCCACTACGCAGCAACTGTTTCTTGTTATAGAGACAGCGACGAGGGCCTCCAACGAAAGAAGCTATTGTGATTTGGTCCTGCCCGTTTTCACCAGAGTATTTGACTCAGTGTGGCATACCGGACTGCTCTGCAAGTTATATGAATGGAGCATTCCTGGACCCTGGGTGAAACGTTCTGCTTCAGGGTTGACGATGCCATGTCAACACGACAGAGCATTGTTACAGATGTACCACAGGGCACTGTACTGGGTCCTGTTCCTTGTAGCGTGAACACAAGCGACATTCCAGAACCTGCGAATGTGAAAACGGGCAAGTGTGCCGACGATTCGGCATACTTTACATTCAGCAGCAGCAGCAGAGCCATCGCCACTAGATGACTGCAGGAAGCTCTTCAGCAAACGGTAGCCTGGGCCAGGAGGTGGCGGATAAGTATAAACACCCCCCCCCCCGCCTTTAAAAAAAAAAAAAAAAATAAAAAACGCAAGTGATTATGTTGACGCGCCACCTAGGACGCCGTGGACAGCAACTACCACACCCGCAACTTCAGCTCGGAGGTAAAACCATCCCCTGGGCGCCGACTGCTCGCTACCTTGGTGTAATACTTGACTGTAAGCTGAAGTGGTGAGCTCACATCAAGGACATCGACATCAGGCAAAGGATAAGTGCTTGGCTCCATGCTCTTTACCCGCTCCTTAACCGGGAAGGCTCATTGGCATCACATCTAGGAGTTGCCATTTTCTGCTCCTTGATTAGGCCGGTAATTGAGTATGCTTGCCCTGTCTAGTGGTACACTGCTGATTGCCAACTAAAAAAGTTGCATGTGCTGCAGAACAGAGCACTGAAGCAGGCGCTACATCTGCCAGGCCGCATCCCCACTGACGCAGTGCATGAGACGTCTAGAACACCCAGGCTTATTGGAATATTCAGGCAACTTGCCTATGAATTCTACAGTGCAGCACATCACTCTGCCAATCCACTGGTCAGTTTTCTCGGTGAATATGAATCTGCCGCTGACAAACATATGAGGCCATTGGTGTTGACGGAGCGCTAAGGAACAACTAAAATACACCATCAAGACGATCATCCAGAAATGAAGAGAAGACCATTCAATAGAAGACAGAGGTAGGAAATGTCCCTTGACAACAAACCCCAAAACGACTAGCTTCAAGGCAGAGATTGGCGTGAAAACTTATTATTGACGCATATATATTTTTTTTTTTTGAAACTTAATCAACTTACAGTGGACTTGTATTATCTGTATTGACCTACAATAACAAATACTAAATCGTCAGTCCTTTGGTTCTGTCGACACTCTAATCAAGTGGAAACACAGAAATGTTGTTTACACTTATAACTATTTCGCTCAATTCTGTTTTCCTATTTGTATAGTTTGCAGCATCATCATCAAAATCACTCGTCATAGCTGTAGAGACCATTCCGGCAGTGAGTGTGAATGTCATATCATGAGCAAATCATTATCAATATTAGTTTAATATTCATGTGATCTATTTAGTTCGAGCCCTAGGTGGCAACGTAATTACACGAGAATGGAACCTCCTTATATGCGTCTATATGTGATTCCTAAATATTCTTATTCTATTTGATTGTTCCATCATTATGACAACACCATGACAGAATGGAAAAAACAATTATGTTCTTCGATTTCTGTTACTAGGTCGAGGGCGAAATGAACATTTTTACTCTCACGCAAAAGAAACTTGTGTACGAATTAGCTGGTTCCCCCATGGGGTCGTAATAATATTTACGTGCAAATCTGACAACTTTACGTTGCCAACTGTGCAGGGTTCTTTTGTTTCATTTTCGCCTGTGAAGAGGTGGTCGCTTGGTCTGGTGGCGGCGGAGTCCCTGGGCTCCTGGCCAGGATTCGGGGTCCTCATTAAGAGCGAGCAATCCAAGCCGGCTGTATCTGTGTCGTGAATCGAGTTACAGGCAAACAACCTGCTGTCGGCGCTGCTGGCGGTAACACGATTAGCGCCGCTTCGCTGGGTGACAGTCTCGTCTGCTGGGCTGTGTGCATCCCAGGGAAAGCTCCAGAAGCTGTAACTTGGAGATTGGGTTTTAAAGATTGGCTGTGTGAAGCGTTTTAATCGGGTGGTCGAGATTCTTTTTACAAGTTTCCAACCTTTCTTCCTCTCACTTAGGTTAGATGTAAGAGTTCTCCGCTGTAGTTCAGTACCATTTTATTTCAGACGGTTGACCACTATGTGTTGCGTCTACGTCACACATTAAAGATCATTGAAGGATTTTGCCTGAAAGTCACATTAGTCTTGGGAACGCCATCCCAGCATCGAGATACTGAATATTACCCGATTTTCTTACTTGTCTAAGCTGAAGGTTGAAACCTCGACAAGATTTGCCTAGGAAGTCCTTGCTTCATTTAATCGACAAGTTTCGCTTAAGTTCCACAGTTCTGTCTTACCAATGATGCCTGAGGCTAAACGAACTCATGATCATAATCCAAAAGATACAACCTCTAGGCAATTAAATGCTTTTGCGTATAATTAAAATAATGGAATTTATAAACAGTTAGCAACAGATCCACCTGTTAAGCTCTTTTTAAAGTATCAAAAAAGTGATGTTTCATATAGCCTTATGAGTGAGAGAAGACGCTATTATTTAGCCTTATTTTATTTACTTTTCGGTCTTTCACATCGAACTACCTAATAATTCACAAGATCTGTTAACTTCCAAAAACAGAAATGAAATTGGTATGTTTTTATTAAAATCTTACTTAGCAAGTCCAAGCTTTTGTAGTAGAAACGACAATTCTAAGACATTCAGTAAATACTAGACACTCCCAGCATTTCAAGGACTACATTTTCCCACGAAACTGATCAGTTTAGAATCACGAAATCCAATTATCCGTTTAGTTTTATAAACGATTATTATTATTATATCATTCAAACCGAGCGTGATGGGTGAGCGGTAACGCTCTTGCCTCGCATTCGGAAGGACACAGGTTCGAATCCCCGTCCGGGAATCCAGATTTTGGTTTTCCATCGTTTCCCCAAATCACTCCAGGCGAATATTGAGAGGCTTCCTTCAAAAGGCCATTTCCGAATTCCTTCCCGTTCCTTGTCCCGCCTCTAATGATCTCGCTGTCGACGAGGCGTTTCATCCGCATGTCGATGAATAAAACTCTCTCTGCGGAATGATATGAGTTTTAACAATGCCACATTACACATCGTACAAAGCAGGTAATTAAATGAATGTAACAAATTAAATAAATCTCAAACACTTGAGGCCAAGAAGATTCCATCACTGATTACACTTCTAAGGGAAGATCAAAGACATGAGATTCGAAGGCTACAAATTAGGACTGAAGTTACATCTCTTACTCCTCAGACCTACCAACTTCTCAAAACAATATTCTACCTTGGAATTGTCTTGAGCTTAAGAAGTTGAAGCAATGTAGTTTTAATTACATCCTTTGCAAGAGTTATAAATTCATGTTTATATCATCAAGCGTCTAAGTATAAAAGTAATTTACCATTTCCATCCGGATTAAAAACAAATTTTCTACGGTCTAATAAAACCGGGCAGAAACTTACTAAGACATTCTGTGTGATGATATATTTATACTTCCGAAAAAAGGTAAATTGAAAAAAGGTTTCTTAGATTTTCGCAGCCGTTTTTTTTTTTTTTTTTTTTTTTTTTTACAATTGCTTTTATTTAGCGGGAATGCACTTCTCAGCTTTTGGCTGACATGCTGTATCTTTCGTGAGAGATATTACACATTTAGTATTTTTTTAAAAATTAATTTTAGAAAAAAATTTTTAGGTGCTATTCAGAGAAGTTATGATATTCTTTGCGGTACACAGCATATATTATCACAGATTTTTATCGCAGAAACATAACTTTAGTAAAACGTTTCTAATAATTATTGAATGATATTAATTAAGACAGCTTTCGTTTTTTAAGTACAGATATTAACATATTTAATCAAACTTTTCTAAATACATGTTTTACTCTGTACAAAGAAGAACATTTGGTAGTGCTGATCAGCTTGTATTTACAGATTATTTTATCCTGACATTGTTAAACTATTCCTTTTTTGTTACAAGTACCAAATTATTTACTTATTACGTGTTTCCAGGGTGTATTATTTCTCACTACGGCCGTGAAATGCATTCACCATTAGTTTAATTAATGTTTACGATGTGCTTTAGGATATATGGCTGAAAATAATTTCTGGTGGAAATTAAAGTCCGTGATGGATTTGCAGTGGTGCTTTAATGCTTTCGATTTTACATATCACTTAATTAATTTGATACGTAACAAAATGGAATACATGTTACAGCCAATACATCGCTTGCGAATTGGTACATCATCTGAACGTGTCGTTTGGTGATACTATAGCAAAATGCACTTGTGAATATCATAAAGTGAATTATTTTTCCTATCCGTAGCCGCATTGATAATTGTGGTTCCAGTCACAATTCTAAGAGCGTACGATAGTTATGTAATTTGTTGCTACAACAAATTGTTTCTATCCTATAAATGGAAGTTTAAATTCAAAACCAAATACTGATAAGGAATACTAATAAGCTCCAAAAGAAAAGAGAACAGAAACTTACATTTGTAGACGCAAGTTATTAATTACTGTGAAGATTTGAGCCACTCAATTGAATTGAAATGCAATGGGGCGCTTGCTCCGGTGGCAATTTCCCTGTTGATATAACTCTACCTTCTTTTTTATTATTATTACTAGAGTATCGGAAGTTTCTGGCACCTTCCTGCTAACTCCGTTTCTCCGATGACTTCTTGCCAAGTCCCAACAACCATTTCACCCACCTGACTTATCTCACCATCTATCCTTTCCGCCCTACAGGCAGATCCTAAAGGGTCCTAATCATTTCGACCATTTTTCTGATAGTTCCGCCCGTCTCCCTGATTCTTTCGTCTTGCTCTGAAATTTTCCTACCCTGATCTGAAAAGTTCCTATCCTGTTCTCAACCAGAATGGACATTACCATGGAAGAGCCTCATTTAGGCCGGCCTCGGTAGCGTAGGGGCTAGAGTACTGGCCCTACGTGCCGAAGGTCGCCGGTTCGAGTCCGGCCGAGGGCATGGGTGTTTAAGTGTTGTGTGTCTGTGTTAATGTTGTGGTCGTCCTGTGGTGTCCATACTTAGAATCTACAACCTACTAGAGAAATTGATCACTGGAAGAATAATAACATCACATTGAGCTGGCTGTATGGCCTACGTTGCCGAATGCCATTGAAAAAAAAAAAAGCCTCATTTAGTTCCCTTTTCCCCATTGCCATACATTTCAAGTGAAACCAATTGAATCCAAACAATTCGCCGTAAGTATGCTACAGGCACCACACTTTTCAGGCATGATTTTTTTTTTCAAAAAAACTACTATTACCTTTCAAACGAAACTTTAGGATTCAAAATACAATTTTCTATGTAACTTAACTTAAACTGATAGTCTAATAATATCGAAAAAAATTTACAATACACTTAAAACATTTTTAATTGAAGTATTACTCCTCAGTGTCTTTAACGAAAGTTATAAGTAGGAAAAATGTACTTAAAAGACAATAAATAAAACGTACTCTTGTGAACAATTAAACTTAAGATGAAATTTAACAGATCGACAGAATTTAGTGCTAATTTGAATAATAACTTATCATTTATTTATGAAAAATATTTTTATATTAATAATCTAAAATTATTATTTTAATTTATTAGAAAATATTAAAGCAATAATTACATATCATACAGAAAAATAAATTTAAGTTATGCTTATGATTTTTAAAACTTAATTGTCTGTGGAATTTAAAAAATCGATACTTTGTAATCCTAATCGCGAGTTCAAACTACCGATTTAATTAAATAACTTTTTTTTTGTTGTCATCAGTCTCTCAGCTAGTTTGATGCAATACTTCATCCCTTCCTATCTTGTGCTAACTTTTTCATCTCAACTAACCCTTACAACACATGTCCTCGATTATCTGCTTCATATATTCTAATCTCTGTATTCCGCTGCAGATCTTTTCTTCGACTGTTCCTAACTTGGAGGTTTAACATAGTATACTGAAGACAAACAAGAGAGTAGTGGATCAATTAGCATTCAGTACCTGTTAGGAGGTGGTGGTGATGAACGGAGAGTCCATCGAGCTGCTTGTTGTCGCCTAGTCCGTGATGGTAGTTGGACTGACTGGTAAAGTGTATAACTAGTTTCCAGGAAAACTCCGTAGAGTATGGTGGGGTTAAAAGGTTCTTCTAATTGGCTGTGGGGTGGAGTTATGATGTGAAGAGGGGCGGCTGTATAGTGTTAGTGGTTTCCAAGCTGACACAAGCTTCCCAATGCTATTCTATATGTCGAGGGTTCCTTCTCGTAAGCAATTCCTACACAGGCGGGACTTGCTGCGCTACGCGGGTAACTGTAATTTCAGTGGCTGGATAGCTGGCGATAAGAATTGTATAGTGCGCTTCTAAACAGCAAGTGGTGTTACAGGCTTGGGGACCCAGGCTCGCTACATGATTAACTCAAGTTCTCGGTACTCGCTTTCAGATGAAAACGCTTAGCGCTTAGTGGGACCTTGCTCGCTGGTACTTAGAATAAGTGAACATGCGACAAACGATCTAAAGTAATTGAGTATACAAAACTTAGTTAGTGATGTAACAAATCGCAGTTCCTTGAGAGCTCTTCACACTCGGAACTAAATGTCACTCAGTTAATAGACGTAAGGTAGTGTACGATAATTTATAAATCACAAGCATGAATCTGATTTATTGACATTTTTAACCATCTTCAGAACATTGTATACAATGTGACTTAAATTTATGTAGCTAAGATTCACTAAACACAAAACCTTTTACTTACAACTAAAGCAAGTATAGAAGGTAAAAAAGTAAACTACAGGGCATTCGCCGGAAAACGCAACCCTCCCAGTCTGTTGCCGTCGGCAACTTGCTCGGACAGCGGTGCCAGCAGTTTCCGCCACGCGGCACCGTGAATCACCGCACTGTTTAACACCTCCGCTGCCCCAACAGTGCAGTGACCCTTACATTGTTAAGAACGGTTTCTTTGCATTGTAGCTAGTTTGTGACTTCAGTCTCTTATTAATCAGTGTTGTGAATAAACGTTTCTTTGCGGTTTGGGGCTTCATACTCTTACTAATCTGTACCGTGTTTGAGTGTGAGTAAAATTATGGTACGTTACAGTTTGCAACAAAGAATATTTCTCTACGATACATATGTGAAGATGAAGTCGTTTAAAAAGTGTCGCAGTAAATTTCGTCGCGAATATCCTGGCGCTTTACTGCCAGCTAAATCAACAATTCTGCGTCTGGTTAAAAAAGTAAGAGAAACGGGTTCATTTTTTAACAAAAAGAGACTGTCGGTCAACCGTATTCTCACAGAGGAGAAAATTGACGATATCGCTTTTCGACTAGAACAGTCACCCAAAAAATCATTAAGTCAGTTAGGGCAGCGTGTGTCTCGAAATATGTTCAGAAGATGTGAAATGTGCATTACACAAGAGTGTCAACACTTCCAGCATCTTTTATAAGGTAAGCTAATGAATTACGTCACATTTAAATGCTTAGCACATACAAGTTTATGAAATAGTCCGCGGCCGACGGTCGAACAATGCCGGGAGCTGAACGCTCGCTCGCCGCGAGCAGTTTCTTCCTTGTAGCGCTAACAGTGGGTTGCGTTTCCCGGCGAACGCCCTGTACGTTATTGAAATCCTTGGGCCATAAGTATGCAAATCTGTGGTTGTTTATGATTTAATTAAGCAATTTGTTTCATTTTACTAACGCCGGTCGAATATTGACGATAGTCATCTAATTGACACTGTAATTTCCTTATCTCATTTTACATGCTGCAACAACCGTTTTCTAATAAACAGGGAATAATTACGCTCTGTAAAAAAACAAATGTAACTTCTTAGATTCAACATGTTTCCTAGAAAAATCCTGTTATGACGTAATAGGTGGGATTTCACCACAGAAATGGAAGGGCAAGTAAGGTCCAGCAAATATTGTGTAAAATTTTTAATTTTACCAAATAATTTTGTTAAAATGTGACATGCGGTAATAGATTTGATAGTGAAAAAGCATAAATATAGTGGGAATGGATGATGATGTTAAACAGAGATAGGCATATATAACATCTCAGAACGGAGAAAGAAACGAACGTTTGAGTGAAATAGCCGAAAGCATGTTGTAAAAAAAAAGTAACCATGAAAATAAATCCGCTTACCCACGACGATATCGTTAGATGTAATGGGCTGTAGCTTATGTCTATATACAAATATCACGACATCCTTGAACTGAATTCAGTTTTAGGACTGATGTAAACCTAAAACGATTGCGAAGGCGCACTTCCCAAATTTGGAGCGCCAGATGCAAAAATTTTATCCGGATGAGATAGTCGGAGTTAACGAATAAAATACAAAAGTTTCATATTGCAGGTTTCGTCTAAATAAGGTGCTGTAGCACATGCAGCGGATTAGTTTTAGGCGTTGGATTCACAGTTCGAAAGAGACATGGACGGAAAGAATATCATCAATGAAACTTTTGTTGGAATGCTATGCCGATCCAGCCAACTTTCTAATTTTCACCTGATAAGTGTTTAATGATATGGAAATAATATGTCTCGTGGTCGATTACAAATGTGTAACTCCTTCTTCTCTTATTATCAGAGAAGCTTGTATTAGCTGATGGATGTGTATTTAGTAACTAACTACCATCCAGTGCCCACCCTAGCCACTTTTACCATCCGGAATCGCTGTAATCAGTAGATCATGGGGCCCGCGAAGAGCAGACAGGCCTTGTGCCTGCAATCTATCTGTCTCTAATTACTATCACCAATACAATTCCCAGCTACATATGATTTTATAGTGAAAATGATTCTGGCGTTGAAGATGAGATTCGGAGATTAATTGTACTGAAAACGGGAAACAGTTATAATCTGTTGAAGCCAATCTGCCCAGAGTATGGATATGAGAAGATCGGGGAGGGATTCCAATCATATTTTATAAATTGTGACTGCGAATTCTCTTGTAAGTGTTTTGGCAAAATTTTCCCGCATGATCCTTCTAGCTGACGCTAGAGTTTTGTTCTAAAATGTGGGAGCTGTTCATTCCCCCTTCAGACTGGTACAAAATTGGTTAATATTCTGAAAGGCCAATTTGACAATGAACCCTTTGCATCATGCAGCGGTTATTTAGTCCATTGTTATTCTCATCTCTTCACTGTCATCACTGCAACTTCATTCCTTCATAGGGCTAAGATCGCAAATTCTACTTTCAAAGGAATGCGGCTATTCTATGTACGGTCAATACTTCGAGCATATCTTTTACATCCCTTTATCCTTCAAAAATTATTATTCTCAGAACATCACTCTCCATAAAAATAATAATACCACCAATACCACCAATACAAATGGTAATTACCAGTGGCTTAGTAGCAATCATATGTATTATTTCTATAAGGTGTTTTTTTGTCTCAAGCCATTATCTATCTTCATACTTAACTGAAATCAATGAATGAAGTGTCATTTTAAAGCGTATGATCTCCACTTTGGTCACATCATATTTTAAGAAAGGAATTTGTCGGAATTCGACCCTTAAAGGAAAAAATGTAAATATTTCTAAAATGCGTTTTTTTGTGTCTGGAACCATTTATCTCTCTGGATACCTAACCGAGATCGATAAAAGAAGTATGATTATAAAGATTAATGTCTCAGCTTTTGTGATATATGATATTAAGAAAGATTTTTTTTGGAATTCAACCCTCAAAGGGAAAAAGTATCAACGGTTCTTCAACGCAATTTTGTGTATCGAGCAATTTATCTCCATTAACATGTAACCAAAAGAGATAAACGAGGTATCATTACACACATTAAGGTCTCCAATGGGGTCACATCATATTTTAATAATGGATGTTTTCTTAATTGAACCATTAAAGAGCAAAAATATTAATATTTCTAAAATGGGTTTATTGTGTCTCGTGTCATTTATCTCCCTTAATTAAACAAAATTGATAAATGAGGTATCATTTTAAAGACTGAGGGCTTATTAAGGTCTTAGATTTCGTTACATCATATTTTAAAAACAGGAATTTTTCAAAATTAGACCCTTAAAGATCAGAAGCATTAATATTTCTACAACGCATTTTTCTGTCACGATCCATTTATCTCCCTTGATACCTAACCGAAATCGATAAATGATTTATCATTTTACAGATTCAGATCTCTGCTGTGGTCACACCATATTTTATAAAAGGAATTTTTAGCAGTTCGGCCCTTAATGGGCAAAAATACCAATATTATTTTTACAACTTGTTTTTATTATTATTACTAGCCATTAATACCCTTCCATATTTAACCGAAATCGATAAATAACATATTTTTTTAAAGATTAGGGTCTCCAATTAAGTAAAATCATAAATTTAGAAATATTTTTTTGGAATTTGATGCTGAAAGAGGTTGTGCGTATGATACAGTTCACAGCCAAGCCCCTAGATTGCAGCAGCAGATATGTCGATAAACTGTTTTTATACAATAAGTAGTTTTTAGGATTTTTTTCTGTTGCGGAAACATTTTAGTTTCGCTATACAATTCCAATGTAATCATTTTATTCGCACAGCAACTAATATAACAGAGATATTGATATGGTGTGTTCCGGTTGGTTGTATTCTGTTACGGCCAGTCACCGTTTGTTGGTAATACAGTGTGTTTTAAATTTTCCTAACTGTTTCGTAATATGTTGTAAATATTTTTATGCGTACCTATTACACTAAACAAATACATTTTTGCTACAAAAGTGCGGTTCTATTTTTCACTATATTGCAAGTATTCAACCTTATTTTATTCGCGAAATTCTCACATGGGTCGTCTAGTAATAATCAATAGCCTTAACAACAAAGTTAGCTAAATTTGCTGATTAAGATCTTAAATACGGTGTCAAGCAAGACCATCGAAAAATATTATTACTCATTAAATATTATCTTCTGTCTGCAGCAGAGTTCTGGAGAAAATAATGAAATTCTTAAATAATTAAAACTAATTGCACAATACTAACAAGGATTTCGGAGAATTAGTCTATAAAACACAGCTTCCTTTATGTTCACATGATGTGATGAATGTTATAGGTGTAGGATCGCAAGCTGATACAATGTTTCTGGATTTCCGGAAACATTTTTACTCTGTGACACGAAACCACCTCATAAGGAAGATGTGCGTGTATGGAATACCGCAACGTATTTGCGGCTGGTATATCATTTATTAACTGGATGGTTGCATTACTTATCTGATTGTGCTAGTTATCTAGAAATTTAATAGGCCCGCAGGAAAACGTAACAGACCATTTCTACTCCTGATATTTGTAAAGGATCTTCACAACAATGTTAACAGCTCTTTGACATTGTTTCCTGATGATATAATAATCTATAGAGAAGTAAAGTGTTCTGCTCATTGTTCGAAATTAAACGTGTTTTCGATGTCATTTCAAAAAGGTGTAATAAATTCCTGTATGTGATAAGTAGCAATAAGCGTAAGATAATACAAGCATTAATAAAGATAACAATTCTCCACCAGTACAAAGAAAACCGTCAAACTCGTGGGAAAGAGGAATCCTTTAAAAATTTATGCACAACAGTGTAATACAACATGAAATCCAATCTACACATAACATCGGTCGTTGGGTAAGCCAATTCTAGGCTACTATTCGTTGGTCGAATTTTGAAGAACTATGTGAAGAAAACAGTACAGTATATTCAAATCTTTTACGTCATCATCTTGTGTAAGGATTAGATGGGACCTGTATCACAAGGGACTTATGAATAATATCAAGAAGTGCAACGGAGAGCTGCGCAACTGATGACTGCTTGGCGCCGTATTCGTCTTTGCTGCGGAATTGATACGGAAATAAAACTAAGATTCTAAGGTAGATAAACAACTTACTCTACGCATAAATTTATTTATTAAGGTGTTCAGACGTTTACGAATGCAGTGAAATACTTCTCCCGCCAACGTACTTGGGCCGTCATGATAGGATAGATATGTAGAATAAGGTTCCGTACTTGCGCCTATATGAATTGTTCCTTCCTCGTGCTGCTAGAGAATATATTTGATGCAAAAAACCTTCGGCTACACACAGTTTTCTGTGAACTGCAAGATATAAACGGACATCATAATCAACTGCAAGTTATTACAGCATCGAAATTTAATTTTTTTTTTTTTTTTTTTTTTTTTTTTTTTTTTTTTTTTAACAGTTTAACGTCCCTTTTTAACAACGTGGTCTTTAGAGACGGGAAAGGATGGGGGCAAGGAATGGGAAGGAATTCGGCCATGGCCTTTTGAAGGAAGCATCCCGGCATTCACCTGGAGTGATTTGGGGAAACCATGGAAAACCCAAATCTGGATGCCCGGACGGGGATTCGAACCGCCGTCCTCCCGAATGCGAGGCCAGAACGCTATCCGTTACACCACCACGCTCGGTCCGAAATTTAAAACTAAGTCTCAGATCACATGTTGAAAAATATGTTCCTCAGATGAAGTATTATTTTTACGTCGCAGAATCATAAGACCAGGCAGTATTTCCGCATGCATTCCCTATCTACCTCAAGTGAAATAAATCCCGCGCTTTCGACGGAAATTAAATTTGGCCCTCTTTCAAGCCGTCATCGCTCTTTACAATCTAAGTCGGATCCTCGCTGTCACTTTCGTTGAAGCTTTATAGAATTAAGTTTTATGTTTTGAAAATTGGATATATTCTAACGAATGAGCGATGTAGCCTTTCGTCTCGGTTGGAAACCTCCCAGTCGCAGTAATATGTCCGCCATAAGTTCTTTTTCTTTTAACCCCGCGTCTTTCTCTAGACATTTTATTTGATCTCAAATATGATTTTGTTGTTCCTCTGTTTCATCTTCCTTTTGCGGTCCGCGTATAAGAATTGCTTTTCTTTGGCGCAAGAGTCATTTTCCTTAAACTTTCTCTATGTTTCAAGTTTCTCATTCACAGACATTCACATTTTTCGGAAGCCTTACGTAGTTTTGTAAAGATAAGTGTTAGTCTGTTACATATATCTCTACACGAGTATGCACATAGGAAAATTAATAAATAAATATGGCAAGGTAATCACATTGTAATGGCAAAGATTTTTTAAAATTATTTATCAGTTACCTCAATTAATTTAAAATCAATCGTTTTTAGGTTTATTTCAAGAGCTAATGAAACAACATAACTTACGTTTTTACAAAACAATAGAAGTCATTTATGCAAAAATCGTCATATCAGTTGTTGGAGCAAACGTAGATTTTTAACGCAATGTTGTTGCAGGCCTTTCTTTCCGCACACATTTACTATTTCAGAATAAGTAAGATCTTTTCAATATATGTAAAAGAAGACTTAGAATTGAGAGATAATATCAATAGTAAGAAAAAGTTACTTTGGTCATTGGGTCATATTGTTTGCCACGTCGTGACGTCATGCATACGGTATGCATTGATCGGCTAGTAACGGTCAGAAGTGTTATTCATCTACATGCACAGATGTTGCTATTAAAGCAAGCTAAGAGTTTAGGGAAACTATTTACGTTTCTGTAATGCCTAAGTATTTTTTTTTTTAATTGCAAACATACTACAAACAAAAGTGCGCCTATCTTTTAAATCCACTATTAATTTTTAGTTTATTTTTGTTTATTTATATTCTATCAATGTAGTAAGATGAATTTACAATATTATTACATATTTAAGGTTATGAGCGTTATTTAATAACAATTCCAAATGATTAAACAACTGCGAAGATACAAGTTGCCGGGCTAATGCGTTCAACCAGTGACTTTTCATGTGCTTAGAAGATAATAGTATTAAATAGTTTGTCAAAATTTTATATGTAACTCAACCTCTTGTTTCTTGCAGTATTCTGTCACTTGGGCTCAGCTTGTACGGTAGTTAAGGGTAAAATATTGATTAACTTATTTATGGTTTATTAATGTAAATTGCACTACGGGTAGAACTTAATTCCGTAAGTAAACGATAATTAATTACCTTCCGAGATAAAGGGACAAAACCGGTATACGACAAAAGATAAATTGGTTGATATATTACATTTGTTGAAGACCATGATAAGATTTACTAGATTTTGAGTATAGAACAGAAACCATAAAAGCAGAAATATATCTTGAATAAACGTTTATCAACTAGGATATTTTTCAGGTAATCACCAGGAGATAACAAATTTTAATATTTTCAGCTGTTGAAACATAATCATTTGTTACAATTGTTTTAAATCTATATCGCACGAATAAAATGTGGTTGGCATATTCTTTACCTTGAAAGTTAAATTTAATTAGATTTGATACGGACTTTTCGTATCAGGTAGACCTATAAATGATTTTCAAAGAATACGTAGTTACAAATAATCATTTACTCACTCCTAAAATTTAATCAAGTAAAACGGGACTTCAGGAAGACATAAAAGGTTCTTCCAAAATTATGAATTTCTTTGTCTTTACCACAAACCGATAATCTTAGGACTTTCCTGATCTTAAATTCACGGATCTGTCGTAATGTAGTAGACCCTCATTTTTCTTCTTACGAACAACTTGCTACTAACAGGATTTTGAATTACTATGCTTAATCAGTTTTTATAAATAAAAAATAAATTTTTAAAAACTTTCATGCAATTTTTTCAATATACTCGCTACTGAATGATAAAAATGGATATTATTTTCAAATAATAATCTATGTTAAGCGTATCACATAACAGAAATCCTTGCTTAAATAATTGACTATGGTTACGCAAATTCATCGCTGATAAGCTCATGACATTTCACGAAAGACTTCATTTCGAGAAGAAACTAACACATCATTCACCGTAATATGTGTGATGAAACTTCAATTGAAACAATTTGAAATTTAAATGCTTCCTTAATTTCGAGCTCCTCCACAACCATAGATGTTTCTGGTTGCAGTCAACTAAAAGCAACTATTAGATGTAAAAGAAATTTGATATCAGCCACGTAAATCTAGCATGATAATTAAAAAATAAATAGTGCAGAGAGTAGTTAATATTTTTACAACGTTGTTGTCATATAAAGAGACTGATAACGTATGTCTTTGACAATATTAAAAATATTGGTTTACACACAGAGTGTAAAACAGCTAGTTGGTAGCTCGTATTGCTATCAGAGTTTATAAAATTTGGCGTATCGTGGCGTTGTCGTTTCTGTGATGCCATTTTCTATAGTTAAGATTAATTAAATGGGTTTCTGTGCCTGCGAGTCGCCTGGCGCACGCTACCGCCATTAATTAAATTACTCAGCACTTTCGATTCTATCACGCTTCTCTGTCAAGAACTAGGGATGACATTAACTTGGTTTTTGTTTTTAATGTATAGGAGCATATTTTTGGTGTAAATAAATATGATGGAAAACATTTTCGATTTGTTTTAAGAACATTGATTCATTTATATTTGTATGCTTGTTCCTTTCCAAAAAAATATGTTTCAAAATCTCCGTTCATATCCTTTCAACCAACTTAGCAAAGAAGAAGGAAAGATAAAGCAATAACTTCATGTGATTGGTTCATCTACGTTTAGTATTTAAATTTATTAACAATGTACTAGACCAAGATTAACATATTAATTCATTTGATTTTTTACTGATTGTTATGAATCTAAAAATATATTTAAAAATATATGAGAAAGATTACAGCTCACGTTTAATACATCAGTTAAAAAATATATATATTCGAGGAAAAGAAGAATTGTATAAAACAATTACTTCACATCTCAAATTGATGAAATGTTCGTAAAACAGTTGTCCGCTTCCGTGATTTTCGTTAATTTCTTCATTTCTAGATTCAAAATTTCTTTTACTACACAGCATTTACAAACCCTATGAAAACTCTTTTGTCTGAAACTTTCTTAACAACGACAGTGCTGTTTTATCCGTCGGTAGCAAGAACAGATAGTAACAAGAACGATTTTAATAATTTTTGTAACCAGTCATTATATATAAAAAAAAAATCATTTTCAATGCACATCGTCTGTTACTCAAAATAAAATTCACATCCCTCACCTTCATTCATTATTTGAATCTAGCTTTCGTAGACCTCATTTTGCTTCAATTTTCAGCGCTTGGATTCTAATTTATTAACAACTCCTAAGATAATTAGGCTTTTAACCCGTTAAAATCTTGGCTTACTGAAGGAGAACATGAATCTATCGGAACTCAATATTTTTAAGTGTGTTCTTGAATCTTCCAGATCAAACAAAACTTTGTAGTATAAAGCTAAGGTGAAGATTACGGAAGATTACCATACCTTGTTTCAATGGGAAGTTATTTGTTACCGGGTATGGTGCTCGTAACAAAAAACGTAAAAATTTTCTGCTTCAATTTTAGTATGCTGTTTTCTGTGGTAACGTTGGAATTTAATGATTAATAACATTCTTAGATCAAAATTCTTCAGTAGTACTAAGACATGCTTAAAACAAACTATAATGACGCACAATTCACAACAAAAACCTGAGCAGTAATGTACGCAACTGGGTATTAAGTAAGTATCCTTACATAAATGTCTCTTGATTAATTCCCATAGCGCCGTTTACTAGACAGCAAATTGACTACCTAAGTACCTGAACTGGCACTAAATGCATTGTTATCTTAATGGATTACATTAAATTTTGAGATGCTTGTTCGAATGCTGCAAAAGAAAGCAGTATATTTAATTCCTGTATACAGCACTTAAATAGTCTTACATGTTAGAAAGAATATGACTATATAACGTCGGAGTCCCCTTTATATGCTGCTCTACAACCATACATAATCACATCTGAGAGTGGTAGCAGCTATAAGAAGATCCTGCATTCAGAAATTACGTGTACAGTAATTCATTGAACAGAAGTCAGCAACTGATATACATTTCATTTACGCCAATAATTTGTAGACCATTGTTAACGAAGAATGTAACCTTTGTTTCAATAGACGATACGAGAGCATTGCGGCAAAATTTTGATTATATTAACGGTCACGCTCGAGTACACACCTCAATGTTCACTAAACTGTTTTATGAAATATGGGTTCATTTTTCTGGTAATAATGCTAGTAATTCACGTCTTGCCTCAAGCAGCCCTGTTAAGGACGGAAATATGGTCAAGAAGAAAATAATTATGACCGGTGAAAAGTAAGTGCATAACAACAGGCAGCGAAATTCATTGTAAAATAGCATATGCTGCCTTTACTCCTCCTAGATCACAAACGCTAAACATATAATCAACCGTTAGAATGATAAAACACTGCATGTAATTTTTGTAACTAAACTTTTTCTTCGCTATAACATCGAATCAATTTCACTACTCTCCTATCAAGATAGTAAGTAATAAATTGATATATCACTGTACATCTTAATAAACACGTTAGTGTCAACAATATAGGAACATGGCAGGTTCTCTTACAAACTGATTGTTCTTTATTATACACGCTAATGATATTCATTAATTAAGTCACCCCATATACGACCCACTACACCATATGACCTCTTTAGATAGGTTGTTACTTTATCAAAGAATGAACGCCCTGCTGTTTTAACTTTTTTTTACCGGTAACAGCGCATTTTGTGATGAACACTGAAAACTGCGAAATTATTTCTGTAGTTGTAATTGAAAATAAGCAGTGTGTATTTTAAGTAACGGTGTTGAATCAAAATATAGTGTGTATTTTAAGTAACGGTGTTGAATCAAAATATTAATCCGGATTATGGCTTGCCAAAGCAGCTGCGACAAATAGTACACAAATGGCTGCAATACAGTAGCATTACTTCAAGTTGCGAATTTGTGTTGATAAGTTTTTAAAAAATGTACCTCACGATATTTCTTCACCTTTCATTCATGAGTTCCTCTATGACGTCAGTATTTAATTAACCATAGTTTATCAAGTCCTCGTTAAAAAGGTCAACTCACGATTTACTTCTTCAGGGCAGTTCACCTGCTAGTGGCCACAGGTCTGTAAATCAAGTCTCGTTCTCCGAAACACATTAGGCTTCCTAACTCCCAGAGGAACAATTGCGTCAGAGTGCGCCATCAATCCGTTTTATAACCTTGAGTTACACCCCATTTGCTGCTCAACAACCAGGTGCAATGCGACAAGACTTTTAACAAAGTGGGTGGAATTACACTCAGTAGCAAAGAGCTAAGTCTCTGATGTGATTAACTATCACTTTATGGGAAATTTAGAAACTCATAAATTTTACTACTTATTTCACCCATCTTTGACATTGTTGAGTCTCGGTGTTCTGGCAGGACAAATTTAGCACGCAAACCCTGCAAGGGTCATCGGTTCGAGTACGGTCTCAGGCATGGATGGTTTTAATTAAGTGTTGTGTACGTTCTCTGAACCTAGTGAAAATGATCTACTGTTGAAATTCGATCATAAAATTGCATTGGAATAATCGCAATAGCACAGGCTGTACGATGATAAGTTTTCTACCTAATTAGTATGGCAGTGGTAAGGCAGTTGTAAGCTTCGCCTTCATCCAAGAGAGCCCTCGAAGATCTATTATTAGTATTGCCACACTAACCGGTGAGGACGGCCTTTTTGGCCCACTTTGTTATCACTTAATACTTGCGAGCCGACAGCTTAGTCGAATTTTGATTAATATAGTTACTTATGGAATCACCAACAAACGGGAGGTATTGTTATGATGTCGCATATGAAAATGCACTGTTCCTATTAAACAAAGGATTTAATAATTTCAGTTAACTGAATCACTTATTTACACTCGTACAACATCCACTCAAACTTGTTAACACATTGTATAAACTATTACAGCTTCCATATAGTGAAGCACAAACCCGTGTCACGCGACATTATCTACGGTGTGCAGCAACCTGCCCCGCTCGCTCGGCCAGCGAACACTTAATAATGCTCTCTGCTGTTACGGGCCAAAGATAATACAATACAAGGTTCTTAAAAAACTAAAAACGAAAGCTACCACGATCTCTATACAAATTACTAATACCTAGAAGTCTGAAATTATATAGAACAGGTCAGAGTCATTCATACAAATATTTAAGATACCCATAATTAATAAAATAATAACATATTTATTGTAATAGTTTAATAACGAAAAATGATTGGAGGGAGTTGTGATAATGTTACATGGTCTAATAGCTAAAAGTCATTGATTTAATAACATTCTGTCATACGTAATCCTACGGCTCAAGCGAAAATGTGAAAAAACACCCTTCATGTAAAAATTTCTATTTAGATTAAAGAGAAACTTGTACTAAAGTGTATTGGACTAGCCGCAGTCTTTACTTTTGTTTAGGAATTAAAGAGGATAGTTTACGACGAACGTATTGAATCAGTATATTTCCCGTACATTTCATACGCAATGAACTCGCAGTTTCTAGTAGTACAATAACTGTTTGTCCGCCATATATTGCAGTTTGAAAAATGTATAAAGTATTTTGACTTTTTCGTTTTTCTCTCTTTACTGACAGTTCCACCGGACAACGTGACCATCGTGGATGAGCGAGGGAAGACCGTCAAGGAAGTACTGGGACCGTATCTGGAAGGAGCTTCACCGACCATCTCTTGCGTCGCTACTGGAGGTGAGATTCACTATCAATTACTTCTTAGAAGGGAGGGGCGTAGAAACATAGACCGTTTTAATGTTTAAATACTTCCTTCATGGATTCTTGTATCTTTTTTATGATATAGCAAGAAAATCTAATGAGTTAATATTCCCCATCAGCAAACTCAGAAAATATTGATTCAATCATCAGAAAATTCTACTCACATCATAACACCCACATACATTTTATCTGTAAGATAAAGATATTTCTACCTCAAGTGACTGACATCCATGAAGGAACATGAAAACGGAGGTGATGAAGTTTGTCAGAAGACAATATATGGTTTCAAGGTATAAAAATAATCTTCAAAGAACAGCAGAGGAAAGTAACCAAACCCTGACCAGTGTTCCTAATTTGGACTCCCCCCCCCCCCCACCTTATTTTCTGGCTGCATTCTGGCAGCATATATTTGAACATATAGACATTAAAAAAAAATATTCGTTTTGAAGTTCGCAGGGTTAGCAGAAACAAGTGTCTCGCCAGTTACGCTATTAGTGCTTTCAGTACAATTGAAAGTTTTTGCAGAGGTGCATTAAAGGGCGTTTTTATAATGTTGCAAAGGGAGAAATAATCGCAGTGTCTGGCAAAAATATTTTGTAACAATGTATCATTTATTTGCTTTAATATCTATCCAATATTCCTTTTAAATGCCTGAAACTTCCAAGTCATAGATGCCCTAAGTAGGATCCTTCTGCGTTCGCTAAGTCGGACCCCCATAATTCACATTAATATTTCGTCAACTTGTTTTTAAAATGCCGATTCGGGTGGTCAAAACAAATAGTAAGTGATGATTTTTGTCGTTAGTGGAAGAAATTATTACGAATTAGCATAGAAACTTATCACTTTTTTCTTAGATGGTATATTATTAATTATTACGAATGTCAAATATGCTGAATTCTTTATAGCACGTAGTAAAATGTTAAAATAAGACTCATTCATAGTCTTTATATATTAATGAAATTTTCTGATAATTGTATGTATATTCTTATCAGGGGACTGACTCTGGCTACCTGTTTCTCAAAGACGCATTTCCAATTTTTTTTTTTTTACTAAAAAATGAATTTTAAGGCTATGAGTAGATATTTAATATCTTGTGTGATGCAGGTTATTTGAAAACATACCAAAGAAAGTATTCCATTAAAATTCGAGTAACAATAACTCAAATTAAGGACGAGAAAGGTGGTCCAAATTTGGTTTCTTTCCTCTACTTAGGCTTGATACAGCAATAAAGAAATACAACATGATAAGATACACTTAAAAGAGAAAACGTATCACGTCAAAAAGCCGATCAAACGTAAATTCGGTAATATATCGAGAAATCAAGAACAACTAAACCATTACACTTGAATACTTAATTCGAAGAAGGAATACATAAAGCAGCATTACGATCCATTCTAATCTGCGATTGAGAAATCACGACTGCTGAAGTAAAAACAAAGATACTTTCAGAAAATGTGAAAATCTTAAATACGATTAGAAGAAACACAGTGGGGGTCTGAATATATATATATATAGCACAAAAAAGCAAGCTGTTAAATGAAAGAAGGAAATACTTGAATTAATACACAGCCTAATAGATACAGAAAGAAGTGTAAAACAGTAAGAGACACTAAAATTGTCACTAGATAAACAGACAGGGAAATAATGCTAAAATATTGCCATGAATGTTTCGGAACTATAGTAAGGGAATAAAAAAGGGAGAGGTAAAAACGAAACAGTCTCCAGCATACAAAGACGCAGACAATAATATCGGCGTAACAGCACTTCGCTCTGTGATGGGGACACATTGATGGGTATTTCAAAACTGAGTCCAACTAGCTACAGCGAAACTGGCTGCCAATTATTTTGTGACATGCTCGACACTCTTTTACTCTGGGAAAAATATCGAACTTTGTATTTGATATAGTGTTTCATGACAGTCCATTCGTATATCCAGTCCTCTTCATTCTTGTCACAACTCCGTATGACTTCTGGCTGACTGCTGCTGTCAAAGCAGCAATCAAAGATCTATCTGAAAAAAAAAAAAAAAAAAAAAAAAAAAAATCTGGCTCTCCCTTCATTCATGATAACGTTTCAGACAGGCAGTACAACAGACTGCTGCTTCAGGCACTTCCAGCTATGAGTGAAGGGTTTCACAATTTCAGAGACGTTGTCATTTCAGCTACTGCAGTTTCTCGTTGTTATACTGTTACGAAGTTATAAATTAAAGATACACATTTTCAATTTTTGTATACGCATCTGATTTGCTAAGCTAAATGGAAGGCAATATAAACTGTACAAATAAAAGAATTTTTGATAAATCTATAACCACCAAGTGTAATTATGACAATAATGAGATGTATAGCTTGTATAATGGTTATGGCTATAATCTCGTTTTTAAAACAGACATTTAACTTTAATAAGGTTCACTGTTTGGTATAATCAACTGTTTGAGCCAAAACTTTATAAATTTGTTGTAGCACTGTTTACGCATTGCAATTATTATTGGAGCCTAAGCATTTCATTTAAAGGACACTGTGACGTGACCATTTTATTTTTCATAAATCCTTCAAAATCTTGTATAATTAGACTGTTTTTTCGTTGACCATTAATTATATAATGATGGAACGATGCTCGTAACAGCTATAAATTTAAGCATGAAGAAAGAGGCCAGCACTTACTTTTGGGAAATGCTTGAAGCGTAATAACGTAAGAAATATCAGCATGGAGGCTCAATGCAGACAAGTTTATGAATGAAACAAAGGATGCTGAATTGACGTTCTTGTGCAGAAAGATCTGAGTAGATAGAAAATATTGTATCAACATGGATAAGACCGAGAGGCATGTGTGGGCATGCTTTGTCCCACGATACCGTTATAATCGTAGATAGTGAATATGCAGTTCATTTAAATTTTTCGAAGGTTAGTTATCCATGACTGAATCTCTTCTTTGAGTTTGCTTTTAAAACCTAACGAAATTCAGCTTACTAGGTGTACAGAAAATTATATATGTTTATTGTATGAAGAGATATAAAAATATATATAATATATTACGTTATTTTTTACTGATGACAGATTTTAAATAGGTAATTACTTGGTATAAAAAGCGAAATAAGGAACTTTACTGTCCTCTAGTATGATAAGTGATGCATTAAGTAAGTGAAGGAAATCTGTTATAAGAACGTCTTACTTCGAAACTACAACATGATATGGTTGCATAATTCCATACATGAAAAAATAGGCTATAAGGTTGGGCAAAAAAGAAACGCGGGCTCTATTGTTAAATAATAGCCTCATGAGAAACGTGGCAAACCGATTTTCGAAGTGAGAAGTAACGTTGAGCATTCCAGAGAACGGGGGTTAAACTCTTCGTCGGTTCATCCAGATTTCAGTTTTTCATCATTTACGAAGATCATAAAAAGTGAATGCAGGGATAGTTCAATCAAAAACGCCACGGTCGAAGTTTTTTCTGTTGCTTCGCTCAATTCTATTCAACCTCTAATAACTGGAAAATGAACCATGATGAAAGGCGCTGGTTATGTGAAACATTAGGGAAAAAAAATAGATACTCATTAATGTCACATTTAGAGTTGGAATAAGTAAAAAACAAAAATACTTCAACATGTTTTTTCAATTGAAGCAGGGCACTACACTAATATATTAGGCTATGACAGAGTTACAGATTTACAGTAATGATAAAAATGAGATCGTAAACACAGGTTGGAAGCAGCCAAGAACTTTTGGATTCATTAGAACATGTAATGGAGTTACATGAGTTGCTATTTGCACTGTGAAAGGAAATCGATTTAATAATTTATTGCTAATCATTCCCATTTAATATCCAAAGCTCAAGATATTAACTTCCCGTTATGCATCTTTTAGTGTAGTATAACCGCATATTACTCCGTAGTCTATATGAATATCTAAAAGAAGTATTACGTAATTTATGTTCTTCAAATAGGTCATTACACATTGAAATAAGTCCTTGTTCCACCCAGAGTTTGGGGAAGTTCTTGCGCTGCGTAGGTCCTTACAATGTTAATATACTTTTTTTTTTTTTTGCTGTCATCACTCTTTCGACTGGTTTGATGCAATCCTCCATCCCTTCCTATCCTGTGCTAACCTCTTCATGTCTACATGCCCCTTACAAACCACGTCCTCAATTATCTGCTTCATCTATTCTAATCTCTGTCTTCCTCTACAGTTCTTACCTTCGTCTATTCACTCCACTAACAAATTAACCAATCCAGCATGTCTCAAAATATGACCTACCACCCTGTCTCTTCTTTCTGTAAGCTTGTTCCACAAACTTCTTTCCTCGCCCATCATCTCAAAAACTCGTTAATTTCGTCCACTTAATTTTCAGCATTCTTCTGTAGCACCACATTTCAAATTCTTCAATTTCCTTTCTTTCTGGTATTCCTAAAGTTCATATTTCGCTACCATAAAGTGCTCTGCTCCACACACAGAGTTTTACAAAGTGCCTTCTAATTCCTCGATCAATGTTTGAAACTAAAAGATTTCTCTTTTTTATAAAGACTCTTTTTCCTAGTGCTATTCTGCTTTTTAACATCATTCTTAGTTCGGCCATCGGCTGTAATTTTGCTCCCCAAGCAGCAGAATTCACTTGCTTCTCCTATTGCATCCGATCCTGTTTTTATATTTTGATTGGCATCATTTATGGTACATTTTATCACTTTTGTCTTGCTTTGATTTGTATTCAATCTAAAATCTTCCTTCAGTATTTTGTTCATGCCATTTAGTAACTTCTAATATCCTTAGCCCGTTCTGCTAACAAGACAATGTCATCAGCGAATCGTAGCATACTGTTTTTTTTTTTCTCCCTGAACACTTATACCACATGAAAATTTTTCTTTTATTTCCTTTATTGCTTCTTCTAAATACAAGTTGAATATTAACGGGGATAGACTACAACCTTGTCTCACACCCTTTTTAACTCTAATTTTATCATAGCTACTTGATTCTTATATAGTTTAATAAAGTATTCTTCTATCTCGATTCTTAGATCTGACTTCATTAAAATTTTGACATTATCAAAAGCTTTTTGTAAATCAACAAATGCCTTGAAAGTATCTTTTTCTTGATCCGCCCTTCAAGTATTAATCTTAAAGCCACAATTGCTTTCCTCGTACCACGATTTTCCCTAAACCCAAAACTGATGTTCACCTACTATCTCTTCTATTCCCCTTTCCATTCTTCTGTATATTATTCTGGTCAGTAATTTTGAAGCATGTGATATTAGACTAATGATGAGATAATTCTTGCATTTGTCGGCTTGAGCTTTTTGGAAGTGTGAAGATGATATATATATATATATATTTTAATTGTTGGAATTTCTCCTGTTTCATAACTTTTTGATATCAGCTTGAAAAATCTTTCGTTTCCTTCTTCTCTTAGGGATTTAAGAAGTTCTGCATGGATCTCATCGATTCGAAATGCCTTATTTGCTTTCAAGTCATTCAGACCTCTATTAAATTCTGTTCTCAAAACAGGATGTCCTAAGTCATCGAAGTCGACGTCGCCATCCATTTCTTTAATATACTAAGAGATTGAAATGGGAGAAAAAGGTAGAGTCTATTCCTTTTTTTTAAAAAAAAATAACAATGTAAAATGATTCACGGAAACTCATCAGAATGAATTACGGGGACATGATACAGAAAGTTTGGAGAAGAGACGGTTTTGGGCACTTGGGTCTACTGTACGTGCCACGTGGGGTACGTGTCCTGAGGAGAGGGCCATGTCGACACCAGCTGGTAGGTTACGCCAGCTGGTACTCCGACACCTCATCCGTTAATGGAACGCCATCCGGACCGGACTACACGGATAGCCACTCTGCAGGCGGCGCGTGGTTGCCATGACAACGACGCGTGCCTGTTTCTTCCGGCTCGTGTAAGCTGACTAGTGTGCTGCGCCTGTCCGCTTAAGAAGTTATGTTCAGTGCCGACATCACTTGCACTTACTCTGCTATTGCTTGAGACGAGAATTAAAGACGTTCTATTCAACATGTAACTTCAAAACAGTCATTCAAAACAGTGATTTCGTTACATTCGCTATATAAACTTCGTCGAAAGTACTTTTTCATAATACTTACCTCAAGTTAATAAATTTAAATCAGCATTTTCTTTTCGTTTAACATTTTCTTAGAGTCGTGGATTACTCGAAAGTAATTCATTCGGTTATTTTCAGAGTGTACAATTAATTGTTTTATTTTTCATTCACTTATACGAGAAAACAAAGCCTTGAAGGTGAGAGAATTAAATGTTATCAGGCTGTAAATATTAAAATCAAAAAAAATTGTTTATTCAGTACGGAATAACTACGGCTGTGTCGACTTTTTAAAATTTGTATCTCACATTTTTGTCGTTTATACGTGTTTCATTTTTTCACTTCTGCGGTATTTTGCTGCATCTATGTGTAAACACTGAGGAATTTCTTTCTACGTTATATTTTCAAATACATTATAGTAGATCTGTACTATAATACTTGATCATAAAGCGTATATACCTTTTAGTTAATTAGTTGACACAAGTTTATGTCTTTTCAATAAAGTAATAAACCAGAAAATGGAATACAATTTGTCAAAAATTTACAAAGGGACTGAAAAGTTTAAATAAAAGAAAGATAGGTCTAAGTCGCAAGATATACGGTTTTACACGATTTTTTCTACGTTTAAATTCCTTACAGATCCAGTATAATTAATTTGTTACTTGTGAAAATTACTAAATGTTGCATACATATGTGTAAAAAATTTGGACGTAAGTTTATATAATTAAAATTTTACCTTTCCTATTGTTATGCTGCACATTTTACACAGGAGAAAACTTGTTCATCCTGAAATTTTAAATAAAAATTAATTTCACGACACATTTAGTATCCGATTTATAAAATTCTCCCGGAAATGATAAATATGATTTACGATCATTCAGAAGGTACGGAATTCTAAATGATAATCACTATTTCTTGTTACAATAGATTTGACATTTTTATTACATATATCCACAATCAATTAGAGGGCAAATGTAATTGTAGTAAGATGAAAAGTATTTCATGATTTATGACCATGCCTAGTTGGATAGCAATGACATTTCATCTTGGTTTTAGGCATGAAGCCTGTTTGATCCTTGGTCAGGTCATCATGTTTCTGTTTTCAACGATTTTTTCCGACATCACTCCAGGTAAAAGCCGGAATAGTTTCTTCAAAATATGACTGAATGCCATTCAGGTCCTTGGCACTAATCCTGTTCTTTCTCTAACAACATCGACACCGATGATCTGTGAAGTTCTGATTAGTATGCGTTTTTCAAGTAAACTAAAAAAGTAAAATCAGAAAGGAACAATGCTCTTCTAGGAAAATTATCCGCCTTCTAGGCAAAAGGATAAATTTGTGAATGTCATTGCAAACAGACACTTCTAAGTCGAAATATTTACAATATTAAGAAAGGATTTAGTTACAATTTTATAATTAAAAATTAACTCTTCAGTACCTTGAGGAACGTTGATATTAAATATCATGGGAGCAAAATTAAAAAAAAAATATGCAGTCAGTAAGTAATAATGAAGTATTAAAGAGGTAAAATGGATTTTGTTCGTTAATGAGCACCTGTAGCTATGCGTATACGAATAACAAATACTAGATACAAAGAGATGAAGTCATAAAACTTCTCGAAGCAAAATCTTTTTATGGTTGTGATGCTTCATTTATTAGAAGTGAGCCTCAGTAGTTTAGATTCCACTTTGATCTTTTGTATGCTGGATAAGTCTTGTTGTCAAGTAACTAAACATTATAAATAGTATAATGTAAGATAGATGACCTATTCACCACCCGTCTATCGTAATGGGTGAACGGTAACGCTCTTGTCTCGCATTCAGGAGGGTACAGGTTCGAGTAACCACACGTCTTTCCCGAACTCGGTTTTCCATGATTTCCTGAAATCATTCCTGACGGACGCCGGGATGGTTACTTCAAAAGTCAATGGCCTTCTTCCTTCTCCTTCCTTCCCGCCGTCCGTTCCTACCTCTAATGACCTTGACGTTGACGATGTGTAAAGCGTTAAAGAAAACTATCCACCATATTAAGTCAATATTAATAAGATTCAATCATTAAAAGCTGTTATTTATTGGTTCTGCGATTTTATAAAACATCGATGCTGTGCTTTGGAGTATAACCCAACTTTCAGCTGAGATAACTACCGTAATTATTTCTCAGTGCCATTTAAGTCAGATACATCGTGCTTTCTTCACCAAACTTCTTAAACTTTACTTTCAAGTGCGCTATGATTGATGTCTATCATTACGAGGATTGTATTGTTTTTGTATTTTTACCTTGTAAAAAAAATAGAATTAATAATTTTAAATTTCAAATAAGAAGAAAGATTTTGTTTCTTGAAAATATTGTTTACTGCAGAAAAGGCTGATATCCGCTATTAAAACTATTTACCACGTAATGCCACCTTGATAACAAGCTCATCAGTGACAGGTCAGATACAAACAATTAAAAAAACTACTTTATCAACAAGGAAAATCTCTACTGCGACACAGTAAACTAAAATATTTGTACAAAGGTGTTTATATAAAGCATAATACCATTGCTGTCTTTGAAGCTGCATCAGCATTGTTTGAATACATACATCAGTGAATAAAAAGGTAGTCAAACATTCACTGAAAATCGAATAAATCCACGCAACGTGTATACTCGTAGAAATTAAAATTATAGTGTTTAATGTTATTGTTGACCGATACATTTAAAGTACCATGTTATAACACTTTCATTCTGGAAGCAATCAACTCATCTTGTGGTAATATTTGCGAATAATGAACGATTCGATTAACAGTTATTCGTTGCGTTTTAGAGTTCCCACTGATATTTGCTCTTTATTAAAGCTAATAATAAATATTTGTTTAGCTGGAGTGACGGACAAAATATGGAAATGATATCCGCATGAGCCCGCTTCAAGTCTGTGTGTTTTATAAAAAAATAATATGCAAAATGAATATTTTATCCATTTTTTAGATTTTTTAAATGTGAGTTATTTGACGTGTAGCGAACCGCATTAGTCTAAAATAATTTTACCGAAGTAATGTCATATTTGTATTAAGCCATTATTACAGGATTGGTATCTTCCTTTCTTTAAAGTACTTATTTAAAAATATGTTATTGTGTATTCATTATTTTTATATTTGATTTGTTACTCAAAGAAAGTCTTTAATACAGATCTTATTTTACTGCCAGACTTCAGATAAATTCTTCATCTTTTCCTTTTATCGTTATTTTTATCACATCAAATATGTATAACTGAACCTTTTAACATTGTCCGATAGTTGCAGTTTTAAATCATTTATCACCAGGTTATACATCGAGTCGTTGTCTGTTGGTTCTTTCCATGTTTAGGTGTTGAATTTGTTCCACGAAGTACAATAAATAAAAGACATGACACTTAATTAACGCCATCTATTATCGAGACCTGTGACATCTACAACGCGAAACAAGCACGCTACTTAATAGCTCATAAAAGTATTGTGTAACTACCATCAATTACGTTCTGTCTGAGGAAGAGAATATACTTCAATCTACATCCTAACCATCGTTGGAAAAAATGTATGTCATACGGTATTATTGTGTCAATTCAAAACCACCATTATGACTGTGGAAAACGCGTGATCCATAAATTTTTTGAAATCTTAGGACGTGCGTCCCTTATAACTCAATATCATAACGATTTTATTATAAAAACTCAAATAAAGGTTGAAACAGTTAAAAAATACAAGTTAACTTAGCGCACAATCGCATCTGTTTCCAAACACTTTGTACTCATAAATAAAACAGCGCTGTGTTTGGCGATTCGTTTAACGTGGAGAATAGACTAAAAGTCAGATTTTATTTATTGATTTAAAAATATAAATCATTATTATTTCACGAAAAATATTGGATGATATTGCTAGATTTGTAAATATTATTTCTAATTAAATTACAGATTTTTTTGTAATACCTGTCCGGTCCACTATTACAATGACTCGTCGTAAACCCAGCAAAAAGCGATAGCTTCCAAAATATTTTTGTTTTGATGTGCTAAACTGTTCGATATTCTCCATAATCCATCTGCCCTATCAGTTCTCATTCTGTGATGCTGTAGGCTATACAGACTATACCCTGTTTCTGGGTTTAGGAAATCATCACTGAGAGTATTACACCTCTAATGCAGTTTCGAGGGAAATTTGAATACGTTGATTTCCCTAGCGGTACTCACCGTGAATAGTGTTCACATGCATTACATATGTGGCTGTCTGTTGTGGTATATGTTGTTTGTGTAGAGTGTTGTGGATGAGAGATAGAAGAAGCTTTACCCATACCGACCATGGGACAGTATCTTAACTATCTCGGTCATGGGGCGGGTGAAAGAACTACGCGATTAGAAATGAATATTGAAATCCTCCTGCTTATGAATGGGTATAGAATATGACGAACCTCGCAGATCCTCTTTAAGCGAAGGTAACTCATTCTCAACGTGACGCCGTGCTGGGTGTTGTACAGCGGGACGGCCTATAACACTCCTGGCACTTTCCTTCGTGCTGCAGGGCGGCCTATCCCGCGCCTGTACTGGAGGTTGGACGGAGCGCCGCCGCCGGCTGAGGGCGCGGAAGGTGAGCAGCGGCTGTTGCCAGAGGGAGGTGTGTCAGCGCGGCTGCGACTTCCGCCTCTGACGCGAGCGCACCTGCTGACGGTGGTCACCTGCCAGGCTGTCAGCAGCCCACACCTGCCGCCTACCGCCAGCAGTGCCGCAGTACACTTATTGCGTAAGTATAACCTCACAGTGCAATACCAGCTAACAAATCATGTTCTATCCGCCACTTGCTGTAAAACAAAGTAGTTGACGCCAATTCTGATTGTACTGTATCAATAGATTATAAACGTAGAGGCTAAAAAGTAAAAATAAGCTGGAGGTTCCCAACTCTGGGGAACACTTTAATATTTACGCCAATTCCCACTAACTATCAAATTGATTTACCATCAGGTCAGAGCGCTTCAGGCAGCAAAAATATTTGGATACTTTTGTTAAATTTAAACCAGTCTTAATATAAGTACCAGCAATATTTTACGATCTTAAGATAAAGCTCAGTAGTAGGCTTAGACGTTTTGTTAGAATACATAGTAATTAATTGGAACATCAATGTACTGTACATACTTAAAGATTTGGAAGATATAAGAGAAGTATTAACTGCTTTTTTTAACAATTACGAGATTACCAGCCACAAAGTTCCAAATAAACATTTATCACTTTTAAGGAGTTCTCATCAAATAATTTTATAAAACACCTAGCAATATCTTAAAAATGGAATCAGACATTGAAGCGTCTCGAAAATAAGATATGCGGTTTATTGTTAATAGAAAATTGATTTAAAGCATTTTATTGTTAATATTTAAAGAACTGTTGCTAAACACAAAGAATTTTTTTGGAGTTATAGTATAAAAAGACTGTAATAATTCATGGGAATTTTAGGCATGTTCAACAATGAAATTTTTCTATAACAGATTATTTACATATGTAATCGTAACAAATTCGTTTTTGAACATAAAATTTATATAAAATAATTTTTCAATATATCTTATTGATGACACAGAACAAAACAGTAAAATTTTAAAATTCTGTCTGTCTGACTGCCTAAGTTTTTATTGTCTGTGCATGAATCCCACTAAATCTAAGGAAACGATTTCAACGAATCATCGCCCACTGTTAGCTGTCGATAGAGCCAGAGGACTACTTGTCTCTAGTGCAGTGAAGACTGTACTTTTGATCTGAGCTTCACTACTTTCAAACCTCCAGCATGTAAAAAGCATTATTCGCTAACATTCGTTAGTTACTCAGATATTAACAAAAATTCTGTCTTCTTTCTGCTTATTAATACAATGAGGCGAAAACACTATATGCTTAAGACATCCCGCAATATAAACTCTAGGCCGCGGTTGTCTTGAAAATAGGATTTTCACTTCCATACATGGGTGCAATGTGTACTTGAAGCGCGTCAATACGAAAAAAGAGGTTGGCTCAGACGTGATATCGACACTCAGTATATCATCATTTGTGAAGATACCAAGGGGACCACCAAGTTTAATGTTTAGTTCCTTTCCACTAATCACCGAAGAAATTTCTATATGTTCTCACTGATATGCACATGATTTAACCTCGGTCACATCATGAGTTTAGTCAGGTGGTTAGGCATGTTACAAAGTAGTTTTCCTGATCTACTGACAAAATACGAAATGTTAAAACTATCTTGCTCCACCAAGATTACAGTCGTATATAGCAGGAAGCAAATTAATGCCGTATAATGCTGAGATGGGCTACCAGAAAATAGTTTCTGCAATATCTTCTGATTTTTTACTTTTGTTTAGCTCAATATACAAAACAGATAATTGAAGATATAGGTTGAAAGGTATATGTTTGGTTCAAGAGGTTAGCTCAAGACAGGAAGGGATAGAGGATTGCATCAAACCAGTCAAAAGACTAAAGAAACAACAACAAAAAATATCTCAATGCAAAGCCGCTGCAAAAAGTAATGGGATTGAGCTTATTTCATCTGCAGCTAGGAGGAAAGTAAATGTTGGTATCGTTCGTCACCATCAAGGTCGGGCCACACTAGACCACACCGCACCGTCACTTTTCTAATTTTTATCGCTCACTCGATTGGTATGGCAAAAATAAATTATAAGTACGTTTATTTTATAATGTTAGAATAATAATTTTTGAATATAACCAGATTCGTCTCTTGACTCAGAAGGTTATGGCGTAAGATTGGGGATGAAAGTCCCTGGTTCAAATCGCTCAGTTGTAATTTTTATGGGTCTTAAAATTGAAATTCACCTCTGGGAAATCTTTGATTTGTTAATGCTAAAATGCTAGGACGCTCCGTGTTTCGAATTCCACGTTAATCTGTAGTTTTCCTTTTCAAATTGGGTGACAACGATAGAGGTGTACTGAGCAGCCGATAAGTAACTCCGTGACTCGAATTTATAGATCACATGAAATTATTATTATTTTACGGAATCTTTGCGGTCTGCATTAAAATAAAAAATGTATAATAATCTTATTCTTTTTTGTTAAAAAAATGAGTGACTCGAAAGGAACCTCAACCAAAACAAACACGTTAAATGTGAATTGAGTGACGCTTGACATTTAATCGTGACTATATGGAGATTCACGAAAATCTTTCAATGCAATGTGACGATCATTTGTTAAAACAGCTATGGAATACTATTTTTGTGCATAAGAGATCAAACAATTAGGAGATAACAGGAGTCAGACAAAAATATATATTGTAACGTACTTTATTACTTTCGTAGATTATAAAGTACAGTACTCCATAATAAAGTACGGGTGGTAGCCGCAGCTACGATACCCAAATCACTTTTAAGGTAATTTTTTAACATTAATTCGGTGAAACAGCCAAGTGTATACGTTAAAGGAGACTGAAGACCGAGTTGGAACTCGTCCGTCACACGGCCGTGCTACGGACCAGTGTGGACGCGAGGGGGGGCGAGCCGACACACGGCCGAGTGACGGTGCGGTGACGGTGCGGGCTCGGCTCGGTCTAGTGTGGCCCGACGTTCATACACAGATCATGCAATCAAGAATATTTGACATTATTTAGTTTTACAATTTTCGTTTTTTGTGCCCGATATTAGTAATAAAATTGGACAGAGTTTTCGCATTGCACATTTATATTTAGGCGCTGAATATAATAAGCTTGGGATCGTAACACTAACTTCTTAGTATGAAGTTATACTATTGAAACATTTACAACGTTAATGTGGATATATAAATCACTACATTTAATTAGCAATGGAAATCACTTCTTTCTTTTTCTATTATCAGTAACGAAACGTATTGCTCTTACAAATACATTTTAGACATATGTCACTCAAGTGCATCACATTGTGACCTATTGAAATTTTAAGAATAGAAGCCCTCCAAGAAGCATAAATATTATTTTTTCGAAATATAATTGAAGAATCAAAAACAATGTTCAAAACCCTGCAGCTTCGCAATTAATTCGAAATTAGATTCCAAGCTACATTTTGGAAAGAATCCTTTAATGTGATTACGCAAAAATACATTGGTAACAAAGTTTCAGAAAACTAACAAACAAGAATATGAGCTAAAATATCGGTAGTGAGTCATAAAACGATCGGTAATTTCTTCGTATTGTCTTTTTGTAGCAGTATGAAAAAAATTAATAATATACATGGTCTAACGTATTAACCTTGCTTAAATGTGGAAGTTCTTATAGCACAAAGCAGGAAGAACTTAAGGACTGCTTGAAGCTTGTGTCAGGCACTGTGGAGAAAGTTCTACATGGGAAAGTCATTAAATTATTTTCTACTGTCACAGGAAGACTTATTAGAAACTTGTTTGGTAGTAGAAGCTGCGGTTGAAAGTTAAAGGCAGAAATTCAATTTCAGAAATAGGTTGCATTGGTTATACTGTCAGCAAACCAAAGCCTTTCAGTTATATAATAAATCACACGGCATTTTGAGAAATAAGTTGCAGGTTGAAATAAAACCCTTTTTTGGTTAAATAGATGACAATGGATAATTTATTGATTCTGCAAATGATTTTGTCTTAGCCATGAATTATCATTTGATTTTATATACATAAAAAATGTTTTTAGTAAATAAATGGCGTTTAACTAAAAATTGAAAACAAAACTCCACAAATTTAGAAACAAATAATATTAAATTAACTTTATTTTTCTCCAACCAAACAAATGACATAAAGGATTGAGATTACTCATTATTTACAGCAAAACATCTTAGCATGTTTGATCTAGCTCATCTCCCAGGCGTTACTGGGCGTTTTAAAAACTTAGTTCTGGTGAAAATCTGTTGTGGCACAAACTATGTTCCGTTATCACTCATAGATACGAGCGATGAGCAGTGGCGTGGTCCAACAGCAAATGGCCATTGCGTTATCTTGGCTCCGCACTGAGAAGGCTGCGACAGGCGGAGCGGAGGTGAAGAACTTCTCTCCCTGCACCGTTTGTGTCGTCCTGGGAAGTAGTGTTTAACAGCCGCAGTCAGGCACTGTTCATCAGGCGATTGCAAACTCCAAACACCAGCCAGCAGATTCCAGTCGAAGACGCAAAGATTGCATGAATGTCCCGTCGTCAGACCGTCCACAGGAAACCTCTTATCGACCCTTTCTCGGTCGGCGCCGTCCAGTCTATCCTCTCCTGCAACCAAACTCGGGCTGAATTTAGAGTACTTTCCAGCCATTCCGTCGTCTTATTAGCTATTCCATTTTCACTTCGCCACGTACAGCAATTACACGCATTCTATCGTTGCCGCGGTTCCTCTCCATATTTCTATCATATGTCACTATCTTAAACTTCTGGAAAATACCCGAACCCTCAGGTAGTAGCAATAAATTTTCTCTTCTTTCCTAGAGTTTCTGCTAGTGTTATTGGATATTTTGAAGTTGTATGAATTGGCGCGACTCATTTTAAATGGAATTTCAGTATCAAAAATTGCCTTCCATATATTTACAGCAGCTGGGATTAGATTATCATAGGCATAAAAAAATGGGAAAAACAATAAAGACATGCAATATGTTTCCACCAATAATCTGTTGAAATTTTTAAATTGTTACATCGTTACATTTGTTCAATTCATACCAAAAAGGCTCTTCGTACTTAATAATCTTTTAACTGAAGTTTACTATCACATCTGCAGTTTAAACTAACTCGTGTGTACTAGCAGCTATAAATACTCGGTGTATACGGTATTTTTATCTCTTAAGGGGAAGTTAAATCTGAAAATTCACATTAATACCATGTTTCATGTTTATTAATCGAACATGGAAATGTTTATTGAAAAAAGTTTATTGATGAACATAATGAAATAACGCCTTGAATCCCAAGGTAAAATAATGTTTTTTCCACTTAGAAAGAAGGAATTGAAACCTCTTTCATCTGTTTTTGGTAAGTCAAAATATAAAGTTTAATTCTCAGAGATTCCACTCTAATGAATTGCAGGCTTGATTGTATAAACGCCTTGCAAAAGTTGCCATTGTCTCCGGAGACGTTAATGTGTGTGGACAGGTGTTCCCTCGAGAGTCAGACATTAGCTCGGCGTCATGTGTTGGCTAATCATCGGGGGAGTAGTGGCCACCCTGGCGCTCAGTGTTAGCTCACCACGGTGTTTGGACGGCGGCCGAGCGCCGGCTCCGCTGCAGTAATGTTTGATCAGCGTCGAAATTGGATTAATTATCACGCGGCTCTGAGAGCTCACAGTCGCCATCACTGCTGGTGATAATATCACTCCAATTAGCTCCATTGACGGCAATTATGATCCCCAGATGAGGTCTCGCTACAGTCCCACAGGGTCTTCCCTTTGAAACGGGGGCTTCGGTTGACTTCATTATCTCTGGCACAGGTTAACTCAGCAATCTGGTTCAGATCTCTTACTGCTGTCCTAATGGTTTGAAGTGGTTGAAGGCTAAAATTAAGGTGCAGAATAGATAATGTAATTTCATTAACCGGTTGATGGGATTAATTAGCCGAATTGGTTAATTTTAAACACAGTTTTAAGTAACACAGTTCGTTATTTGTCGCGGTCGTCAGGAATAAAACAAAGTACGTTCTGGGATTGGAATATTGCCAGTAAAATATTCGCCCAAATTAAAATAGAACACAATAATAAAAGTTTATTGCTAGTCCCACTGATGTGCGCAGAACGGATTGACCGTCACCGAATAATTATTATTTCTATGTCTTCATCAGAGTTCAGAAATCCAAAGACTGTAGGTTCTTTAGAGAAAAATTAAAGAAAGTTGATGAAACATAAAATCATTCATAATATTAGTTTTAGTCACAGTTCTCATCTTCCCTATTCATCACAGATAACCATTTAAACTCTTCAGTTCCCTTGTAATTACTAATGTACCATTATTTCTCGTCGTCACGCGTTTCTTGCTTGGCGATAATTCCATCGATACCGCGTACAGGCAGTACTCGACTCCAAACCAAACACTCGTGCACGGACACTCTCCCGATACGTGCATCGGTTACCTCTCGACTCCATAACTATGTATCCATGCGCGACCTGGCGCTACTTTTTAAGCCAGCAGAAGGGAAGGCAACTGTTGAATTATAATACCTTCCTTCAATACGAAACAAAATGTAATTTTTCCTTTACTATTTAGAAAGTAAATATTTTTGAAATTTCTTACTTTAGCATCAGTAACCAATCCAATGCAGTTATCAACTTTTAATTCGTATATACTTGTTTTTTTTTTTTTCTCCTACAAAATTAGCTCTCCATGGAACTGGAAATTTTCATTACACTTTACACAGTTAGACGAATTTATGGAATATTCCAATATCGGATGTTTCATTTAGAGCTGCAGAGGAATTAATATTTCATTACCATCTTTTAATATTGCATATTTAAATATAAAATACCTCTCAAAGTCAGTGTTGTAAATGGATCAACACATTTTTTAATATTTTTCTCTGCTGTGGACGAAAAATTTTGGAATTAATATTATTTTCCGTAATCTCTGAAACTAATTAAAGGTAGTTCCTAATCAATAAATATTGATTAGGAACATTATTCATTGTAACCACTATATTCACAAAATAATATCCAAGAATAATAAATTGATAGAGAAAATCCCCATCTCTGCGCTAATGACCTCGCTGTCGACGCTCCCTAAAGCCACCCACGCCGCCCCCATCTCTATAGATTCGCTTTTCGTCTATAAGTTTAACTAACGAAATGAGAACTCAGTATCCCCATGAATGAAAACCAATGCAGACTAACTGGCCACAAATAGTTCTTCTAACTTCTGAGCCAACCACGCTGACTGTAATCTACGATTGGAGCCAGTTAAAATTGATGATATTCCTGTTTTTTTCAAATGTGGTTAGTACTTACAATAATTACTTTATTCAAGGAAGTAAATGTATATTCGAAGGAGGTAGAAATAATACTTGATTTCAACTATAAATGGTTGTTGCGTTCCAGTGTTGTAATCGTGAATAAATTTTAGAAAAGGCGTGAGAGACGCTTATTATTTCGTAGAACTATTGTAAGTTATCTTAAAAACAGTACAGCGAGGTGTGTTACAGATCGAGAGTACATTTAAGGATACCGTCCACATTAGAATTATAAATTTATTTACGTATATCTGGCCATCTTGAAATTTTCCTAATTTATAGAGCAATTTATTAATCATTTTTATCACTTTAAAATAGAAATTTCAATATTACTTGCCTGTTACAACACGGCTAAAATCATAATTTCACGAAATTTAACATGTAAGTTTAAATATTACTAGGTGACACTTGTTCTTAAATTGATTCTTCCCCAACTTCTACAATATAATCGTAGTTATTGTGAAATGTGTTGTAGATTTCTACATTGTTTTCACTATAGATATGGTGGTGTATGGACCAATCGAAAATAAATTACAACTTCGAAGTTAATGAGGGATAGCGTCAGGACAGACCAAAATTAAAATGTGTGTGTTGGCACGTCAAATGCTGTAGCGTGGTTTTTGCAGTTGAGTGACTGCGTAATATCAGGATGAGTCAGCATGAGACTGATATGTCCAATGCGTTACGTCTGTAGCGTACGTCCAACACAGAGCACCTGATTGTTGTGTTTGTAATATACGAAGGTATTAAACCCACATTAATTTTTAAACAATTCGTCGGTGATTAACTTCCAAAGTTCATGTTTACAAGAGCTTCTGTGCAGTAGTTTGTAACCTCATTTACGCTCGTCGTTTGAGAGCACGTTTCAGGCAGAAGAAACTTCTGAAAATTTAAGAAATTATTTTTAAGTAAACATGAATAACTGTTCGTCACATATCAACAGCAATGGCTCTAACTTAAGTAAATCAGTAGACAAACATTAAAAAAGAGTTAAACCACTTTAAGCATTTTGAACCTGAAATTGTTTTTATTTGCACTGAGTGATTTTTTTAAGTCTAATCACGTACACGGAATTCTCTCAACACCACATTAAACAAGTAGTGAAGTAAACATTCTTTTTTCTGTGCTACTGTCAGAAACTGTGCTTGTCGTGTGGAATTTCGCAATGTAAATATTGATTTTAAGTATCAGACAAATCAATTTTATCTTATTAACCAATGCCTCAATCATCAGGAAATATCTTTCTGCCGAGGCGCCGCACACTCGAGCGGGGCGGTACAAGGAGAATAGGTACGGGCCCCAGTCACCGCGTAAAAGCCATCCTGGATCCGGTTTTTGGATGGATGTCCTCAGTCATCAAGCGAATCGAATGCTGTGACGGTCCCCAATCTCCGCCTCAAACAGTCACAACAAACAAAAAACTTAGTTACTCATGTTCATAGATAGATGGCACCACTTCCTCCGTTCGTAGACAGTACAGTCTGGCCGTAGGCAAAAAATTCTAAGCGTCGGTAAGGACATGTGACCGTAAAATCATAACTCATCAAAGGCAGTTGACTCCTAATTTTGGAAAATATGATGAACAACAAGAGCTTGTATTGGAAGTTTATCACTTTAAAAACTTTTTGTCTTCTGGAACTGGGAACAATTATATCCATTGATAATTAATTAATGATTTCATAGAAACAACTTAAATACATAATAGTGAAATTACTTCAACGTTAAATGAAAATTTCAATTCCTCCCTATAATTAGTAATACTTGAAATCCACTCACTACATGAGTCGTTGTTTACGGAATAAATTGTTTCTCCACTGAATGTGGGCAGGAACTTATTCAAGTGAGAATATTCAGGCAAGCTGGTGTGTAATGCTTGTTCCTCATTATGTTGCAGGTTTACTTAGTGGTTCATATGGCATCAATAAATAAGTTGACTGACAAAACATCAGTAATATTTCCCCTTTAATTAGTCTTTCTCATCTTAAAACCAGGAACATTTAAATAAACTTTTATTCTCTTACCAGCTCATCAGAAGAAGAAATCTTTTTCTTTGTGCCGTCAAATTGCCTCGCTTCAGTGAGCACACCGTTGCGTGGTTACTGGCTATCTTGCTCATATTACCTCGCTCATTATAAGCTTTAAGATGTGCCACGACTATGTTAAAATGTACTTCTGATTACTACACATGAGTGATAGACTACTGATTACTGATCCGTGTCTGAATTTCAGCTTAATTCAACTGTGGATCACCTTGAACTGTCTTCACTTGAATTTGGTCTTGTAAAAGCAAAAAGCTCGGTTGCCAATCATACTTTTATTAATTGTGATCTTATGTAATTTATATGTAACAGTGATGGTGTAGAATTTTATTATTTTTTTACTGTTTATTCATTAGTCAGTGTTGTTGATTCCAATAGCCCATACAAGCGTTTGCATTATGACATAAAATGTACTGAAGGTATCAGGGGTACAGTTTCGATAAATTGCTTTCGCATAAAATTTCTCAAATGATGCATCCAAAGTAGATATAAAATCGAGGTTTTTTTAATTAAAAAATGGAAATAAAAACGACAGTCCTACTTCTTTATACTCAAACTAATAGTCCATTCTTCTTAAATTAATTTATTGATCCCCCATCAATAATTTCTTCTGTAACATTTGAAGAACAGAAAGAACAACACAATCTTCAATAGATTCACAATTATCCCTGTCTTTTCTCAACCAAATCTAATATTTGGATTCTTCTAGTCAATATAATGCTTGTTTGATCGATGTATAGCACTTGAGTTGAAATAACGAGAAAAAATATTGCCACATCAAGTTTTCAATGTACCGTTTTTCAAGCTCAATCTTCTCTCACAAATATTATCTTCACACCACCCGCTCTAAAACAAAGACCACTACATACAGAACTCCTCTCATTCACCGTGGATAATTTTTTATTATTTATTACTAGCTGATACCCGCGACTTTGTACGCGTGGATTAAGAATTTATTTTCCAGAATTGAATATACAAAGTTGTTTGTAACAAAGGATTTATCCCAATCAACACCGAGTCGGCATAACATGACAGGAAAGCCATGACTATATCATTCTACCATCGAACCTGTCTCTTGAAGAGTATCAAATTCCAACATATTTAAAAACAGAAAAACAAACGAAGCTGCGGGGATGTGAGGGGGAGGTGTGTTAACTAAGGGCAGTTTTGTTTCAGCTTGGTCTTTTCATCTTTCTTCAGCATGAGCATCCAATTCTTGGGTTCTAATAACTTTAGCTGCTCGTGTTCTGCTATAGCTACACGTTAGGCCAATTTACTCCCGCAAGCCATGTCAAAAAGACAAAATAAACTGGTGCCAGAAAAATTTAAGCAGACACAAAGTAATAGGACAGAAAATCGACATCTATACTAAGTAATACGTTTTTTCTCTAAACGAAATTTACTAACAAATTATACACTAACATAATGCCCGCCATCTTACACACACACACACACACACACAAAATATCCTGTGCCATTCCTACAGATTTTCTTGTTAAATTCCATCAATATCGTTATTGCCATTTAGTCGTCAAAACGTAACAAAACGACAGAGACTTACTTCCGCATTTATAGTATTATTATTACTCATCACACACACACTGACTGCGAACAACCCCTGAGGGATCAATATAACGTAAAAAAGTGTACACCGACAGCATTGCAAGATTACCTACGATTTGCCTCGCATTGTTCCCATAAATTTGTGATATCTAAAGTTTAACATTCAATCCGAACAACCGACGGTCCAGCCGTGACTCTTAAGATCAAAAACAATTTTCAAAAATCTTCGCCTCTGCGGAGATTTGTACCGGAGACCACTACCCAAACCAAACACCAGTAAGCTAGAGGTTTAACCACTTTTTTTTATATTAGCTCTTTAGCCACTTTTTTTTTCACGACGTTCGAAAGCAAGCGCTTTAGCAACTTTTTTTTTTTTTTTTTGGGCCTCCTTCCTCCCCTTCAGCCCTACCTTTCGCTCACCAATGAATAGGCTCTTTGCCTGGCTCTATACCTTTGTTTGTTGACTCATGGGGTGTTCTGTTCCCCTTTTTCGTAATGTGGTTTTCATTCATGTTGTCTAGTTTTGAAGTTTTCTTATTTTATTCGTTTATAACAATTAAAAAATTTGCAAAGGAGCTTTTCTTTTGAACTGGTGTCAGTTTGTTGTATTCTTCTGTTAGGTAAAACCAGTATTCTAGTTTTGTTTTGCTCTTGTTTGAGAAGGTGTAGTATACGGCGTGTCCTAGTAGCCACATTGTGGCATTATGTTTTGTGTCGGGATACGCTCTCCTCTGTGGTCTTATAAATTCTTCGGTTCTGATCTGATTTTTTGCGGTCCTGTTTATTATCGCGACTTTTTCCTTAGTCCATTCCCATATTTCTTTCATTTCTTCACACTCAAATCTGTGGACTAGGGTATCGATTTGTTGGCATTGGCTGCACTTGTTTGTATTGCTGAGATGTATTGAATAAAGTTTCTCTTTAGTGCTTACCATATCATTGACCACTTTGTACCACGTGGATTTAACCGCAAGGTTTAACGTTTTATTGTTGACATTTTTCCAAATTTGCTGCCAGCTGCAATCTTTGTATTTTTCTTCTTGTCTGTTCCTTTGGTTTTGACGATTAATTTCTTCTAGGAGGTGTCTTGTTTTGATCTTGGGGCTTTGTTTCTGAGATAGGTAGCTGATTTCTAGGTGGTATTGCTTTATATGGCTCAATTTGAAGTGGATTCCTCCTACATTCACCGGTGGTGTTTTGCTGATTGGTTGTAATTCATTTGCCAGTACACTGGTTATACTTTGTGGTAGGCTGTTTAAGATCTTCAGCATAGTTGTAATGAATAATGCTCTACACTTCAACTCTATGTCGATTAGTCCTAGACCTCCTTTCGTTTTGGGAAGAGTCACTGTTGCATATTTAATCTTAAAGATGTTTCCTCTTAGTATGAAGTTACAAAGGCACGAGGTTATTCTCTTGGCGATTGAAGCTGGAATTGGGAAAATGCTGCCTAAGTATGATAGACTATGTATTCATTGACAAGATCCACTTTCTGATACATATTTAGGTTCCTGGTGTAATGCTCTCTTACTGCTCCTCTAATCACATTTAGCTTTGTCCTCCAGTTTCTGGCTATCATTTTTAGTGGGCACGTGTGCAGTTCTACTCCCAAGACTTGCATTGTTTCTCTTTCTTGTATCCAATGAGGCTGCTGGTATGGAATGCCGTTACCTAGTTTCAACATCTTGCATTTAATTAAGTTTATTTTTGCCCCCGTTGCACGACAATATTTTAAGATGTTTTCCCTGATGATTTTTATTTCTTCGGCATTCCTGGCCACTACACATACGTCATCGGCGTAGGCTCTGCAAGTGAATTTTTCTGTTTGCATATTTTATTCCAGATATTGTGGCGTTTATGTATCGCAACAGAGGTTCCAGAGCAATTGAGAACAGTGCCATTGATATGGGGTCACCTTGTCTTACAGACCTTTTTATTTGCACTGCTTTTGTTTTGAAGCCATTGACTAGAACTTTTGATTCTGCTTCATGGAGCAGTTTCTGTATAATTTTAATAAAAGAGTTACTGAATCCCATTCTCTCCAATGTCTTTCGTATGTGCTTGTGACTGACCCTGTCGAAGGCTTTATTAAAGTCGATGGACAATAACTCTGCATTTATTCCTGTTACTGCTGCGGCTGCAATGATGTCTCTGTACTCGCTTAATGTCCCCATGATTGTTCTGCCAGGTACTGCACAAACCTGGTGTTCCGCAATTATTTTATTCATCAGAGGCATCATTCTTTTTGTGAGTATTCTAGTGAACAATTTATAGTCTGAATTTAGTAATGATATAGGTCTCATTCCGTCTAGGCTTCTGTTGTTGTCGTTTTTTGGTATCAGAACTATTAATCCTTCTTTGAAGCTTCTGGGTACATTAGGTATTGTAAGCACATCATTAAGTACTTCCGTCAGTTGTTGTTGGATGGTTGGCCAGAACTGTAGGTATACTTCTACTGGAATGCCATCAGGGCCAGGCGATTTGTTCCTTGGGCTTGTTTTTATAATTTCTTCTAGTTCTTCTTCTGTTATTCTACTTTCCAGTTGTGTGTTGTCATTTGCGTCGATTCTGTTGCACACCACACTGAGTAAGTCATTGGAATCTTCCTCGTCAATACTTTCCTCATGGTATAGTTCCTGAAAGTGCTTATGAACTTCGTTTATAATTTCCTTTTGGTTTGTTACAACGGTGTCTTCACCGATTCTCAAGTTTTTAAGAAGTTTAATCCTTGCTCTTTTCTTTTCTCCGCATATAGTGGTATATTGAAGTCTTTTCCTCTGGTACAGCATATTTGGTCTTAGATCTAATCATCATTTGCTCCAGTTCGAAACGTTTTATTGCTACTAGTTTCGCTTTTATTCTTTTTATTTTTATTATGTCTTGAATTAATCTGTCCGTATTCCGGTAAGCATCTCTTAGACAGGCATAATAAAATTCCGCTGTTTCCTTATGTTCTTGCTTCTTTACTTTTACGTATTCTATCAGCATACGGCGCAGTTTTGGTTTCGCGCATTGTAACCACCAATCTAGTTTATTGTTGTATCTCTGATATTGCCTGATAGATATTTGCCATGTTTCTTGAACATTTCATTAAGTTCGCGATCTTTTAGAAAAACAGTATTAAATTTCCAGTAGCCTCTTCCTCGGTGAATTTCTTGTCTGCTCATATTTATATGTATTATGTAGGCGCTGTGGTCTGAAAAGCTTACAGGCCATACCTCTGCACTAGTAACATCGGAAATGATATCTTCGCTTATGTATATCCTGTCAATTCTGCTTGCTGCGTCCTTTGTAACGTATGTATAGGATCTGTCAGTTCCATGTTTTGTTTCCCAAGTGTCTTTTAATTGAGTCCTTGGACTATACCTTAGATCGTTGCAGGCGTTAAAATTTGGGAACTGATCTTTAGGGGTGTAGCACGCAGTTAAAGTCTACCTCCTAATATCAGACTGTTGGTATTTGTTGGTAGGAGAGGTAACATATCTTCTTTGAAGAAGTTCGATCTCTCGTTTCTTTTGTGAGTTCCGGAGGGGGCGTAATGTTACATATTGTAACTGCTTCAATCGTGACTGATATTCCTCTGCCATTTTCTATAGTGATAAGATTATTGTAATTTATCCCCTCTTTCATCAATATGGCAGTTCCGGCTTCGTTGCCTTGATTATATACGTATTCATATCCTGTTATGTCAAGGACATTCTTGAAGGAGGGCTAGATCTACATCAGCGGCATATAGGAAGTCTTTTAAACATTCTGTTTTTGTTTTGCTTGTTATTCTATTTAGGTTTATAGTTGCTATGCAATATGTTTGCATCTCTGTCAGTACTTGCTGCATTTCCTTTTTATCATGCTGTCAGTCTCTTGATATAGTTTTTTCTCAGGTTCTTTTTGCCATTATTGCGTATCTTCGTTTCAGTTCTTTGCGGATGCTCTGAGGTTTCAGAACGTTTGAGTACGCTCTGTTGACTCTCCTTGTGGTCGGTCATCTACCCAGCTTAGATAGGTGTTTGCTTTTTCTTTGTCTCCTTCTAAAAGCACATTGGCATCTGAGGGTAGTTCTTCTATTGACATTGGTTGATTTTTTCGTTTGCTTGTATTCTTATTTTCTTCCCTTTTGCTCTGGTGTTTTCATTACTTTCCACTTCTTTTGACTTTATCCTTGTCTGTATAGTGTATGTCTCGGGTCTCCTCTTTGCTCGTATCTTTCTACCAGCCTTATCGAGTTCCAGTTGAGTCCACTCCATTTCATCAGCCGTCGACTGAGGATCATTCGTCTTTGTGAGATCACTTCTTTCGTTTTCTGATTCCATTGCTTCCTCGATTTCATTTTGGTCTTTAAGTATTTCTACTAAGTCTTTCCGCTTTTTTGTTTGTGTTGTTTATTGGATTTCCCTGTTCTTTACAGTTTAGGTTCTCCGTCTCCTTCGTTTGGAGTTTATCTTCTATTTGGTTTGTTTCTCCAATTTTCCATGTTTTGTCTTTTTCCAGTGGTGTTATTTCTGTCGATTTTGCTATTCCGTCAGCTCCTGCAGTGGAGGAAGTTGCTGTGCGTTTTCCGGTCGATCGATTCCGTTGCTTTCCTGAACAGCTGTCCGCTTCACGTATGTTAGTGGCAGCGATGTTGACTGTATTCTGTTGTTTCCCCTATGCTTTACTTCCTGCAGTGGAGGAAATTGCTGTAGGTATTCCGGTCGATGGCTTTCATTGTTGTTTTCCTGAACAGCTGTCCGCTTCACATACGTTAAAGGCAATGTTGCTGTTTGATTCTTGGGCAGTTTGCTCTTATGTGATCCACGGAATTGCATACAGCACAAGTTCTGGCTGACCATCATAGACTACCAAAGCACGGAAACCACACACATTGATATAGGAGGGGATATGCCTAGTTATTTCCATTTTTGCTATTCTCACTCCGTTTGACTTTTGTATCTTATGTTCCCACTCCACTTATCTTCCATTATCTCTATTATTGTTCCGAATGGTTTAACTGCGTGTAGTATTGCTTCACTTGTTACTTCAAAGGGAAGATTCAATATTCTCACATGTCTAATTCCCATTACTGCATTGGATACTTTAACACTGCTAACGTTTCCGTCTGAGTGATTGAATTTCAAGTTTCCGGAGTACATCTCAATTATTTTCTCACAAAATTTTTCGTTTGTCATTTTCACAAAAACACTATTATGAAAAGAATCTAACTGAATGCCTACGATTTCTTCGTCATTCAGTTTGACCGTGTCGTATAGCCACTCGTGAATCTCAAAGGCCGTTGGTCTAACATACGCTCGGTCAAACGCAAATTTCACTGTATTCTTTCTCGTTAACGTCGCATGCGCCATTGCTTACCTCTTCTGTTTCTTTGGCCGATGACCTGCCAGATGGCTGTAAATCTTCAGCTTCTTACAATATCACTTTACTCTCTTGAATATTACTTGGAACACTTAAACACTTTAACACTGTAAACTCGGAGCTTCGCGGCAGTTGTCCGTTTATACGTCCGTACCCGCCGGCTGCTAGCACCGAACTGCCGGCCACTGAATTACCAGACCACTGTATGGAAAAAGTAGTACAGGGACGTATACATTCTACGCTTCTGTCTATCGCCTTTCAAATTGCCCGATTTGAACCGGACAACTTCGACGGGACATTTTTCAACCAAATGAAGACAGTAGTTTTCTCCATGTTTCAAAAAGATAAGTGTGCAAAGTTTCATCGAGATCGGATGAAAACTGTGGAGTTGTATGCAGAAAAAATTAATAAACAACAAAAAAGTCATATCTATATATACAGATTACATATTTTCATAACGACTGAAAAAAATTAAACAAGTTACCATTTTTCCTTTTTTATTAAATACTAACTAGAGTCCACAACATCGTTTGTGTTTGTCAACAATTGAAGGTTTTTTTAAGTTTTTACACGGAACCTTAAGTATTTCCAGGATGAAAAGTAGCCTATGCTAATCGGAAATCCGCCAGTAAAAGTGCCGTTAAAATCGGTTCTCCCATTAAATAAATTGTAAATAAATTATTTATATTTGTTAATATTAGGAAAATGTGTCTGATTCTAGAACATTTTTCAAAAATATTCTAGAAGATTCCAAAGATTTTAGTCGGAATACAGTAGGTAGATCACTTTCAAACGCCATATTTCCCACGCCCCCCCCCCCTCCACCCTTCAGTCACCGACATGCAAGTACCCATAGTGCACGACGGGAGACACGAGGCTACAACGCAAAACACCAGTGGTCTGCGCTGGGTAGCTATAGCTGCAAAATTAATTTTAGGACACGCACACACACATATTTATGTATATATATCTAAAACTGATTTCAAACTCAGATCAGTTACTGGTTTGGCCTCCGATAAAGAACAAACACAACATTGAATTTTCACTCATAACGACACCATACTGAGCTTCTATACTTCTTCGGTTGCTGATGTTTAACTCGTGTCCACTAGACACAGGCAATCACATTACGTAAGCACTGGAGTCAGACTTGAAAATCCTCCAGAGTTTACTCCAAGTATTTGCTGTGAATGATGACTTGATGTTGAGTCGAGAGTGAGTGTCTTTATTTGTGTTTTTTAGCTTAGAAGCAAACAGTGTTCCCCCTTCTTAGAGCTATGGTGAAATTGTACAGTACCTTGTCGTGCGGACCAATTAGGCTCTGAACGCGTGATGTCACACACTGGTATATCTAAGTGTTTCTTGTAACTGCCAACTTCCCAGCTAGCAATCCCCGTACTCGCTATATTTACAGGAAACATATAGGACGTGATACTTTGCTGGGCCTCTGTGGTAACTCATGTTTTCATGAATTTTATCAGCGAACGGCGTCCATTCGGTGGTGATACGATTAGCCATGGCTAACAAAGTATCTCCGCTAGGGTCGAACAGTGTGGTAAGCAATTCGCTGGAAAGTTCTTGGAGATGGCAAGTTCATTAAATATTTATTCAGTTAACAGCTTACTGCCGTAAGGCCGCCAGGTAATTTTGTTAACCTTCCACCAAGGGATTCTTATTAATACATATTTTGATTGGATTTATGGGTTCAATGAAATAACTGTTCATCCAGCTGTTTTTATTTCCGCGAAATCCTCATAAAAAAAAACACGGATAGGCATCAAAATTCGTCCAGAGATACTATATCGCAATAAAAATACTTCAGCCAACATTTCTGATTGACAACTCACAAAAAATTACCGAAACTTCAGACAACTACTATTTCTGGTCACAATTGCCGCGAGCTTAAATAAGCACTACAGAAACATCGAGAACACAATAAAGGGTGCCGCCAGACGTTTCTCGAACATTAACAATGCCACTGACAATCGAAAACATTCGAAAACAATTAGAACTAGTACAGAACCGCTCACAATCCTTTGGAAATTCGTAAAATGGAAATTAAACCTATTTGTTTATATTTAAGCATAAAATGAGTGACTCAATACTACACCAAATAGCTGAAAATCGTCCTTTAAACACCGTGACTTGTATCAAAATTTGTAATAACAAGTCTTCAATTGATATTTCAAGTCTCATACCGTTTTTGATCGTAGTAAACATCATTTATCCAGTCTCTTTCCCTGGAAACAATATTCATTCCACATGAAAAAATATACAAAATAATAATTAATCGACGTTCATCTCCCTCTACTTAATCCCTGATGGACCTGAGGGCTGTTACAAGTGGTAAGATGGTTATCCAGCTACCTGTCTGCAGCGTAAGAGACATCACACGCACACTGGAAAGGATACTGTTTTTCTCAACTCTGTACTAAATGCAATGCAACTCGTTGCAGAATGTAACATTACAACCTCCAACTGGCCTACACTGAGACATATACGATGCTAATTGCAACTGGGTTATATGCTTTGTAGCCTCTCTTGTTTGAGATCTCTGTTATTTCACATTGTAAACATCCTTACTATTGCGCCCTTCTCGCTGAATTCCCGAGGTTATTCTCCAACTGCGATTTTACAGAAACTCTGCCAGACACTGCATATAGGTCCCTGGATGAAAAGCTGACCAAATACAGTGTTGCCTAAAAGTAGTTTTTAATTATTTTGTTTAGTATAGCGAGTCATACTGAAATATAAACAATAAATAAATAAATAGTAAGCTGCTACAGTATATTCATAAATTTTTCTGTCAACACGGTCGAGTATAGGTGTTATTTTATGGGCCAGTAACGAATTTATAACCATGAAAAACAGTGGCATTTTTTATCTACAGCCCTGCACCTACACTAGTAGTTTTTAGCAGGATACAAGAAAGGTTGTATTGTTTCAGTTGTAATGTGTTCAGCGGGCTACACCATCAGGTATAAATAAAGGAACAAGCGTGCTGGGTGAGCGATTAAAGCTCTGGCCTCGCATTCCAGAGAGCGCGGGTTCGAATTCCCGTCCTGGATTCCAGATTTTGCATGGTTTCCCCATATCACTCCAGGTGAATGCCGGGAAGCTTCCTACAAAAGGCAATGGCCGAAATCCTACCCGTTCCTTGTTCCCAGTCTCATGTAGGGCTGTTGATAAAATATCGATATATCGATATATCGATATTTTTTTTTAAAAAATATCGATATTTATGAGTGATATTTTTTAGGACGATATATCGATATATCGATATTGAAATCTGGATATCGGAGTCCGATATTTTTTTAAAATAAGTGGTTATTTTCCGTTTTCCTCGTAGAATATTCCAAGTTATTATTGGAGGGGAAAACGATTACCTGTGTTGCACATGCAATACATTTTCATAGGTAGAATTTTAAAGAAACAATGAACGATACGAGCACATTGAGAAGCAGGGCCCGCCGTGAGCAGTCGTGCAAGGCAGCATATTATGTAGCGGGCGACCTTTTTTTTTTTTAGCTCAATAGCTGCTTCGGGCGGTCGGCGGCGTCACCGGGGATGGCAACAATGGGGGCGGCAATCTCACAGTTTTTTGACCCGTTTCGGAAATTTCCTAGATCCACCACTGGCTGTAGTTGGACAGGGGCGGCCTGTGGAGAAGTAAAAAACGAAGGTAAATAACTCATTTTAAATTAAATTCAATTCAATTCAATATTCATTAGAATTCTTGTCTGGACATTTTGAAAAGTTTTTAAAATTTGTCTTCAATCAATGCAAAAGTATTATCATTAAGAAACTAATCGTAATGTACCAGGTATGGGTAGGGTTGCCAGATAGCCGGAAAATCCGGGAATGTCCCGGAATTTTGTGTCTGATATCGTGTTCAGGAATTATGCGCTACTGTCCCAGGTCTCATGCGGCCTCTAATAACCTCGACAAGGCGTAAAACCATTAGTAAAAAATAAATAAGAAGACCCATTAAAGTTAACCTACCACAGAATTAATTTCCATAGTATTCTAATACTCAAAAGAGTTATAAGACGCCTCTTAAAAGGATAAAATTAATTTCATGGAATATCGAAGGATATATCCTAAGGGTAATTCTATTAAATAAAGAATGCAGTTATACAATGATTTTTACAACACTGCATTTACTAAACGTCTGCGAGAAAGAAAAGTGATTTTTTTTTCCTGTTGACTTTCTGACAACATCTGTGTATATTCCGCACAGTATGTTATTCATGTGGTTTAGTAATTTCATAATAGCGGCACTCTAGTCTGCTGAAGGTTTGGGCTGCACATAAACCAAAATAATAGACGAGTCACATTCTTCTCATGCTCTGCCAGTTCTAATGACTTTGACGAGTCATGAAGCTCTACTCCCCAAACCAAAACATTGTTATTTAAGAAGTTTCAACCAAACATGACTCAAAAGACGTATAACGTTGAGAAAAAGAGGATTTTTCATAGTGAGAAATCTTCTAGATTCAAACATCATCCTAGAATTTAGAATGCAAATGAATGAATTTTGGACTTAAAGCATACCAGAGAGAAGGTAAATGGAACAACATGAAATAGGATGCTGTAAAATGATGATGAAATGTAAATGAAAGTATAAAGTGTAAAATTAATGTTCTGGAAATCGTGGGTAAGTAAAGTTTGTGGAAGAGTCAGCAAAGAAGAAGATTTTTTTCTGATAGCTTCACTCCACTTTGATTATAAGATACTTGATAAAAACTATCTACCATGAGAAAAATTGTCTGCATAAATGGTAGATGCGGGTCCAAACAGGAGCTCAGCTGAGAACAATTGAAATGCATTGAAGAACGAAAGCTAGAAAGCTAGTAAGGGACATTATACGACAAGCCGTTCGATAACCTTGGATCACAGAAAACATTTTGGAGCTCATGGATCAGAGGAGAAGGCACAAAAAATCTGAGGATGAAACAGTAAGAGATTACAGAAAATTTACAAATCAAATAAATAGGAAATGCAAAAAAGCAAATGAAAAATTGTTACAAGCAAAGTGAGAAGAAGTAGAAAAGGAAATATTCGTAAATAAAGTAGAAGTGGCAACTGGCCTCGCATTCGGGAGGACGGCGGTTCGAATCCCCGTCCGGGCATCCAGATTTGGGTTTTCCATGGTTTCCCCAAATCACTCCAGGTGAATGCCGGGATGATTCCTTCAAAAGGACATGGCCGAATTCCTTCCCATTCATTGCCCCCATCCTTTCCCGTCTCTAAAGACCACGTTGTTAAAAAGGGACGTTAAACTGTTAAAAAAAAAAAAAAAAAAAAAAAAAAAAAAAAAAAAAAAAAAAAGTGGCAAATAGGAAGACCAAACGGAATTTTGGTGAAATGAAGAAAATACGAATAAATATTAAAGCTGCCGATGGGAAACCTCTTCTAAACTTAGAATATAGAGGTAACCGATGGAAGGAATACATAGAGAAACAGTATGAAGGAGATGTTTTGAACAACAGTGTATTGAAAAAAGAAGTTGATGTCGATATTGATGACGTAGGTGATCCTGTCTTGAGGACAGAATTTTATTAAGCTTTGAATGATTTGAAATCAAACAAGGCAGTTGGAATTGATGAGATTCCTGCAGAACCTCTGAAATTACTAGGAGAAGAAAGAATCCAAAGATTATTCAAAGTTATATTCAAAAGTTATGAAACAGGAGAGATTTCCACTGATTTTAATAAAAGTGACATCTTCACGCTTTCGATGAAAGCACAAGTTGGCAGATATGATAATTACCGTACTATAAGTCTAACATCACATTCTACAAAATTACTGACCAGAATAATATACAGAAGAATGGAAAGGGCATTAGAAGGGATAGTAGGCGAACATCGGTTTGGGTATGTGAAAATCCGCGATACAAGAGAAGAGATTCTGACCTTAAGATTAATATTTGAAGGGCGGATCAAGAAAAAACATAGATACTTTTATGGCGTTTGTTGATTTAGGATTTTTTTTTTTTTTTTTTTTTTTTTTTGTAACAGTTTAACGTCCCTTTTTAACAACGTGGTCTTTTAGAGACGGGAAAGGATGGGGGCAAGGAATGGGAAGGAATTCGGCCATGGCCTTTTGAAGGAAGCATCCCGGCATTCGCCTGGAGTGATTTGGGGAAACCATGGAAAACCCAAATCTGGATGCCCGGACGGGGATTCGAACCACCGTCCTCCCGAATGCGAGGCCAGAACGCTATCCGTTACACCACCACGCTCGGTGTTGATTTAGGAGAAGCTTTTGATGACGTTGGGTGGTACAAGATGTTCAAAAATTTTAAAGCAGTCTCGTCTAAAATATCGAGATAGAAGAATACTTTATAAACTATATAAGAATCAAGTGGCTGTAATAAAAGTAGAGAATCACGAGAGACGTACATCAGTGTGAGACAAGGTTGTAGTATATTCCCGTTAATATTCAACTTGTAGATAGAAGAAGCAATAAAGGAAGTAACACAAACATTTTCATGTGGTGTAAGTGTTCAAGGAGAAAAAGTCAGTATGCTACGAATTTCTGATTTTTCGGCTGACGATATTAAGAAGTTACTGTCACGAAAAAAATACTGATGAAAGATTTTGGACTAAATAGAAACCAAAGCCGGACCATAGAGTAAAATGTAGCAGAAATGATACCAATAATAGTAGATTAAATATAAAAATAGGGTGGGATGCGATAGAAGAAGTTAGTGACTTTTTCTACTTAAGAAGTAAAATTACAAACGACGGCCGAAGCATATATTATGTTCAAAGCAGAATAGCACCAGAAAAAAGGACTTTCATGTAAAAGAGAAATCTTTTAGTTTCAAATATTAATCTAGGACTCAGAAAGAACTGTTTAAAACTCTTTCTGTGGAGCACAGAATTTTATGGCAGAGAAGCTTGGACTTCAGGAACACCAGAAAGAAGGAAAATTGAAGCTTAACAAAAGTGGAGGGAACAGTTGAAGGTAAGAAGTGCAGAGGAAGACAGAGATTAAAATGAATGAAGCAGATAATTGATGTCGTGGGTTGGAAGGGGAATGTTGAGATGAATTGGTTAGCACAATATAGGAGGATATGGAGGATTGCATCAAACTAGTCGAGACTTATGACAACAACAACAACAACAACAAAAAAGGAATTAATTTTAAAATCACAAATAATTTCGAGGAGAAACACCAGCATGTTTCGGCTCACATCAAATCGCAAAGGATTACATACAACTCTGCTAAGTTACGGTATCAACAAATCCAAGATTTTTGCCCTTGTAATAAATGTTACCGTATCGCTTTCATCTAGATTCAGTTAGTTTTGATTTATACGTTTTCCACGTCTGTAGCTGGACCTATTGTTTGACGTGGAATCCGAAAGACGAAGCTTCTTTGCTTACTCCTATAATTTAGCGAAGTCCATAAAAATAGAAGGTCTCATCGAGGTTTGTACTACTGATTTGTAGACGAGCGCTTTAACCAATGATTTAACAGGACGTTCAGTGTGAAAGGTGAGTAACAAGAAATTATATTTCTTGTTATAATTACCTTTTCTTTCAAATATACTCTTTGCGAATAAATAAAATACTAGATGCGATAGTAAAATTTTTGGAACATTCTTGAAATTCGTTATTTGGAATATTTAGCAAGAATGCTATTAAATCCTTCTAGAATCCAGAAATCTTCTCAAATCGTTTCCCCCTAGAAACCAGTTTCATTTTCTGAATTGGCCAAATGTCGTTTCAAATTAATTCGGGCAAATGAATTAGGTGGTCTGGTCCAACTATATTGTCATTTTTCCAAGAAATCATGGATAGTAATAAAAAACTTTTCATTGGAATGATATGGACAGTCAATTTAAGAATTGTGGTGAGTACTTCGATCAGCCTGACAGGGACTTTAAAAGGCTTTCAGTCGCATTTTGAACGTTTTCTTCAGTCAGTGACGGTCCTGGGTGTGTATTATATTAACTCTGTCATTAAAATCAATACTTCTAATAAAACTGTAATAGGCCGAAATCTGTACATTAAATAGATTATAAAAATTTTAATTGGTGAAAGCATTAGGCCTACTAATGACATAGAAGCCAACAAGTTATTTCTTTCATTTTTAACTGTATGTATGTATGTATGTAACTTTGAAGTAGTATCACGATGAAATTACCAGATGGATATGCAAGAAACTTTCCATCATTATAACAGATTCTAGGGATTAACATTTGGGATACTTTTTATCAAGAAAAATGATAGGGTTCTCGTGCGATAAGTGATGAAAGTTAAGTATCCTTTACAGCGTATCACGCTGAAACTGCCGAATGGATTTTAATGCAACATGGCATAATTATAACCGATACTATGCAGTAACATTTAAAATATGTTTTATCCCGAAAAATAACAGGTTTCCCGTGGGATAAGTGATGAAAGTTAAATATTTTTTTTAAATTGCATGCCGCAGAAACTACAGCATGAATTTGAATACTACTTGGCATAATTATAACTGATACTGTGGATTAACATTCTATCCCCAAAATCGATAATGTTCAGAAGAGATAAGTGATGAAAATTAAAGGTCTTTGAAGCGCATCACGCTGAAACAACCGGGTGGATTTATAAGCATCTTGGCATAGTGATTTTATGAATTAACGTTTAAAATACTTTTTATCCAGAAGAACTACAAAGTTCCGTAGAATAGGTGACGATAAATGTAGTTTGTAATGCTATCCAAGTCGAGTAACGTGCCCAAAATAGAATGCGCGTGGTGGGGATGTCATACAGTAAGCTATAAGGTTTACGTGTGGCACAAGAGTACGTAAGATGCATTCTCTTACCTGAGAAAATCCGAGCACCGAGATCTATTCATTACGTTTACCATCAATCCAAAGTGGATAGAGATAACTCAAGATTTTTTTCAAGGAGAAGCTTCCCACGATAGACACGATATTGTTGCTACAGTATTCCATTTGAATTTCTCACTGAAGAGAATGTATTTGGTGCGTCACTTTGACAGTGCTGAATGTTAGAAGAGGGGTCTGCCGCATGCACACAGTCTATTATGACTGCAGGAAAAGATGTGTCTTAACTACGTAGATAGCATAACAAGCGCAGAAATTCCAGAACCTAAGCAGGATCCTTCTCTGTACGCTACCGTAAAGACACATATCTTTGCACGGCACTTGCGGCACCATTAATACCGACTCACTTGCATGCGGGATTTTCACTTTACTAAGTGATTTCCTAAAATTCCGGTCCAGCATACGATAACAGGTGAGGATGGTTAATAATCATATCGTTGATGTTAACATAACCACGGTGGTTTCACCGTTGAAATAAGACTGCATGGTCAACAGGTAGTTCCGGATAACAGATGGATAGTACCCTACTCTTAAAGATATTAAAAAGGTTTGGAGATGGAAATGTGTAACAGCGTTCAATCAATCAAGTACATATGCAAATATGTAAACAAAGGTAGGAACCAAGCAACCACTGAACGGAACAACAATATTGGGGATTAGTTCACTCGATACGAATCCGGCCCATAAATTAGCTCATCAGATGCTGTTTGCGTAATCTTAGTTTTCCGATACATGAAAACACTCGCCAGTCACAAATCCTGATGTTCACTTGGAGGATGAGCATCCCATATATTTTGATCCTGATATTCTAGGGGAGCGTTTAGACTATTTTTCTGGCTATGTGAGATGGACGACTTCTCTAAAACACTGCTATACGATGAGATATTTGCCTACTACATCTACACACAAGGGTGTTTAATAACCCAAGAGTTTTTTTTTTTTTTTTTTTTTTTTTTTTTTTAACAGTTTAACGTCCCTTTTTAACAACGTGGTCTTTAGAGACGGGAAAGGATGGGGGCAAGGAATGGGAAGGAATTCGGCCATGGCCTTTTGAAGGAAGCATCCCGGCATTCGCCTGGAGTGATTTGGGGAAACCAGGGAAAACCCAAATCTGGATGCCCGGACGGGGATTCGAACCGCCGTCCTCCCGAATGCGAGGCCAGAACGCTATCCGTTACACCACCACGCTCGGTAACCCAAGAGTGACGTTGCAGTAGAGGGTGTCCCAAATGTTTTTTAACAGTATAACTCTCGAAGAGTTTATACGTTGTATGCGAATAATAAGGAACTGTATTATTTGCGGTTGCTTTTGCATATGGTACGTGGACCACTTCATTCAGTGTGCTTAGAACAGTCGATGATGTTTTTTGGCCGTTTGCTGAGCGGGACATTTGCTTGATGAACAACACTGGGACGATACACTGGTTGAGACTTGCGTTATCGACCGTTCAAGCTGCTTGCGCCATTTGTTGTGAATGATGGTACTCTGCGGATTGTTAATATGCGGGCATTTAGTTGTGGCAAGAGTTCTAGGATTTGTTGGTCGAAATCGGTATCGATTCCTTTCCGAAAGAAGAATCAAAAGTTAGTCTTCCGCCTAGCTTATGTGTAACAGCTCCTACTCATGAGAAATTAATTACATCCGTTTACGGTGAAACAGAGAAAGCAGTTAATGGAGAGAACTCTAAGCTCTGCGAGCTAGCTACGTTGACGACTCGCAACGATCAAGCTGCCTTTATTAATAACACCATATGATCTCGCGTAGATTGAGAAAAATATTGTCTTTACCTCCATCATCAGCGTAGTGGAACAAGGCGACGCCAACATCTATCAAAGGCTGCCCAACCAACTTTGGAGATGGGTCAGAGTTTCGAATCTAAGTTAGCATGCGGGACACAATTTCGATTCTAAGTTAGCCTGCGGGTCACATAATACTTGCATTTAGTTATAAAAGATATTTAAAAATAACAAATATTTAAATCACACAGTTTAATTACAATCAAAAGTAAAAATCATCAATGGCCTGTTTGGAGAGAGTTACACTTGAATCAAATACGTCAGTTGTACTTTATTCGTGATCAAGTCATCTCGTAAACGTTAAAACTGAAGTAAACTTTTGATTTAATACTAATGATGCACCGAGCGTGGTATGTGAGCGGTTAACACTCAGGCCTCGTATTCTGGAGGACGCCGGTTCGAATCCCCATCCTGACATTCAGATTTGGGTTTTCTATGGTTTACAAAAATCACTCCTGGCGAATGCTGGGATGCTTCCTTCAAATATCCATGTCCAAATTGCTTCCGCTTCCTAGTCCCCAGTCGTGTCCCGTCTCTAATTACCTTGATGTCGACGAGGCGTAAAGCCGTAAGTAAAAAAAAAAAACTAATGATGCACGTACTGTACGTAAGACTGCAAACGGACAAAACTGGAACCAGCTACTTATCTGAGCACTTAGTACCTACATTGGTTGTTGTTGTTGATGTTGTTGTTGTTGTTTTGGCTTTAGGGCGCGTCGACAGCGAGGTCATTAGCGCCCCCTACATTGGTGTTTTCCTATAATCTTAGCCAACGTTTCTCTACCTTTTTCAACCTCAGGACCCTTAAACCATCAAAAATAATGCTGCGGATCCACTAATTTGAATTGGCTTAATTTATTAACCTATGTTTATATTATTCACATTTAGAAGATATTTTATTGTTCCACCATAACACAATAAATCAGAAAGCATGATATGAATTCCTGCGAAAATACAATTATGAAACTGGAAGTGAACAATCAAAAGTTAATTATATATTGGCCAGACTCTTAATATTTAGTAACCAAATGAAAAATAATATTAGTATAGGCTGGATACTATACTGTGCCACCGACCTACACGCAAAAATAAAATAAAGACTCTAGACACTACACCTACTTCACCACGCTTATATTACCAACCCTACCACATATCGCGTTCCCTCACATTTACTACAAGACCCTCAGATAACAGTCATTTTTTTTAATGCCAACGCGAAATGAATATACTATTGTAGAAACAATGCTGGGTAATTGATATATTCGTGGCTTTTAAAAGTTGGGCCTATTCATTGCACAGGGCGGTTCAAAATAACGTGGACAAAATGACATGGACGATCAGTCATACAATAAGAATCAAAAATCACATAGGAACAGAGGGTCGCAACTGCGATCCGGAGCCGCTACAGGGCGTCTAAAATAATACTGACACAAAGTGAAGAAACAAAACCATTACATATCATTTTATTGATAATTACGCAGTCACATGCGACTAATGCAAGTCAAATGTTGAGCCTAGAGCAGATGCTCAAAGTTTTTGCCAGATACATCGAGACAAGCCCGGCATCTCCGTTACATAGAAAGGCACACCTTCTCAAAGATACCAGGTGTATCTCGAACACATCCGGCTGCCGCAACGATTCTTCCCACCAAGTCTTCCGGCGTTTCAACAGGTGTTTCCTTTTAAAAATCCCAACAAGAAAAAATTCAAGGGAGACAGGTCTTCTGATCGTGGTGGCCATGCCTCTCGTGGCTCTAGCGCCCTATACAGGCGTATGCGACCCTCTGTGCCTATGCGATTTTTGATCCTTATTGTATGACAGAACTATCATGTCATTTTGTTCAAGTTTTTTTAATCACCCTGTATTTGCTTAACCCTTATACAGTTACGGTATCTAAATTTGTAACATTCTGCCTACGGATCACCCGTACCATAAGTGTTCCGCGGACCATAGGTTGAGAAACGCTGTTCTTAGATAAAGACTTTTCGTCTTGATCATGTAATGAGATCATCTTAAAAACGAGCTCCACTGTTACATCCAGTGACTGTCTTGAGGCAGTTTGCTGTCTCTCTGTTTGCCGATCGAGTACCGTCTCCCGGTGTTGGAGCGGCCCCGACACTTTGCTCTCCTCGTGTCCACAGTGGCTCCGCTGTCGGCGCGCCTGGTGGGAGAGAACCGCCCTTTGAGCGCCGGCCGGCAGTACGACGTGGTCTGCGAGACGGCGGGCTCCAGGCCACCTGCTGACGTCAGCTGGTGGCTCGACGGAGAGCAGCTGTCGGGCGCAGCAGACTCGGTGAGTGACGAGCAGGCACGAGCAAATGGCCTCGCTATGTATTTTCTGCTCAGTCTGAATATCATTTTACTCTGGACCTCAATCACACGTATTTCGCCTGAAAGCTAAGAGGTGATTCTGCTCTCAAAACTTTGCCCACACAGATTAATATTTATAAGAAACGTCTCATAAGTGAGTGTCTCTGAAATAATACAAATGAGTAAAAACAAAAATTGTTGCCTGTTTCTGAACATAGCTACGTTAAACGACGTTCCCATACATTTAAGCACGTTCGTTAAGCGCGTGAAAAAAATGAGGTGATTGCTCGTTTGACGTCACGAAATGAGATGAAATGGGTGTCAGTAGAGACTGTTTAGGGTTTCTATATGACGTGATGTCTGAGGAGACCAAGCTGAAAAATAGTTGCTTTGCGTTACAAACTGAAACCTAAAGTCATTAGTTGCAGCCTTTACAATAGTAGATCGTGACTAAGACCACTGTGTGTTAATATTCTCTCAGGAGCGGTGTATTTTGTTTAATATAAAATAAGTGTTTTGTGTTGACCAAATCATGCCGTTTTTCCTCATACATTAAACCACTTAAATATTTACCAACTGTCCTAATGATTCTTTCAAGACTCAATCTGCACAAAATGGTAATGGGATATCTCTCTCAGTGAGCACGAAGATATTCCCGAATGTGGTCCTGGGATTTTAAACAACCAGGAAACCAGAGTAAAATTGTTTGACTATTGCAGTCTCATCAGTGTCAAAGTGTATATAAGTGATGTGTCGTTAGCGTTTGAGAACTAGAATCTCGACGTCAGTCTTGTACAAAATGTTTACTAGATTCCAACGGTCTTGCTATGAACAACAGCATGCTTCGCCATTAGTACATAGAGATGAATTTGCTGCATTTGCATCTCTGGCCGTAAATGACTGTTCACAACAAAATGATTCGATTAAGGCGCGACCTGTGGATATTTGAATGGAACTCGAATGAATTGAGAAATTCCTCACTAATACTGTCCTAATACTGTCTAACAGGGGTTCAAGACGGTTTATAGTGTTTTTGTTTCTAATGCGATCAGATGACATTATCAATATACATTTTTATAATTGTATCGTCACCAGAACTTTTGGGTTATGATGGAACAGAACACTTAAGTGGCAAATAAAATGTTATTATGGTATACCTGGAACATTACTGTTGTAGCCTTCAGTAGGTGATGTGGTATTCTACATGAAATAGAAAATCAAGATGATTCCATTATATACCTGAAAGAACTAGAGCAGGCTCGATGGCTCCAGAAGATGTTGCCAAAGAATTCTACTGCAACATTAAAAATTTTGAATACCCTCCACTGATTATTCTCGAATCATAAACATACAATTAAAACATTGAGCAAATTAACAACTTGAAACACATATCGTCCAGTACTTCGCATTCTTAAGTGCATTCGAGTGCCCTATGTGCCCATCATACTGCAACAAAGATGATCTGTTTCAATCAACATCGAATGCCCTCCACTAAGAGAAATAAAAACTAAAAATAAATGAGAAAAGCTTGTAAAGGACATAAACTTTATGATTATATGTGTGTTGCATAAGAAGTATATTTAATCGCCCAATGTTGGGTAAAATAAATGAAAACGCAATAATAATGGTTATGTTACTCATTAAGACTAAGTCTAGAGTTAAAAAATGTTTAACCTTCTCATTCTTCATATCGAGGTAAAAGACACTGCAACTTTTCCATAAATTTACACTGAACATCATCAAATATTACCAATTTATGTATTCAATTATTTCCAGTTTGAATGGTGAACAGTCCAGTGAAGAACTGGATGTCACTTAACACTCATATATATTATGAATGTGCACATCAGACGATTCTTGTATCGGAGTACAAGAAATGTCACGTAGCACCGTGTCATCTAACGTGTCAGTAAAAACATTACATAACTTCAAAACATGATGGTGTCACGTCTTTTTAATTTCATTGGCGCTGGTCACAGAAACACACAATTTAAAATATCTCTAGAGTATAAAAACAAACAGACACTGTTCGGCAAGACGATTCGGTCACCAAATGTAATGCACGTTTTGACATAGTAATGGTTACCACTAAATAAATCAGACACTCTGTATAACACCTGGATCAGAATGCCTCTTTGTTGGTATATCAGCTTAACTTCGCATTGTACGAGTTCTTCGAGCATCACAACCGGAGCAAAATCGTGTTTCGATGAGAGTCCGGTGGTTAGAAACGCGGTATGCTGGTACTTAACTGGTATGGATACATTTCTGCAGACTGAACTCGGAGGCGAGCGGAGTTTGTTTTACTTGTTGGTAGTGGTGGCGAAATCCAGTGAGAACTCAAAAACAAGTAGAGACTTACTGTGGCTAGACGGCCTTTTGGCAGACATTTCATTTGTTCCCTTGCGTGGGATCCAGGTGAGAAGCAGTTTCATTTTTCCCTCGTGTAGACATTTCATTTTCCCCACGTGCAGACATTTCATGTCCCCTCGCGCTCCGCACCAGACTGCAGGAGGCTGCTGCATATATGCTAAATCTGAGGTAAAAATAGTATCAATATATATACAGCGGAGAGATACCAGCTAAAAGCAGCAATAAACATATCAGATAAAAAGGTAATTAATTATAATGCCAATAAAATCCGAAGTTAGGTAAGAGAGGGTAATGGAGGTAGAGATAGTGGTGGTCCACTTTAGTTGTTACCAGGCTGCATCGATAGTTTGTTTACTGATCGCCTTTCTTCTACTATTGACATTCTCCCTGTTAGCAACTTAGCGTGACAGAGTCTTCTAGATTCCATCGCTCCATGCGCGTACTGCTGCTTTCAGACGAGTGCGGACGGCAACTCGAGCACGAGCGTGCTGTCGCTGATGCCAGCCGTGGAGCACTCGGGTCAGCAGCTGTGCTGCCACGCTGACAACCCCAGGGTGGACGGCGCCGCGCTGCACGACTGCTGGACTCTGCGCGTCCGCTGTGAGTATGCCAACGCTCACCGCACTCGCACTCGCATCCCGCCTTATCAACGTGTAAAATAAAAAATTAAGCTGAAGTTTTAAGAGTGAAATTAATTCCTTCATCACTTACTTAATGAATTCTATGGTCGCATGTCAACTCTGATATACACCACGGTGCACACTAAGATCAGCAATGCTATTTTTCGAATTTGTCATTGTTAAGTAAATTGAATATATATAATGACATCTCGCCACGTTCCTATATTTCTGTAATATACTTGCCTTTTAAAATAACAGGCCGTAACAGTAGCTGACATATCTCATATGAATACTATGATATTCTGCTTCCACTTTTCTTTTGCACAAGAGTTTGTATGAGATTACTTATTAAAAGGTAGACTGAACACAATTTTAACTATTCAATATTTCGTTCTGTAGCACAAAGCAGTTTCAAGCTACACTTTTGCGCTACCTCTCGTTGGTTACCGTTTAATCTTTACGCAATACAATTGATTTTTTCTTCTTACAATCAAATTACTTAATTAACAATTTGAGCCTCTGCCGCCAGGCTACAAAAATATCATCACGCCATTCTCGGTTTTCTCATTTCTCTGTCTCCATTCTTGTCTTAGTACTTATTCCTTTGCTTCGGCACCAACGCCTCCAGTTACGGTTTGTCTTCAAAGATACTTACAAAATAACATACATTTTCAATTCACAAAAAAAACTTTATTTTGCATTTATATTTATTGATATGTAAGCGGGACGTTTGAGTGCTACAGTGTCCGAAGAGTCTACGCACTTTAGAATAATAGAACGGTTAAAATTCTGGCCTCGCATTCGGGAGGACGCAGGTTCGAATCCCCGTCCGAGCATCCAGATTTGGGTTTTACATGGTTTCTCCAAATCACTCCAGGCGAATGCCGGGATGCTTCCTTAAAAAAGACCATGGCCGAATTCCTTCCCGTTCCTTGTCCCCAGTTCCATCCCGCCTCTAATGATCTTAGCCATCGACGAGGCGTAAAGCAGTAAGGAAGAAAAAAAAAAAACTAATAATAGTAATGCAGTGATTTTGCATGTTAGTGATACTTTATACAGATGATGGAGCCTATTGTGCCTTACGTGTAGCACAAAACATTTAAGGAAGTTATTCAAACATACTAATAAGGAAGCAAAACGTTTCTTCTGATAAATGGGTCAATAGTTTATAGTCAGCCTTTTCTGCTAATATTATTCGTTTTCACAGTCAAAAAATCATCCATTCGTCACGTATGTTTTCTGAAATTAACCTTGCTGCTTTTTCGTCTGCTCTCTCGCAGACATTTTTCTGCATACCACTTATAAAAATAGAAAATACAGTCACTTAAGAGGAATTGTACGTAATTAACTCCCCAAAAAGTTTTTGTTTCAATTTTTGTATTAAAAAATTCTCTGTTTTCTGAACAAGAAAAACTTTACTTTAAGGATATTGGACCGAAGGAAGTTCCAAAATTACAGAAATTTAAAAATGGCTGTACATACGACTACGTCCCGATTACATGCAGACAGCTGTGTCAAAAACAGAATTTTGGTATAATTAATTTGGTTTTAGAGCTTTTTAGTCGTTAATATTGGCTAGCCTGTGAAAGCATCTTATTGCTTCCCTTTTGTTTATATAGAGAGTTTATCCATTGTTCTGCTGCTGTTTTGCCTCGAGTATTTGCGTTTACATGTTATAAAAAAAAATAAGTTTTAACTTTATCTTGAATTTCCAGAAAGTTATATTTTTTTAATGTTCTGGTACTCATAAGTTGAAAACTATTAAAGATAGGTAGCTTTAATTTTGTATACTGTTTTAAGTCATACTTAAATAAAAATTAGACTACGCTTGTTACTTAAGTTTGAAAGTTAAATATTTTTTTAATGAAAAGGTATGAGTTCAATTCTAACATTATTGATAGTCAAATTAAAAATTGTTGACGAATAACTTATGACAATACAATATTTTTAATTGTCTATTTTAAACATAATAGTGTAAATAAATCCCAGGGAAAAAATGAAGCTTCTACTCTGTTGTTTTCTGAACAAGAAAAAGCCTACTATGATGTGTATAAATAATTTAGTGGCTTTATTTCACATGCAACACAAAATACAATTAATAAAAAGTTTAAAACTAAATGCTGTAGTTCATACATCAAAATGCTCCCAAAAGATGTTTTACAATATGGTTAACTTTGCATGGGCTTATGGTGAGGTTATGGTGAGCTACACTGTTTAGAGCACTGACACAATTTTCAAGATTGTCCCTGACCAGTCATTAATTTGAAACCACTTGAAACAAACATGCAGGGTGATTATGATCATTTAATTAATTGTGATGCAGTGCCTGCCCCGGTGGCAATTTCCTAAACACACATATTTCCTTTTCCCTTCTTTTTTTCCTCTACTATTTTCAACTTAAAATTCTTTTATTGTTTTTGATAAATGATTCATCATTTCTCTTGGTAATTTATTCCAATCCCTACCCTCCTTACTTACGAAAGAAAATCTTTCCACATACTTAAGCCTGAAATTCAGTGTCAATTTCTGGCCATGGTCATATTTCACCTTCCATCCAACTCTCCTAATTATTCCACCAATATCTTTCTAGGCCTCTTCACCAGTATACCCCTTGTACACTCCCATGACTCTCTTCACCTTCCTCTTGTCTTCCAGTGAATCCCATTCCAGCTTCTTTATGGTAACCTGGTAGTCTGTTTTGAACTGTCACAGACACCAAGCAGGAGAAGCAACTGTATTTCTTCGAGAAATGATTTGTTCCTTAATGTAAACTGATTGTTCGGTCAAAATCACACCCTTACCACGTATTTGTACAGTTTTTTCTTTAATTGTCTCATTCTTCATTCTGTCAGCTCCTCTTTTCTATTTGATAATGCAAATTTTGTGTACGTTTGCTCAGTTTATACGTAGTTTACGTACTAAATAAAGATGTCACAAGACAAATTACTTACAGATGGCAAGTATGGAGAGTTAAATTGTAGGTAAGAATAAAGGTAAACAAGAATTTTAAATAAGTTTGTACACATTGGTAGAAAATAAAATATAAAATTTTGTTGTTTCCATGGGATGAAGATTTTGAAGAAACTAGATCTGTACGTCGTCACATGCAGCTGTTTATCTCTCGTAACGTCATACGTACACACTTAAGTAAAAATTATAATGATATGTGTCATTGTTAACATGGCATAAACATTTTGAACAGACCAAAAATGTGTGTTTCAGACAATGACTACATCAAATTTAGCATTTATATATATATATTTACACATAAACATATAGTAAGATATCCCAACACAGAATACTTCTGCTTGAGTCCTAATTATAGATATTTTAGAGCAGGTATAAAGTATTGTGGAGCTTTATAATGGCAGCTAGCAGTGTGTCAGCAGATGCCTTGTGTTCAGACAGCCCCGTCGTGTCTCTGGAGCTGGGCAGCAACATCAACGGCAGCGCTATCCGCGAGGGAGCCGACGTCTACTTCGAATGCAACGTCCGCGCCGACCCCTGGATACACAAGGTCATCTGGAGGCACAACGTGAGTACGGAATAGTTGATGTTACTACTCTTTGTGTTGTACATTATCGAATCTAATATAATGATTTCCCGTTGTAGAAAGGGGTTTCTTTGTGGATAAATACGTTATGGTTATCATTTGTACATTTATGATTAATCATTAATAAAGGGAATTTTAATTTTGATTTTTGAAGGATAGAAAATATGGATTTTGCAAGAATCTCGACATTATTTGGAATACAGGAAAACTGTCACAATATGATATTTATTTTGTATCATTGACGACTACAAGTCTGAGAGAATTTACCGTTAAAATTAACACAAATTGGCAAAATCATAAAAGCAACGTTCAGAGGTACAATTAGCCGTCATGAGCAATCAGAAAATTGTGTATTACTTTCAAATCCATTTCAGAATTAATATGAAAGAAAGAATGGTATTTGGAAACAATGTACAATACAAGTTATGATGACCTCAGACATAGCTATCATAATACTGTGACTTGACATTTCAATAGGTCAGGGCGCCACAAATGAACAATATGCCATTCGAAAAATAACTAGTTCTGGAAAGTTATGCCATAGCTCAGCGCGTTTTTAGTTGCAAAGTTAGAGTATGGATCTTTCCTCTCAAAGACGTTTAAGGATTCAGTTTCACGGAATGCACAATCAGATGGCTTGGTCGTAATATTTTACCATTGTAGTTCTGCGTCTGATGTCTGCGGTGAGCGAAGACGGTCCACGGCGGTTACAGGCTCGTCCGTTCTGATAATGCTCAACATCGCATTACTGACAGTTTCGACGTGCGGAAGGTGCTCCAGCAATTGCCTCGCTATGGAAGCCGGCAGCGTCAGATTTCCTACACCAGGAGTCGGACTGCAGCAGTTAGGGAGAAAAACCAACTTTCGGAGTACGCCATAGAATGAAGCTCGTAGCTCTTCTATCTCCGAGGAAACCTATGGCTCCACCTCTTGCAGTCTCCAAGATCAAATTTAACAGAAAAATCCCGAATTTTAGTTATGGGCCCTCGTGGGGTGAGAGCTTATTCAGTTGGCCGGTTTTTATATCAGGTCAGAGGTCTGTTGTTGACTACCCACCCCAAGGTGAAAGGCAGTGTTGTCCGGCAAAACCCTTTATCCCCGACTTCCTGTCGCCGTGGCTCGGGAAGACCACGATTAGCTTCAAGCCTACACAGCTCAATAATTGTTTAATATTCGTTGCAACAAGATATACTGAATGTTCACCATTGGCATTACAGTCTAGACATGGAATTTTGCGTACTTTAGGACATTACTAAAACAAAAAAAATCTATCTAGGTGGTCGCCAAGATTTATGAAAATTAATCTAACATTATGATTTATATAATAAAAAAATGTGCTTTATAATGTGGCTACAGCGTCACGTTATACCATAAACGCTGAAATTTGACTCTCTGTATGGGTGGTAATAAGTTGGTACAGTCAGTACTTGTGCATACTCAATAAAGCAACAGTTAAATCTTACGAGACTTGCTTAAATGCAATATACACCAAAACTTCATAAAAAGTATCGATTAGTCCGACGGGAATCTCCACGGAGATATAACCGTCCGTTCTTAATAATGAATAAAAGCACACTGCCTGTCTATTGAATCGGTATGAAAAGTGTAGTCCACTCGTCGCAGTTCGCTATGGTCCTGATAGTACAAGCCAGAAGAATCCGCTAAATCGTTTTAGAAGTCGAATGAGTGTTCAGTACTTCTCCATCCACATAACCACTACTGTATCTGGAACACTGCATGCGGGGCATTGATACCAAAACTGGAGTGCGAAGAGATCGAGTAGGTTATTTTTCGTTTGATGTTACGACGTTTATAACAAATAATAACATCAGACAATGTGGGTAGTTCATTTTTTCCATAATGTATTTAACAACCCCCCTAATGAAAATGAACAAAAACACAAATTTTATTTTATGATGAGTGTACATATTTTATAGAATATACAAAAATGCGTGGACAGTTGTGTACGTAAAAAGCTCGTCAGAACTTGTATCTCTAAATCTACTGCTTTAAACCATTCAGTTGCTTTAACCAGTTCATGGTGAATGTCTATCAGAATTCCTCTGAAAGCCCGAAGACGAGGTGGCTCCACAGTTAGAATTAGCAAGACTAGCCCATCTCCATTTATTTAGTTGGTAGCCCGTAGATGATGGCCCATTGACGTCTGAGAAGATAGGATCCTTGTATTCGCATGAAGGGCTTTCAAGTAATTGTTTCTTAACTACTAAACTAAAACACTAATCCGTATCTTCCCCAGTTATTAATCAAGTTTAGAAAAACCAAAATGGATAAATAGGTGCTATGACACTCATATTAGAGGATATAATGCCGCTTCGGCTCGAGTTAAGTACAAACGTGAGAGTTTTACAGGATGTGCCGCCTACTGTGCGCAGGGTCGCCAACTGCACAACAACGTGAGCGCGGGCACGCTGCTGAGCAACCAGACGCTGGTGCTGCAGACGGTGACGAGGAACAGCTCCGGCCTGTACACGTGCGTCGCCAGCAACACGGAGGGCGACTCCGAGAGCAACGCCTTCAACCTCGACGTCAAGTGTGAGCACAGCACACGGTGCGCACCGCACCAACACAGTCCCAGTCCACCGCTAGGCGAGCTCATTGACAAAAGGAAATGAAGTAACCATCGCAGTGAAATCAAAATTGTTGCATTCAGTTTAGTGCAAAGCGTCGATACTTAGATGTTACAGTTTTCTCCATTACTTAGGAGCCTGGAAGCTTATCATACACTGCTTGTACATCATGTCTGGAAAGCTTGGACAATGTGACAAGAACAATGATAAGTAACCCTCACTAAAACAGAACACGGGCGGGAGGGGATATTCTCCACCATCCCAAAACTGGTACTGACCTGTCGAAATTTGGATTAAATTCTTCTCTTCACGTTCTCTCCTTTCGGCGAAATGTTAGCAGCACTGCAAAAATGACACAAAAACTATTGGTACAGGGATCACATCAACCTAAATACGTTTGTTTTGTCATGGTGATCGTGGTTGGCTAGAAATTCTGCCTGGACCAACGGTAAAAAAATTACGGGAAATTCGTTCTGCGGCATCCATCTCGGAATCTGAGCATTTTTTTTTTACAACGGAAGCAATCGATTATCTCTCACTGTTTGTATCGATTCTATGATAATGATCCTTGTTGTACTGCATTTCTGATAAATATTTTGTATCTGTTAATTTCATGCGACGTTTTACAACGGACTGAAGCTAAAATGGCAAGAAAATATTACAACAAGGATTAAACCAACATTTCAAGAGACTATTATTGATTTCGCAGCGCCGGCGACATCTAATAGCTGCACTCCAGTGTCATTTTTCAGTATTTTTAATTTAATTGGTGGCGACTTTTCCGAAAAAGAAGAGTGCAAAACGTGAAGAGGACATTATAAGGAAGCAGTTAAAACAAATTTCAAAAGGTCAGTATCAGTTTTTGGCTGGTGGAGAATATTCCTTCCCACCCCAGAACACTTACTTCCTGGCAAGGTTACTTATTATTTAAGGTAAAGGTTACGTGGCTTCTGAAACTATATCTATGGTTAGCAGTATTGGCGGTTGGCTTTGAATGTGCCGTCACCAAATCGTGCACTATAAGTTAAATTCACCTGTTTGCTTGTAGTAATAGTTTGTGCTTTGACGCTCGTACTACGCAACATAGGATGGCCAGCGTTGCCATTTTCAAATGTTTGAGAGAGTGCTTCGCGAGAATGTTTCCAGGTGTGGCAACATCACCGATCGTAACCAACCGCCAGTTTCCCTGACCATATCTACAGTTGCCGCTTTCTCTAGGATTCACAACATTAGCACTTGCAGTTTCTGACACTGTTAACACCACACTCCGGCTGCTCTTTAACTTCCTGGGGAATTTCATACACGATAGTCATTGGACAGCAGGCTAATTGAGCCTAGGAATCCGTTACGATCGTTCAGCTTTGGGAAAAAAATTTCTCGGCTTTCCCAATTAGCGAGGCTGTAGTGACACGCTCTACCGTCTGAGCTGGGTACCACTGTTAATTTTCAGAGTAATTTTTTTATTTTTTTTATTTAGGACTATCATGTTGTTGCCCTGATCCGATTGTATTGGTATTCTATTTCTGAACATATTGCTTTGAGAGTCTGCGATGGAGATGTCTTATCAGTCTGTATCAAAAACTCTGACAACAACCTGTGCTTCGTGACAAAAGTTGAGAATTCTGTAAGAAGTTCAGTTTAAAGTAGTTAAGTTGTAACAAAAAAATTGCAATGGAATATAACAGTTAATAACGACAAACACTTGGAAGTCTATTGAAATCGGAAACAAACAACCATTGACCACTATCATAAAGGAACTTTACATCATTTGATTTTAACAAATAATTTTGCTGGAAACGTGTACCTATGAAATGTTTTCAGTCAAAAGGCTTTTACAAATTTTTTTTGTACCATTTAGACTTTGATTTTATTCATTTTTTCAGTTCTTATCGTAAAAGCGCATTATGTTATGATCAGTCAACACCGAGAGTTGGAAAAAAGGTTCCTATGATCACCACTAACAGTAATCGCATTTTAATGGTCTACTTCGAATCAAAAAAAGCTTCCAGCTCAAACTACACACAAAATAAAACCACATTGCAAGGGAAAGTGTCTTTATTAGTCTTTTTCCCTGTTCATCCATAGCGATTATTTTGTTTAGTTACAGTTTCACTTACATCGAAATCACCTTCTTAACTAGACATTGTATTTTCGGGTTATTTAATAATCATCTTTGGCAGACTTGCGCTGCGTCCATGGAGCCGTTTACTGCTGTTTTCTTGGTATTGCTGTGTTATCTAAATTTCACATTAACAAATTCCTAATCCTGCCCTAATGTTTTGTGTGTAGCAGTCGGATGAAAAAGTATCAGTATATTAAGGACAAGCATAACATAAATACTTATATTGTACACTCATACTGTCACCAACACTTTAAGTTACAGCACCAATCTTCTGTGGCGTATGAGCAGTTGAAGTAATGCAATATTTTGTAAATCTTGAAAACTATACCGTGTTTCATTACTTTTAAAATATATTGAACTTTTGGCATTTCTAGCCACATTTCGTTCACGAGAAAATCAAGTAATATTTTTCTAGCATTCATAATGTCGAACAGCTTTGATGAAAGTTATAATTTAAAAAATTAAGGACTCCCAAGATTCTTAAAAATCCCACGGAACCGTAAATGTATATATAATCAGTGGAAACATGCAAAGGTGCTCCGAGTTTTTTTTAAAAAGGACGTTAATACAATGTAATGGAACAAAGGAGAGTAAGATGACCCAGGATCAGATAGAAGGATCTATAAAATCTCTGAACACAGGTTCAACATACAGGATCGTGAAACGTGATCGTCATGGATTACCATAAGACGTTATTCCATCGTCAAATACTTCATTGTAAATTTGTGGCATCCAAAATACATAATAGCCTGATAAAACTTGATTGCAGTACCAGCAATGAAAATGGAATGAAGACGTGACAGTACTGGTACATAGAAAAATAATTAGAACACCAAAATATTCACACAGTGCATTTTCATTACCCAAATAAGGACTGCGGTGTATGTTATCCGGGAACGGCCTGCATTAAACTATCACACCAATGTGAAAAATTAATATGACCTAATATTATTACTAGTACATACTCGAACAGCTTTCATGTTTGTCTTAAAATTTAACCTCGCATCTGTACTATAGATCAGAAAGGATTGGCGCGACTGACGTATTTCTTAGAGAGGCATGCATATTTTTCACAGAATTATTGTGTAGAAAATGTTCTGAGAACGTTGCAATGCAAATTATATCACAAGTGGTCACAAAAACCTTCTAAATGGCCATAACATATAAATATTTCCTACCAAATGCTCTTTCATTTACCGCTACCATATTACTTGAATAAATTAGTTGACAATCATTTGCACCGTTTGTCTGGTATTGGAGTATTCATATGCGCGGGCTTAATGCCATCGAAGAATATCTTAGGATTAATTACTTCCTTTTGTCAATGAGTCTACTTCAGCCTTGCGCTAACGCTTTTTCAGCCTTATAAAATAATTAATAACTTTTAATTTCAATGGATACTACGCGCCGATGGCAATTTCTCTGTGCTCATAATTTTTCATTACGTGAACTTCTGAATTCGTACGGTGCTTTCAAACCTCTGCTTCCTTGTATTATCAGTATCATCTCCTTCTCAATCAAAGTCTCCGATCTATTATGAACATTAACATCATGACAATCCTAAAAACACTTCCGGAATCCCAATGTGCATTTATTGTCTCCTCTTGGGATTCATCTTACGTAATCTTTCAATAAGTTAAGCTGCCAAGACCCTTCTGGTTACCTCTGTATTCCACAAGAAATCTACTTCTTGTAATTCATCTCTATACTCTATTCTCAACAAAACCTGCGACCTTTAAAAATCAGAAACTTATCTCTACAGTGAAAAAGACGTTTGAGCCTATATACAAATATTTGGAGCAATATAAACTGATCCTAATTTATATTAAATTAATGAGAAAAATACGTTTGCTTAAAAATAGCAAGCAGGAAATATCTAAATTACTGATTATTTCTTTACGCCACATTCAAGAAAATAATCTCGGTTGTTGAAAGTTTCACCAAGCCCGGATTGTATGTAACTAGTAATATCAAAATCTAATCTTTTACCAAACAGTATTTTTTTTACTTATGACTTTACACCTCGTCGATGTTAAGTTCATTAGAGGTAGGATGGGATAGGGGATATGGAACTGGAAGGAATTCGGCTATATCCTTTTGAAGGAAGCATCACGGTATTCGCCTGGAGTGATTTGGAGAAATCATAGAAAACACAAATTTGGATGTCCGGACGGGGATTCGAACCGGATTCCTCCCGATTGCGAGGCCAGAACGTTAACATTTCACCCGCCACGCTCGGTCAAGCAGAAAATAGGAGTGTGACGAAGTAGTGTTGATACACAACGGATGAAACATTTCCACACTAAAATTTTTAGTGTTTAAATAGCTATATAAAACATTCTGCTGTTCCCATTACTACGTACAAAACCGGACGAAAACTTATTTGGGGAAATCTACGTTGGAAACAGGAAAATGGACCGCAGTTCTTTTATAAAGCTATTATCCGAACAACCAAATCGACTTCAATCAATATTTTAATCCCGATTTTAAAACGATGGCATGAAAAATGACGATGGACAGTAACAACGACTACACAACTGCTAGTCCAGCTTTCTTGAGAAGGTATGTTTTAATCTTGTTTTTACGGAAAAATACTGCGTTTCCCGGATATCTTACAACCCACATTTCCATACAAACGGAAGGTTCGTCCCTTCCCTCATGAAGCTTGCATAGGATCTACACTCAGAGAAGGACGGAATGTAGTAAAAGCATTTTGTATGCAAACAGCAGACACAACTACGATGTCTCCGTTTCCACTCGCCATTAAACTCGTTTGCTGTACAGCAGGTTACACCAGGAAAGAATTTCCACCAATGGAACAACCAATGATCCGTTCGTTCTACGGTATGCTGAGTGATTTACTGTAAGTTTTGAGACGACACAATTTATTCTTTGCTTCAACACTATGTCGACGTGAAGCCACTGATTCAGAAGGATTTTATTAACCAAGATCCGTTGCACAGTAAGTCAACGTAAACTAAATAATTACTATTAATAAATAAATAACGCCAAAGCAATTGACTTTTTTGGATTTATTGGTCTCCCGTACGCGTTTCACTTCTTTAGCAGAAGCATCATCAGCGGGTTTTTTCTGTTAATTATGTACAAAATTGTAAACAGGTTATGTTTTGTTTGGTACAGTGGAATGAATTATTATCTAACTTATATTCTACTTACATTTGTGGTTTAATGCATTGCTTTTTGCTCCGTTCTCAGCATCAGTGCCTTTGAATTTTTGGTGTGAGGTGTCTTCATTATTCCGAATCACAACACTGCACTTTATAGCACTGCACTATGTGTTTTTCTTGCAAATGGCCGTTCTGTTTTGTTACTAATTCTCGAGTTTGTGTTGTTATGCGGTGTTGTTTTTTCAGTCTTCCATTTATTTGGCGGTTTTTTCAATTGTAAATGGTTTCAGTATTTTATTGTGTTTTTCTTTTTATATCCTTGTTTACTGTTGTTTTTCTGTGTCGATGTTTCTATTTTATTTTAGTTTCAGTGTTTTGTATAGTGTTGGGTGTGTGAGGTTTGTGTATTCATTTATTATTCGTTTTCCTTCTGTCAGTGCTTTTTGTATATGATAGTTTTCTTGGAATGTTAGTATTTGTGGTTTGTTGTTGTTTATGGTGAGTATTTGCATGTCAGAGTCAATATTTGTTGGGTGGTGGTTGTGTTCTTGTAAGTGTTCTGCAAATGTTGAATGGTTGTTATATTTTAGAGCTCTTATGTGTTCCTTGTATCTGGTTTCAAATTTTCTGCATGTACATTGGACAAACATAAAATGTGACAGCCGCTACGCCATCAGGGCAGGCATAATGTATTTGAAACTGTGTGGCTGGATGTAAAATACTCCCAGATGACGATAATAATTATTTCCGTTGAATGGACAGTTCGAAATCGCATGTTCATCAACTGCAAAGAAATCTTTCCGTGAGAGTATGAATTCAATTCTACAATTTTAATTCACAATTATTATAAGTAATAAAGAAAGATAAAAATGGATAAATAGTACCTAAGATATTTAATTTGTAGTAGTTTTTTAATTTTTTTAAAATATTAAAATTACCAACATTTTATACATTAGTGAAGGCGATCTATAATTAACTTCTTTTTAAATTTTGTCCAAGCTATTAAACAAAACTGCCACAAAGATTCCTTTGCGGGAAGCACTGCCAAAGATCAAAATCCGTTGTTTTATGAAATAGAAAAAAAACACCAAATAGACTGAATTAAAATTATGGGTATCGATTAAGCAATTTATTGTCTTTCACTTTTCCCGTATTGACCTCTAAGGTTGGCTGAAGGATAAAAACTAAAAATTACTTTATAAAGTTTTTTGAAACGGTGTGGTGTGACACCTCAAAATATGGTGCAAGAGCCTTTGAATAAATTCCAAGCTACACCATAAATTCTCGTTTAAAAAATTGACGCGATCTGCAAGATACAAGATAAAAGTTTAAAACCATTTTATAGGATATGGGATAAAAAGGCATCAAGTAGATTGAAATAAATTTTTACACAGCGATAAGCACGTTATTCCTCAACTCAGGTACTTTATTTTGAACACGATATTCAATCAAAAGTATTACACAGGTTTCTTTGATTTTAAACACTTGTATGTGGTATGTCCCGTAGTTGCGGTGACCATTAGATCTGGACTTTAAATCACACCAAGGAGCCGGAAATGTCGTAACATCAAAAACGGATTATTAAGCATATCTTCCAATAGATTGAGTTAAAATTTTGAACAGTAATTTAAAACATTATTCCCCAATTCTTTACCATTCCACTTTTAGCATTAGGACAAAAATTGAACAACTCCAATATTACTGTACCGATATTAAAAAAAAAAAAGGCGAGCGGAACATATCCAAACATTTTGGAAAACTCTTTCAATATTTTCCAAGTTGATGCAGAAACATCTCGTATATCACATAACTGGCGTTCAAATCTCCAAACTGAATTTATGAGGATACGAAAACCAGTCAAATAAATAGGGTTCAAAATTTGCATAGTGATTAATCAGGTTTTTCCAAAACTTTTGTACAGTCGACATTGAGCTTGAATAACATCTGACAGAGAGGGAATGGCAATAATTGAAAATTTGAAATCTGTTTGTACAGAATTTTTTTGAAAATGGCGAGAAGAATCATTTGGATATATGGTGCGAAGGGTTTTGAATAGATCCAAAGTTGCTGCGAAAAATACTCATATATTTAAAAAAATTAACAATTGTGAGCTGTACTTAATAAAAAAAATTTGGGATGGTTGAGAAAGACCTTCATATTCCTCTCTGTTCAATTAATTACCAATTAAACCAAACGCACAGTATCAGTTGATTGTCACTCAGTAATAAAAGTAAAACCGGAATCAATTTTTGAAACAAAAATAAAATTAAAATATGGTTTTGTAACTTCTAAACTTCAAGAAAAACACTTTCTTCAATTTCGGCATTTTGTTTTCAAGGTTGATAAACGAGCATCGGATGGATCAATTGACTAAAGAAAATAATATTCGTCGGTGAGGTCAGAGTCCAGGTTGCGCTGCGATCAGATGGAAATTGGTGAATATGGTTTGCATCCGCAGCTAGGCCATGACGCGGTCCCTCTGCTGGTTGCCATTTCTAAGGAAATTATTTTCAAAAAACCAACAGGTCCAAAAATACAGTCAGCAGAAATATAGAGAAAGGGCAGCACCGATATCACTAATCGCGGCAGGGAAAAAAGTGGTTTCTAGAAATACTGTAGAAGCGTATGTTGCTAGCGAGCATGATTCTGTTCTTTATGACTGCAACTGATGTTTTGTTACGCTCAGAAATAATTCCTGAACAAAGCAGGGTTTGGTGAACGCAGTATTGCTCATATTAAACCCTCTCTTCACAATGGTTCAGTTTAAAAATTACACAGTATAGGCTATCAATGGTTTAGTTCCAATTTCGCTGGTCGACGCTGCATTTACGGTTGGACCTCAGTCATTCCCTAGGATGCAATTTCGGATTCAATTGAATTTGTATGAAGCATGCAAAACTTACAAGCATTGCCTTTGCATAATTTCTAATTCATATCGGTGAGCAAGAATTCAGTTTAGTAATCGCTTATGTAACTATTTCAAGATTTAAAACCTAGGACGGATTCATTTTTGCACAAGACTTTGAGTGGCACAGAATTGAGAAAATTAATCAGCATACCAATTTTAAGCAGAAGTGAAAGTTTTTGCGTTTGATACCATTCCTGCTGAGTACCACTCACCTTTCGGAACTTTGTAATAACATATACGTCACAACGATAATAATATTTTGAATTAATTTAAATTTGAACTCCATTTCGCAGAAACATTACGGGCTAAAACATGAAGTAAAACTGTGGGGTATCATCAAATTCTACACTTCGCTTATCTTGAATATTTAAAAAGCTTAAAAAGTCGTTTTCAGTTAGTTATTTAATGGGAAACGCCTAACTCGGAGAAAATAACGGCAACAGTTCTTCCACTCTCTGTTTTTCAGTTTCCAAACACCGCACAGAAATGATGATTTACATGCTATGGATAATCGTAAGATCTCAGCCTGTCACTCCTCCCTTATAGTTACCTGATTAATCATTAAAAATTTTCTGTATCAGTTGGTAGTTGGTAAGTGTAGTGTTCTGGCTGCCACGGGTTTGGGATGACCCTCACAGTCACTCTGTCCAGCCGAGCGATGAGACAAGGACAGATTGCCATAGGGAGGCATGGATAAGCGTCTACATGGAAATCGACGGATTGTTCGGATATGAGTCTTGTGATAGGAGTATTACTTGTAAATCAGGGCTAATCACTGATGAGTATTTACATATTTATTTACACCAGGTTCTGAAGGTTCTGTACACATATTTACACATACATGGAATTTAGCTGTGAATAACATTTACTATCAATATTACTTTCTGAAACTGATAAACTGGTGCAGTGGCGCCTTGCTAACCCCCACCAACATTATGGGAACGAGGAGAGACAGAGCGAGCTTACAACATGGGTACCTCTAACCCAAACACGACAGGACTATTGAAAGACATTGAACTTCTGCCTAACTGAACCTATCCGTCTCATATCCAAATAATCTCAGTAGAGCCTACCTTCTGCGTTGGTGTAGAACATCACTTGGGCTGCCGTGGCTCCGCTCCGAGGCCGGAGCCCGGTAACTTCTTTCGTCGTCTCCCGGCTGCTGCACAATACGACGATCAACTCGACCAACGGATAGGCAGCCCTAGCTAGCTGTGCTTAGGGTTTTACTGAGATAACCCCCACTCCACTCCAGCTCTTTGGAGAGGGCAAACTCTGACATCACCTAACTGCATTCGGTCATAATGCCAGCTTGCGTTCTCTTTTCGGCGCCTGACAATTGCCGAATCGCTGACTCGTGCTCTACTTGCAGGTTGTGGCTCTCGTAATGTTGCTTAATTTTGCTCGCTCGTCTGTCCTCTATCCCAACCCCAAACAAGTGTATAAATTTCTCAAGTAAAACCTCTGGTATTACTACATCTCCCATCCCACGACACGTTTTGGCTCCACTCCAAAACCAAATTTGAATCTAAGTCCTTTTTTTTCTCTTTTTGGTATAAATTTTCTCTTATGCTAGGTACAATTTTCTTTTCAAGCCGACTGCATTTTCTGTGTGTTCTGGTTATTGTGGTTTTTTTTGTTTTTTTTTTTACAATTTTCATTCCAAGTCTCAGTTACATGGTATGATTCTACGTTTTAATTTGTATACAATATTTACCGTGTTCTTCTCTGTTTGAAAAGTGAATCTAACTATAGTTCCCTCAAGACTACATACAATATTTTCTGTGTTTGTCTATGTTATAATGCTTAGACAAGGTATAATGGTGTTATTTATGTGGATTGTGGATTGACTGAGATCACAGCAGACTCCAGCGTCCCAGAGCAGATGCGATCTGTTTACATTCCGTCAGCCATAGAGTGACCAACTGCCTTGTGCTAAGTGCGCGCTTGTCTCAGCACACCGGCGACCTTGTTGTCAGCATATGCCGTGACGTCACAGAGGACGCGGTTATTCTCGTCTGAAACACTCGTATTAAACAATGAGTTGATATTCCGCTTTAGTCTTAACATTCTCCTTGACACACAACCAAAACAATCTGACACAAATAATTTCTACAAAGACTACAAATACATCTCTAGTTTTCTTTTGATGATTGTTTGTCTCTTCTGTGGCACTCGTCATTCGTTTTAACTTGATAAATAAGTGTGTTCTAATTATCTTCTCCAGAGATTTTTATACTAATTTAACATTTTAATGGCTCTCCCCGATTTATTTTTATCTAGCTATGATCTTTCCTATATACCTCTTAACTTCTAATTACAGTTCGGCTACACTCATACAATCGTATTATCTCTCATACAACAAGTATCAATGGTACATAATCCTTAATTCATTTCTCTTAGTTTCTATGCCTCTCTCGAATTGGAAGCTTAAATTCCGTTCGCTCCATTTCTTCAATCGCATATAAGCTGCTTCACAATCTTTAAAACTTAGCTAACGTAGGTTAACACTCTTTTAATGACTTCATTATGAATTCCCGTCGATTCAGTAATATAATAATTCCCGTTTTAATTTTTACATAACTTCTCGCGTTTGATTATATTCATCATAATTACAGTTTATGTGCTACCTTTTAACTTTTTACGACATTCCTGTTTCCTCTCACTCGCTTCCAATAATTCTCTCACACAACTGTTGTCAATTACGAAAATATATATTTGATTTAAAAAACTAGGGTTATAGGATTTATACCAATTAATCATGCTCTACATATTTACTCCCATGAACATTTTTTTTCATTTGCTTACAGTTCTACATTTTTCCCCTACTTATTATTATTTGATATTTATTACGTTAATGATGATATATACATAAATTTGTTCACGGATTGCTGTGCAATATTTCCGCGTTAATTCTTTCAATTCTCTTCCACTGCTTACAACTGAACATTGAATTTCGCTGCACCTACCGATTTGTATTATGCAACCCGCCACAACATATTGTTCTTGTTACTCACACGTGTGACATGATTTCGCTGAGCTTTGCTTGCACAACGATTCTACAACCTCCGTATCTCCTCGAGACCGATTACGTTCATGGTGCTCCAACATAGCTTTGCTTTTATGCTGGCGAACTGCCTCCACTTTTTTTCGCATTAATGTGTCGCCCCTTGCTCACACTATTAATTTCAAAGTCCCTTGACTTTTTCCCCATTTGACGGAGTTCGTTGACCCCCTGCATGCATCCCTCGTTGCATTTTCCCGTGACTCGTCCACAGATTTGCTCTTTTTGGCGAACCCTCTCTCGGATTCACTACCTCGTTTACTGATGTGTAGCCTTCGCATACACTACTCAACGCGGAGTTCCCTGACTCCATTTTCTTCGTAACACTTCCACTGTGTTCGAAATAACATCAGCTGAGACCCGCCTTACCTTGCGGTCTCCTTCTTACCCCCAGGATAACTTCACACAAATTTTTACTCCCCTGCAATAACTTCACAAGCGATTCTTCCTCTTTTGCCGCTACACCCACATTTACCCGGATTCTACAGTCTCACATTTGAGTGAACACACTGCAAAATCCCGGATTCCCCCGTGAATCCCATAACTCCCATTATGGCAAAGATCGCTTCTACCTTTCCAGGTTAGCTCACAATCTCCATAACTCTTTAACGACCTGTAGATAGAGGCTCTCTATGACCCCTACGCTTCACACAATACTGCCCACTTGCAGTATTCTTACCTCCCTTATCTTCCTCCATACTTGTTCCACCTTTGACCAAAATCCTCTTTACTCACTATTTAATTTTGTGAATTTTCCAATCGGAAAATTATCGTGGAACAACCCCCAGTGAACTGCCTCCTCCATTGCTTCTCCCGATGACCTTTTTGTCACCAACTTTTTCGTAACACTTTAAAATATTGCGTCCTTCCCCGACACAATTCATTTACCACTTTACCGTTTATGCATAATCCCACTAACCGATTATACATTAAACCAGCTGTTTATGCAATTATTTATGTCGTAACACTCACGACCATCCTCTAAACCTGTATACTCTCGAAACATATTGGGTACTATGGCCAGTATATTCCCCTACTTACAGCTTTATCTTAATTGCAGCATTATTTAATTATGAAATTACATAATTGTCAACACATATTCTCAAAGCATATCAATGTTATCTTTCGCGCACTCTAGATTCCAAAATTCGTCACTTCCCATGCCCGCACAGTACGTTAAGCAATTCATTAATTTATTTTATAACTATACAACATTACCATATTTTACCGTGGTTCCAGTATCTCTGTTTTTATGTATGTCCCTTTAGGTAGAATTCTCGTTGCTTAGGAATTATTTTTATTGCTAACACACATTTAACATTAAAACTATTCTTCATAACACTCGTCTTGTTTTTCGTTTGTGAATTTGTGCACAATAATACGTCTTTTACAATTCTAACAATGACACAACTTGACCTCACTTGTATGACGCGAGTAACTAATTTCCAATCGCGGATAATCTTCAGAATTCTTGCAACCCCTTTCAAATAAATCATGCTTCTAATATTCAAATAATTTATAATTTGGTAATTATTCATACTCCTTTACATCTGAATACATATTCCCCTTAAGTACTAGGTTCATTGCTTCCATTTACATTAACTAAAACAATTTCCGTGGCACCACTCTTGTTATAAAATATATTATTTAGCCGACAAAACCATATGGTAACCGATTAGCTTTTCTGCTAACTCATCAACATCTCCGACTGAATCACGCATCCGGTTATATTCGTAAACAGCACTCTATTACAATGGATACAAAATGAGAGTTTTAACATGCCTAATTTCTAAAGAAAGACCTGTGTTCTCTAAGTCCAAGGATTTCCGATATCAACGTATTCTGAACAATTTCTAACACAACAATATCTTTAATAATTTTGTTTCTTGATTACAATGGAGATCACCCAACGGTAGCAATTTTTACCTCGACTCTGGAGTTTAATCATAAATTGTATTATGTAACCTCTTTTCTACATATAATTTCACATACAAGAGTACTCGTTTCATACTTATAAATAACTTATGGACTACATCCCCCCGAAATACTGGCTTATTCAATTTTCAAGAATTCTCTCGCCGAAAACGATTTTAAAACTTACAGTGATTTATCTTTTTCATACGTTAACATATTTCTTTTTAAAAAAAGGTATTTTTCTAATGTATACTGTGCGCTTTAATCTCAAAAAGCATCTTTCACTAATCTTACTGACATATTGACTTCCATCAACCACTAATTTCTTCAAAATAATAAAGTCACAAAACTTTTTTCATTTCTCAACTACGGTTTTTGCTGATGGTGTTAATTTTGCTTCTGTTAATGCACGAGTTGTTAACACCTGGCATCTGTTTATGCGCTGCTTGGCTGGCCTGCTTTTTTGCGTCACTTACTGTGAAATGCTGATGCGGTTGTACGCTGTGTGTGATTGCTGCGACGTCGCTGTATGACGTTTGCTGAATGGACTCCGACCCTGTTGGCTGGTGCTGCGTTGTGTTGTTGATGGCGAAGTCGTAGACCCCTTTTGGCTGCTGACGACTGCATGTCTCCAATTCTCCAACCTGCTGCGTGTGTGTTGACATTGGCTCCTCTTGGACTGCCGTAACTGCAAATTGCAACTCTCGTATCGATTATAGACGATGCTTCCCTTTGCTCCTCTGATAACTCTCTCTGTGGCTCTACTGGAAGTTGGATAATGGATATGACGGATTTGCTCGCTCCTCCTCTATAATTACAACAAGCCGATTCGTCTGTTTTTTGACTCAGGGCTGTGATTTACAGAATCGTAACTACGTAATAACTCCTACTACAGACTCAGTGATCCCGTGTGAACACCAACATGCGTCGGCTTACCCCACATCTGAACACCAGAATCCTGTAGTGACTTGGCTGCCACCCGTTTGGGATGACCCTCACAGTCACTCTGTCCAGCCGAGCGGTGAGACAAGGACAGATTGCCATAGGGAGGCATGGATAAGCGTCTACATGGAAATCGACGGATTGTTCGGATATGAGTCTTGTGATAGGAGTATTACTTGTAAATCAGGGCTAATCACTGATGAGTATTTACATATTTATTTACACCAGGTTCTGAAGGTTCTGTACACATATTTACACATACATGGAATTTATCTGTGAATAACATTTACTATCAATATTACTTTCTGAAACTGATAAACTGGTGCAGTGGCGCCTTGCTAACCCCCACCAACATTATGGGAACGAGGAGAGACAGAGCGAGCTTACAACATGGGTACCTCTAACCCAAACACGACAGGACTATTGAAAGACATTGAACTTCTGCCTAACTGAACCTATCCGTCTCATATCCAAATAATCTCAGTAGAGCCTACCTTCTGCGTTGGTGTAGAACATCACTTGGGCTGCCGTGGCTCCGCTCCGAGGCCGGAGCCCGGTAACTTCTTTCGTCGTCTCCCGGCTGCTGCACAATACGACGATCAACTCGACCAACGGATAGACAGCCCTAGCTAGCTGTGCTTAGGGTTTTACTAAGATAACCCCCACTCCACTCCAGCTCTTTGGAGAGGGCAAACTCTGACATCACCTAACTGCATTCGGTCATAATGCCAGCTTGCGTTCTCTTTTCGGCGCCTGACAATTGCCGAATCGCTGACTCGTGCTCTACTTGCAGGTTGTGGCTCTCGTAATGTTGCTTAATTTTGCTCGCTCGTCTGTCCTCTATCCCAACCCCAAACAAGTGTATAAATTATTCAAGTAAAACCTCTGGTATGTTTCTATCATTGCACACTTTCCGTAGAAAAATACAAATTTCGTAAACCGAATACAAAAAGTACAAAATTATGCGTGTCCCAGAAGGACAACGACAGTAACTTTCCCAATGGAATACTTAGGAACGCGGCTAGTCGCTCGAGTGCCACACTACTTTCTCAGCGGGACCCCGCAGCGGCGAACCGAGTGCAAGGGAAGAGAGTAATTAATCCAGTGGATGACCAAAAAATTTACTCCACCAAAACGAGAACCTTACAACCATCGGAAGTGAGGGTTTACTCCTACAATATAGTAAAAAACAACATTTTCTTGTAGTAGCATAACATTATTAAGCATTCATTCTAGCTTTCTGGATTTCTTCAATCCATTCACTTTACTAATTATAGTCTGCAACACAAATGAACGAATTTCGTTTCCAGCTCTCAATTGATTTTAAAGAAAAATTTGGCGTGGAAAAATAGAAAATCATAAGTAAATAGCAGCAACGTATTTAACTAAAGAACAATTGAATAATTGAAATATCAGGTACTAGATTAAAATATTTTCGCCATAAAAGTCTGCAGCTGTAACAAATTTTTATCTATTGAAGATTGATTAACTGCAAAAAAAAAAAAAAAGCCAGAAAGCTATTTGCGTGTATCATAAATCCTTCTAAAATCGATGAAAAATTATTCAGAATTTTAAGTAATCATTTTTTTTGTAGAAAATTACAATTCTGATATTCTGAGATGATAGGAACAATTAGGCATTTGATCAGTGACTTATAACAACTCCGCTTTTCAACGGTAATTGAAGATATCTTTTTCAACACAAATTTCGGTCCTTTTTTGCCATATCTCATATAGAGCCAAGCAGATTCAAAACCGATGCTACACACGTGGATTAAATTTCAGTCCGTTAAAGCAATCTGGATTGATTACAATGGAAAATCATTTGATTCTTTATATTTTAGTTGGTTGATACTTAACGGTGTATGGTTATTGCTTCAGCATAGTTTTACAGTTTCACATTGCAATATACTTGCTGTTGAGATTATTTCATCAAAACCAATACGCTCCGTTTCATATTCTCTACGGAACAGAATAACTTTGAAGCGCACGTTGCAGGCTAATGGTCAGATAATCAACTGGAACATCAAAGCCTGGAGCTTCCCTCTAGTTGACAGACCCACAAAGCCTCTCTCCCTACGAGAAAACCTTCAAAATCACTGAAGTGAGTTATTTGTAAATTAATTCAGAAAAAAGTTTTTCTTGCTCTGATGTCTACGAATCATAGACAACGGGGTTACTATAGTCTCCAATTACTGGATTATTTACAAAGAAGTGTAAGGAAATTGGTCATTAACTGTTTTGAGGAACAATCCAAGTCTTTCCTTGTGTAGAGTCACGAAGATATGTGTAGACGTAACATGGAAGATACATACTGTATGCACCAGAGAAGTATCTCAAATTAAATGTATACAATACTGTCATATTCTAACTAGTAAGGCGATGACTGGTTATTTGAACGCTACGACACCTTCAAGGTGTTTAACTTGTTAATGGGACAGTAACACATAAATGAAAAGGAGTTGTTTAGAAAATAGAAGTAGTAACGTTTTTATTTGGGATAGATTGGAATTTGTATTATGATTTGATATCTTTAACTTATGTTGTAAATGATGACTTACTTCATACATCTATTTTTATTGATATTATATAGTCACAATGACTTCATTTTCAAGTTTCTCGTCAAGCAAAGAATATTTTATCTTCCCAGTTTAGTACCTAGCTGCTAGGGAGAAATGTGAAAAAATGAGTAAAATATATAACGTACATCCTACCACAAGACGTCATTGCTGTCAGATGTATGGCTGATAGATCCTTTCGTCTATATGATCAAGTACTTATTTATATGGGTAGACGACAGTTATTAATTTGACTATGTGCATTTTTGCGATGGTTGTATGATGAAAAAAATAAACGGACGCTGAGCACCCATTAGGGCCTATTCTTCTGTAGGACATGATGAGGGTCTCTAAGTTTCATACTCCCATTATCAGTATCGTATTTCCTCGCTTCATTCGCTCCGCGTAGTGGTTGTATCTACAACCCGGTGCTGTAAATATACAATCAAGTGACTAGAAATTAGGCACCAACACCTATCCTACCCTGTTGTCCAACGTGTGACCGATGAAAATTTCTGCCATCGCCGGAATTAAAATTAGGAAACCCTGTTTCTAGCGGTAAACGCCATTACTGTTTAGTAACGTTCTCTGCTAAGAGGAGTGCTCGTATTCCTAACGAAATTATCCTTCAACTGACTTTACTTGGGCATTTGTCAATAATATTTAATTCCTATATTCTCGGTAGTCAATTTTGTTAAGAATGTGAAGCGAAGTGTGGAGATCTTTCATTTGAGGGCAATGTTTGGTAAACGGTATTGAAATGTCACCTGTCACTAGGAAATTGAGAAAGATAAGTCACTGACGGAATAAACAGGTTTATTTATTGATTAAGGAGTGTCATTTCATGGGAGCCCTAAGCTCCTCTGCCAATTAAAAGATGTGATGATATGAGTCTCCATAATAGCTTTTTGTTATTACTACTTTTTTTTTGTTTGGTGTAGAAGAGAAATATTTACTGTTCTTTTCACTCAACAACTGCGGATAAAATAAGTTTTCCTTTGACGAGGCTGGTGCAGATACTTCACAAATTAACGTTAAACGAAACGAAAATGTTACTTTAGTATACGTAGGCTATGTGGTACCTATTTCGTAGTACCATGTGAGATTTTCTTAAGTATAGGAAAAAAAAAAAACTTTGCATCTAAACCTTTTAAAATGACCAGTACAATTCCATGATAAGATATTGATCAGTGATCTTCAGGTCACTGATTTGAATGTTGACATTGGCGGTAATTTAACAGACCTTTAAAGCGAACTTCAACTTCTGCAAAGTTAACATGCGAGTTCGATGTAAGGCAAAAATTCTTGGTGGCTCATATTCCAAGCTATAGTTGACCGTTTAATACAGGCCAAGACGGACGGGAAATATGCGGTAACTAGAAACTCTACCACCAGGGAATTAAGCAGGAATGGACATGTTATTATATCTAGAATATTTGGTTTACTAAACTAAGATAAACGTTGACAAATTTCTGAACTTGCAGGAATCGATTTAAAGTTATATTGATTAAACATAACCACAATTATGAGAACTGAGCATAAAAGTTTTCGGAGATTCTGAAGAGCCTGGAATATTATTTCGATTAACGTAAATGACCTATTGCTTGCTTTTAAAACGTTCCTTGTTCAAGTCGAATCCCGGTAGGCGCAGGAGTTTTGAGAGTTGAGTTTGATCATATGAGCTACGTCAGGATTTTTCGTGGTTCTGATTCACGTTAATCTGTAACTTCCTCTAGAGCTAACAACCCCAGTTGTAACACGGTGCGTACACATCCCCAGCAAAACTGAAGCTGGACAAAGGCTTAACGCGGTCTTAGTTGGCCCAAACGAACATACATATATACAAATTACCTATCAATGGAAGTCAGTTATAGAATAGCATCCATTCAATAATCATTTGGAACGTGTAGTTAAAAAATATTTTCCAAGATAACATGTGTTAAGTATTAACGCTTTTTAAATTTATATACCCACTCATCCGCATTTTTGTCCTGTTTGAGTCCTTTTCCACTTAAAAAAAAAAGAATTCCATCTAGATCATGTAAGGCCATGCTTTAAGCATTTACGTTCGCCTATAATCTTAATGAACAGAATCTGTTATATTCATATTTTTGAGACTAACACAGAAAGATACCGCAGCCGTAGTATTTATGAATACCCAAAACGCCCCCGTACCGACGAATTAAAACACCATCCAGAAATTGAATTTGGGATGCTCAAATTTACTCAAGCCTATTACAATAGCAAATTAAACGATGCACGAAACTATAACATAAAGCAGATTAACCATCCCATACTAGACTGGAGATGGATAGTGGAATTCGATGGAAAAAAGGCAGACGTTCAGTTGTTTAGTAGTTTTTTTTTCCCCACGAATATTGAGGAGATAATTTTTTTCCCTTGTATGTATCTTGCTATTGCAGGAACGGCTTTCGCAGGATGCGACGTGTTGCGATTTTGTCGGCTTGTCTCTGAGACTAACGCCTCCCGGGGAGGAAAATTGTGTTTCCATCTATCTGCGAAACGAATAACTATGTTCTTGAGAAAGGTGTATTTTAGTATATAAAATGTGTGTTTTTTTTATTATTATTCGGAGACTGGATAGTTGCGGTAAAACTCCTAAAAACGCAACCAGGATGGCCAGTACGCGGGTGCAGGATTCGACAGATCCCGCCGCACCTCCTTAACCCGCACAGCCACACTGCCGAGTTTCGAGGAAATAAAAAATAATAAGCAAAATTAGTAAGAAATTAATAGTTTACTCAGAACTAAGGAAGGATATATTACCTGGTCTGTGATTAATTCATTTTAAACAGGAAAAAAACTTTCGTTCAATACTCTATTATCAGAAATATATAATTTAACTTCATCAGTGAGATTAGAGATTTCAGTACATCTACAACAAGCTGACCCTTGTACACTCTCTCTGCCGTAGAATAGATGTATTGTCCTCCGTGACGGCACCTGTTCGTCTGCACTGCAGCTATTCTGTATGGAATATATCTCGCTTTGTCCGTCACACACAGAACCATTATCGCTAATGTGACTCGGTCGCCCTTGTGTTTAGACCATTGCTGCACTCCACAATTATGCGAATGGAGATGTACAGACACTGTGAAAATAGTTTATAACTGGTCTTCAGATGCTTACGAGACAAATTAGAAAACTTCGTATTTGCCAGTTCTTAGCAGTGATAATACAAATAATAATAATAATAATAATAATAAACAGATTCCATACTTTATCAATTTCTGCACAGTTTAAGTTTCTCTGGCTGATCGATTGCTGCTGCGATTAAAACGTTCAAATCAACAGTTACCAATTAAAAAGTGGGGGCATTACTGCCTCCAGTAGCAGATTATAATATTCTAATAAAACTTTAAACCTTTATTTTTTTTCACTTCAGGTTCATTTCCATAATAAACAAAAACATACGCATATAGCAATTATGTTGCTAACAGAATATTATTTATAAGGACAGAATTATGCTTGCCATATTGTATTAAACAAACTTAAGACATTAACAGGAATTACATTCATAAACGGAAGGTTAACTGATATATTGTCTAATTAAATTTTGAACTACCTCATAATGTTTTTACTGGATCCTATGGAAATAGTGTCAGATTATGAGAAAACAAGAGAAAGAGAACAGCAGGTGAACATGAATACACGATGGATCCTGTAACGGCCGCAGACGGGAGTAGAGAGATAGAAGCTCAAAGCGATCAACAGGGTGTATAAGAGGGTATCACTGTTTGCAATGCTGCGGTTTTCACTTAATCTCACTAGTTGGCTGACGAGTATTGAAGCTAACTATTATGGCGCATAGCTTACACTCTCGAGTGTTCCTATCCCACTAGGAATTTAACGGCCACACCCGCTAAAATTTGCTGTGCGTGTGGGAAGTCCGTTACCTGCATTCTGCGGTTCGGAATCCATGTTAAACTTTAGGTACGCTAGTCCCTGAAGAGTAGAGGCTACAGCACTGAGCACATCACCGGTTTGAGTTCAGCTAAGCACATGGAAAGTTTTAATTGAATGTTGTAAAATCTTTGTTGTAGGGTACATTCAGTGGCGGATGTCATTATAAAATAAATAAAATTAAAGTCAGCTACAGCCACTACTAAGCTGTAACTCTCGGCAACTTCCGCCACTAGTTTATTATATTACAACCGCAAGGTATAAATTTGGCACCGTAGTTTCAAACTGTTTTAGACGAGAAATTCTGATTCTACGCTAATACGGGGAAAATAGACAATATTAAAACATGATACTAACCACATGATATTTTTAACAATGTACTACATACAGTTTTCTCGCCCCGAAACGCAATTGATGGAATTATAATAGTCCTAAAATCTTTTGCAGGTGATTAGTAAACAGTGAAAGAATACACGTGATCTATAGATGTTCTGCATTAGTATAGGACCAAAACAATCCCGTATAAAAATAAATCGTTACTAATCGTCACAATAATATTTTTAATTTTTGTTTTATATTGTTATTAAATAATACAGCATACTTTTTTGTAAATACGAAACAATTGATGATCGCTTCAGTTAATTTCCAAATTTTTACGTCAAGTTATTTAAGATTCTGTCGTAAATTTAATACTTTAAACAACCTGTAATGTAGCGAACGAATCAGGAGATAGGAATAATTACTAGGAGATAGGTATCAAGTTTCAGTGTCGACAGTACGATTAGCACACATCCCTATCTATACTTAATAGAGGTGCGTACATGTTCGGGGTTCAATAGCGATTAAGGTGAACGTACAACAGTGTTGACGTAGTTTGTCCAACTGCAGATGACACCTTACTGTCGGATGATTCGAACGTGTCCTCATGTCTTCTGCACACAAAGTTAAGTGCAGTGTTTTGTACGAGAGGAACACATTGTTATTCTTTGCTATTTTCTAAAATTTAATAACAAAGGCATTATGTCGTAGCGACAAGTTCATTAACTTTTATTCAAATTTCTGAAAATCTTAATTGTTATTGATACCAGCTTATTTCCAGTCACCCTCCTTTAGTAAATTATAAATTATTAGGTATAAATGGAATAGTTATTTCATCAGAATGACAGAATTTCTATATCTATCGACAGTTGTACAGTTATATAACAATATCTCTTCATCTTTTTAGAAAGTTTAATCACCACTTATGAAGCTACGTGTTCCGTTCATCTGCAATACCAAGCCTGATAGATTAGCAGTAATGTTCTGACTTGGTATTAAGAGAAATGCAGATTCGATCACCGAAGTTGGAGACTTGATATTTCCATGGCTCCCGAAAATCTATACAGGTATATGCTAGTCTGGTTTATTTAAAGGGTGATGGCCGAATTCAGAATGCCCTACCGATCGTATAGGGTGCGCGGTAACGCTATGGCTTGGCATTCGGGAGGACTTGAGTTCGAATCCCCTTCCTGCCATCGAGATTTTGGTTTTCCATCATTTCCTCAAATCGCTCCAGGCGAATGGTGGGATGGTCACCTCAAACGTACAGCGCCGAATACCTCCCCGTTCATTGCGACCAGTCCTTTCCCGCTTCAGACAACCTCAACGAGGTGTAATAAAGAAAAAAGAAATCTGAATGCCTTCCCGTTTCTTGCCTACAATCCATTCCCAGCTATGTCAGTTATCAATTCGAAGAGCATTATATTGCAAATTAAAGAAAGCAAGGCGAGAAACACTGCGATGTGATGTGTAATTGATAAGGACTTTTCTAATTTAGTGGCTAAGAGCACAATGAGTCGAAATCAGTTGTGCATGCTCAGTTATCCTCTCTCCCAGTGCACTTTTGATAAATCGCGATATAATTAGCCTGTGTTACACAAAATGAAGCAACCATTGAAAAGGTAGTCACATATAATCGTCGGGGCCTATCGCAGTAAGAACAGCGTGGACGCCATACTTTTGTATGAAGCTATATACCACGGTACTCATTGTATCCATACAAGAACAATTTTTATCTATTAGAGAACTGGTTATAATGAAAGAAGATATTACAAAACAGTGTGTCGTATTCTGCTAACAAGGATAGGGGTACTCAACATACCTGGTACCTTTCCACAATGAAAAGTCTAATCCTCAAGAATATAAAAATCAATCGTCTTAACACCGTAATAAATGACGCTTGTTAGTTTAGAATGTGTAAATGTATGAATTTCTTGGAGGTTCTCTAATTATGAGTTAAAGAGTTTTTAACGTAATATTTTTATATATGGTTAGTTAATGTTCGTCGTTGCGATTGTATAGCTACGTTGCTTTACGCAACATTCAATGCTTCCTTTTACCACTCGTTATTTCTAGTTATACGATTCGATTGCCGTGCAGTCGCCAGTCTGGTTAGCTTTACTAATTAAATACATTAATAGAATAACATTCAAAAGCACATGTGGTAAGCTATTGAGAAATCACACTCGCTAACTAGTTTCCACAGTTTTTTTAAGATTTATTCTTCAGAACGTTACATAAACCAAAGCAAGCTACCAGACACAAGGAAAATTAGACTTCGTCACCAAAGAATACAGTTTCGAGGATAAATAAATTCTTGAATTAGTAAGTCCAACTTCAGTAATTAATTATTCAACCGTCGATGTGGCACAACTCCGTAGCAGTTCACCAAACAAAGTTAATAGCACATTACATCACAGTCTACCAAAAGTACTCCAGCACTGTTCACATAATATGCTGCGATTACGTAATAGTACACCATCCACACGATACATACACGCGCGGCTACTCTCCGCTCCCCACCGTCCGTACTCTTCCGTAGACAATACCCGACTGACTCCCCGACGATATATCATATTGATCTATCGAATATCACACATTCGATACTCACTTATAAACCAAATACCGACTTCCTTTATATGCAAATACCCGCATCATCATTGTGTGGTGTTACAAGTTACATACAGGGTGAAAGCTAGGTCATGGTGTACAGTTCATACATTTAGCACGGTTGCATTGTAAACAGCTTACAGACTTAAACACTCAAATTACACGAGGTTAGGTTTAATGCACACATTTTTGTAGGAAACGAATAAAAACAAATAGCAAAGATCGTTAAAAAATTACGTATGAAAGTGCAATTCTTGAGCTTTAAAATCATGTGCTTATTTTTCAACATAGTCACCACCGTTAATGCTAACACCTTTCTCCCAATGTGTAAAGCAGAATTTTTTATACCGACACTGAAAATTCTTCAGAATTTTCTCGAATGCCGGATGAGACAGCTGGCTTCACCTCATCGCCCGTGGTGTAATGATTACCCTTTAGGTCTCTCTCGAGTAGCGGAAAAAAATAAAAATCGCAAGGCGGAAGATCGGAGGAGTAAGGAGGGTGTGCAATCGATTCAAAATACAGGTTTTGCAGAGCCTCTACAGTTGCGGCGTGGTACCGATAGTACACAGATATTACGGTATCCCAATTGTTCAATAGTGAATCCGACACATTCCTTGGATATCCCAGTATGGTTTGGTTTTGAGTGAATCAACGGTCATTTTTAATCAAATCGTCAACAGGTTTGCGATGTTTATCGTCTGTGTCAGTGGTCAGCGTCCGCTGCGTTTTTCATCAACAATTATGGATTTTCCAGGCTCGCAATCTTTTCTACCAATCGATTTACAGTAGCCCTTAACCCTAACCACAGCATCGTCACCATAAACGGCCTTTAAACGACGATAAGTATCATATAGGAGTCACTTTTTTAGCTGTTAAAAATTTGACAGCAACATGCTGTTTAAATTGTGTTAACATAGCAACAAGGAAACGTCTCATTACTTCACCTTCTCAAACTACATTGCAAGAATTCAACAAATTAAACCTGATGATTTAGAAGTTTAAGAATTGTACTTTAATGTATTTTTTGCTTGATGAGGCTATTTTTTTTTATTCGTGTTCTACAAGCATGTATGCATTTCTTTTCAGTGTACCCTCGTAGATCACAGACATCAGAAACTGCTTGAATGATTCTGCGATGGTTCTCTTAAGAATTTTATATCTGCGGAAATAAAACATACAAGGGTTGATCAAATGAAAAGGTACGAAACGACGTAAAAACGTAACAGTTAAATATTTACATATTACGCCATGGGAGAACGTAGCGAGACATCTCGGGATGCGATTGGAGTCTCTGACTGGGATCGGAGCATGCGCGGGCGCCCGCATGCGCAGTAGAGACCAGAGGCTCTTATCAAAAGCGGCGTCCAAATGATGCGGTAGTCCGTATGAGGACAGGATGGCGTACAGGTGGGGGATGTGTACTGTGAGACACTCCGACGCCTACGCAGGTCCATCAAGAACAAAAGACCGGGGCTGCTCACGGAGGGTGTGGTTCTGCTCCATGATAACGCGCGTCCACACGTCTCCAGAGTCACATACATGGAACTGGCCAAGTTCAAGTGGGAGACGTTGGACCATCCGCCCTACAGTCCGGACATGTCGCGCAGCGATTTCCATGTGTTTGGTCCACTGAAGAAACACCTGAAAGGCATGCGCTTCAACTCGGACGACGTACTCAAGGACGCTGTGAAGGACTAGGTCTCGCCAAGGCCACAGGAATTCCTGCGGCTAGTTCATCAGTGGGATCGTTGTGCTCAGGACTATGGTGTATATTTTGAATAAAGTCTACATTAGTACTCACCGTGTCGTTTCGTACCTTTTAATTTGATCACCCCTTATAGAAACTGTCTGAAAAATTGTTTTGCTGTTAGTCCCTATGGAGTGGACGTTGTTATATGTGTAGTTGAGCTGGTTTCAGATGCTTGTTGTTGCGTCAGTAATAACACTGAATAATATGTATATTTTTACGTGTAATGTGTATTGCTTACAACTGCGGTCCGTAATGTTGACATACGACTATATTTGGTCCCTGTTAGCAGCTGGACAGACCTCACGGCTGAGCGCCTTTGTGTTTGCAGTCGCCCCCGAGTGCCGCCCGGGGCAGCAGCTGGTGTGGGGCGCGGCGCGCCGGGAGACGCTGGAGGTGCCGTGCGAGGTGGAGGGGCGGCCGCCGGCGCGGCTGTTCCGCTGGGCCTTCAACAGCAGCGCGGCGGAGGCGCGGCCGGTGGAGACGGGCGTGCTGGCCGCCGCGCCCGGCCGCTCCGTGCTCGCCTACCAGCCCAAGGGCGAGCGCGACTACGGCACGCTGCTCTGCTGGGGCCGCAACGACCTGGGCCCGCAGGCCGTGCCCTGCGTCTTCCACATCGTACCTGCCGGTAAGTGGCTCCACACAGCTACTACGCTCGTCCAATCTACATGCACTGCAATTCACAAGTAGGGTGCTCTGGGCATTCCAATCTCGAATAATCCGAGGAAAGAAAGATTACATTAAGCAAAAGTATGGCAACTTATTTCTCTAATCTTATCTCTCCTCTCATTACATCGGTTCGTGGGCGAATATTCCTTTGCACTCGTAAATGAGACAAGAATTTCACATATTCGCTAACAAATTCATACGAAACCGACGTCGTGTATCTGCCAGATAATCCCAGTCCACTCTATTTATCAATTCTGTGTCGCTTTCGTAAGGGCTGTAGTAAGCAGTCACAAATCGAGCCGCTCTCCTTTGTGCTTCCTCTAATGCGTCGATCAATCCCTTGCGATATAGATGCTGAAAAAGCGGCCTGGAGGCTCAGTGGTCAAGCCGTCTGACTGGAGGTCGAAAGGTCCCCGGTTCGAATCCCTTTCTCGGCGGGGATTTTCATAGGCACTTAACCCGGCCTTCAACTCTGGTACAGCTTGGTGTGTAATGTGAAGTACGCCAGAACGCTTTCTTGGTTCGGATTCCACGTTAAACTGTACTACGACAGGGGAGGAATGCGCAGCCAATAGAAACCCTGTCATCAGGTCATTACGACCACACGGAATTATTATTATTATAGGATGCCGAACTCCACAACAGTAATCCAAATGTGCCCACACGACAGTTTTATAACCTAAAATACCTCCTATGGATCTTAACCCAGAAAGAAGTTATATTCAGGTTCCATTTCATGTTGCTTTGTACTATGATCCCAAAATACTTAACACAACCAACCGTGTCGACGAGTGAGTAGTTTACATTGTAGCCCAGAGCAAAACGGATTATTCTCGTTACTTATGCGCATTGGTTTACAATTTTTGCAGTTTAGTGTAAGTGTCATTTCTCGTATACCACATGACGCAAACCCTCTGTTTCAGCTATTAGGCAATCATTCATCTAATTAAATTTTTGTTAACCAACGAAGTTTATGTCTGAAATGAATCAAAAACAAATTGCGTATATCAGTCTAAGAATTGAAACTTTTATGGATCATATACAATTTTTCAATATTTCTTTCCCGCTCTAGTGGATGATTACATTTTTACAGTAAACAGGAAATTTTTCTCTTAAACAAATGAAATCATCAAAAATTCAAAGCACATTTCAGTAGAGTATTGCAAATACTTTCTCTGTATTTAATATGCAGAGTATTTATATCGCAGAATAACTTGAACAAAATTATCTGATAATCGTTTTTACGATCAATATATCACGAGAGACATAAACAAAATAAATTTGTATTTGCAACAAATAAAAACTATTTTATTATATATATTTCTACAGATAATATTTTTGCTGAAGATAATGATTATTATTATTAATATTAATTTATATTTCCATATATTATCAATATTGTTGTTCTACTTCTGTTGTAGTTGCAGATTTTCTATCATATACTTTGTTAATCATATGTTTATGGTAACTGAAATATGAAATATTTGTTTCATACTTAATATGAGTCACTGTTTAAGTGGGCATGCGTTGAGCTTAACACGTAACTGTAACAAAATCATTCCTACCATGCCCAAAGAAGTTTCAATTCAAGAAGAAAAATTAAAATCCATAAGATTGGTGGCAGGAGGTTTATAATGCTCAGAACAGAGGGAAAAGGCAGGACAGGGAATATGTCCTGAACCACTCTACTGTAGCGGATGCGACTCACTTATGCCCCGTTTACACGATTCGAGTTGACTGGAAACGAATGTACTGTCTTGCTGCGCGCGCAGCACTGGATAGTCCACTCTCCTCGTGTAAACAGGTACAAGACAAACAGTTGACTGAGGATAGTGGACTCGGTTCACGACCAACTTTTGACGTGGGAGTTCAACAATCAAGATGGCGACAACTAACAAGTCGCGTAAGCAGAGTGAAGCAGAAGAATTAAAATCTTTAAAATTGTAATGAAAGTAAGGGAATTCTGTGGAATTTTAAGAATAAAAATGTTAAGAAGAAGGATTTTAGAGAATCTGCTATCAAAAAATTGCTTCATAGCGGTGTCATTTTTCATGTATCAAGAAAAAATATTCACAATAGCTCTTCAAATTGATATACATTTAGTCTTAAATGATGTAACTCTATATTTTCACTTGTAACTTTATTTTTTTTAAATAAAGGCGCTAAGGTATTTAAAGCATTTCTTTTTAATATCCATTCTTTTAATGTTTTTCTACGTTTTATTTTATTATTATTCACATCATTCAACATTATAATCAACAAATTAGCTACGATGTTAATTCCTTTCTGTAATATGGACATACTATTTTCAATAAGATCACAATGTAGGAGTAGAGAACTGTCCTCACAGTGGACAGTGCACTGTCTTCTAATTATTACTAGCATGCTAGTCCACTCTCTTACCCCCACCACCATCGGTCCGGCCAACTGTCGTTCAGTTAACTCGCATCGTGTAAACGCGGCCTTAATGGCTCCTGTCTCCTTCGAAGCAAAACGTGTCTAATATTCACATTAATTTTGAATGAATCAAAAACAGTAGTTTCTTAGAACAACACTCTTAGAAAAGAAAGAGTTTTGTAATTTTTAACTGACTTTAAAATAAGGAAGAAAGTTCTCAATTCGTATTTTTTTTTTAATGTATACTCAGCGATATCTTCACCACTTTTTTTTTTTTAATGGCATTCGGTCGTGTTAGCCATTCAGCCAGCTCAATGTATTTGTTTCTCTTACAGTGTACAGATTTCTTATATGTATGATTATTTTTCTCCAATGTGTGAGGACGACACAAGACGAACACAACATTTAATTAAAACCACCCATGCCCTAGGCCGGACTCGAACCGGCGACCCGAGCAACGAGAAGCAAGCACGCTACCCCTACGCTGCCGGGGTCAGCATCTTCGCCACTTTTGAACCGATTTAGATGAAATTTTTTTAGTGGATAGGGTATACCTCCAAAGTGGTCCCACATGAATTTAATTAAGAAACCACCCCTTCTACTCCTTTACATCCCTTAATTTTTGTACAAACCCACATTTTTTATCCGATTTCGATGCAACTTTGGACATGTATAGTCAAAAATAAAGAGAAAAATACTGTCAACTTTTCGTTTGAAAAAATTGAACCCCTCTCCCCCTATCCACCCTCTCAATTTTTGTCAATGTTCTCTATACAAAGCCACAGTCGACACCATTTAACCGGTCTCCTTTAAAGTTGGCATATACATATAATTTTTCATGGAGAAGGTTTCTGATCAAAAAAATAAAATAAAATAAAAACCATCCCATCTCCCCCTTTACACCCCTTAATTTTATACAAACCTACATTTCTTATCTGATTTTGATTGAACTTTGCATATGTATACTTAAAATTAAAATAAAAATCCTGTCAACATTTGTCTGCCAAAGCCCAACCCCTATCCCTCCTTCCCACCTGATTAATTTTTGCCGACGTTCTTTATAAAAAGATAAAGTTTAACCGATTACGATGAAATTTGGCGCTTATATGTATTTTTTCACGAAGAAGGTTTCTGACCAAAATTCCAAAATCCAACCCCTCTCCCTATTAAACTGCTTAATTTTTATTCAAACTTACAGTTTTTATCCGGTTTAGATATAACTTAGCACACTTTTCCTATAAAACAAAGAGAAAAATAATGTCGACTTTTGGTTTGCATAAACTTAACCACTTTCCCCCCGTTTGATTTAGTCAATTTTCTTTTTAGAAAGCTACACTCGACGCCATTTTACCGATCTTTATTAAAGTTGGCACTTATATGTATTGTTTTATGGAGACGATTTTTGACCAAAAAATCCAAAAACTACCCAAGCTCCCCTTTCACACCCCTTAATTTTTGTACAAACCCACAATTTACCCGATTTCGGTGGAACTTCACATGCGTATACTTTAAAACAAAGAGAAAAATAAAAATATTGTCCACTTTCACAAAAACGCACACACTATACCCCTTTCTACCCCTTTATAACTGTCAATGTTCTTTATATAAAGCTATCTGATTTTGAAGGAATTATGCACATGTGTACAGAACAATTGAGTTTAAATTTGGTTGCAGAAGCCCACCCCATCTTCCCTTCTACTCCCACCCCTCCTACTTTCCAATGTTCTAGCCATAGTTTTTATTAAGATTTCATGGAGCATTGCACATGTAAACTTAAAAAAAAGTAATGTCTACATTCTGTCTAGAAAACCCAACCACACACTCCCTTACCTCATTTAATTTTTGCAAATATCCTTTACACAATGCTACAGTTTTTATCTGCTTTCGATGAAACTCTGTACATGTACTTTAAAACAAAGAGAAAAATACTGTCCACGCTAACTTTACAAAAACCAACTCCACTTTGCCTCTATACCACTTTTTTTTTATAAATACCTACAGTATTTATCTGATATCAATAGAAATTTACACACGTATACTTTAAATCAATCGTCTAGATTTGGTATACAAGAGGTACCCAATTTCTCTTCCCCTTTACCCCTACCCCTTTTAATTTCCCATGTTCTTTACAAAAATCCAGTTTTAAAACCGTCAATCAATTAAGCTATTTTTAAACAATGGCAGAATATTCGTAAAAAAATGTGTTTTATTCTCAACATTTATCTCAGATTTCAACTTGGACCACAAGCTTTCACGTTGTGAAAACCAATTAAAAATCTAAATTTTTTGTGTGATGCCGGAACAAACAGATATATTACAGTGTCAGATTTGTGTATGTATTAATGCCCAGATATTACATGTTTCGAATATCGAGCAGCTTTAACAGATGTTATGATTAGTTCGAAACACAGACTGCACAAAAATGTAAATAGACATTCCTTAACACAGCATCCAATTCACCCCGTTCTGTAAGTTTTTGGAGTACCAATGAGAATATTGTCATCGGGAAACAAGTGTAATAGTGATATTTTACATTGAGATCGAAACGTCGGAAAGATGTATCACAGGAAGTATTTTCTAGTACGTATCATTCTTCCCCGACTATTTATTTGCTTAGTGATTCCGGCCTTGCATTCATAAGGAGATTGGTTCCACTCTCAGCCTCCCATCTAAATACCGCTGCCTATCGCTATCCAAAACCACTTGAGGAAAATATTTAGATGGGCCGTTCTTGATGGCCTTGGTTATTTCCTTCAAGTTTATTATCAAAAATTATTGTCTAACGCTCGCCAATCATTTGACATACGACATTATAATTTCATATTTCTAAGTATATTTCATTCCACAGTATTTGCATTTAGAGTGTGAAAACAAGAGCGATAATGTGTTTTCTATATAGTTTAAGGCAGCCGTTTGTGACGTTTACATTCGTCACGAAGTATTAACAACCAATTTTCAATTTTAATCACGATGCCAACAAACTGTTATCACAAATCATTTGTTTCTCCTCATTAGGAACAATCCACCAGTTTCAACGGTAATCCGACACAAGATTTATGTGGATACAATTTTAATCTTAGTTATGAAAATACTTATTACCAGATTTACTGAAAATAATTTATCAAAGAAAGGACTAAATAAACCTCATGTACAAGTGCATACGATTGTATGTAATGGTGTGCTGACTGGTTGCAAGTCGTGTTTTAGGACTAGAATCGTTTATATTAGAATTGTTCGATGAATTCATACGGACCAGCACAATTCGTCTTATCCAATTGATTTTATCTTCAAATAGTACGCCAAGGTACTACCGTTTCTTTGTTCAACAAGAAAGTCACTTTCCACTTTATAATCATACTCATCCTTTGCTTTTCTATCTGCGTACGTAACAAGCTACCACACTTTCCCTGTTGATCTACCCAGCTAGATATCGTATACAATTCCCACTTTAGCTTTTCACTATTCTCTGTTGTCTCGATCCCATCTGCAAATGAAATAACTTCTGTCTATAAACCGTCAGCTCAGTCTTTCAAATGAACAATCAATAGTCATGGTCTCAATACGCTACCCTGTGGCAGTCTTGGTTTTCCACCTCTTTTGAAATAGCATTTCCCCAACTCTTTGCTTCCCACCTTATAAGAATTCCTCCACACATCAAGTAATCTATTCATTCACCTCAATGATTTCAATTACGTGCGGATATGTAATATTCTAATAGAATTATGTTTAAGGAGTGCCGATATTCACGGACAATGCAGTATCATATGAACATTATTATTCCTTTTACTTGTAAAAATAATAACGGTTAGTATCGGATAGTATTGAAGTGATTTAAATTGTTGTTATCGTAGTTAATAATAATAAAATCACTTATTTAAATCACTATTTTGATGGAAAATAAAGTAACCAGGCTTTAGAGATATCTTACTTTTATATCAAACATTAAAAATAATCATTTTAATGAAATTTTTGTTCGTGTTTAAAAAGAAGGCAACCGTAAGTAGAAATATAGCAATCATATGAATAAAAAATGACTTGATGCACTGATCCCTTTTATTATATTGTCTCTTTAGAAAAGTTTATTTCAACACTTCTATAACAGAATTAGGTGAAGGTAGATTCAATAAGCTTTCGGCACCAATTTATAGAAAGTTTTTGAGTTATAAAAAATTCAAGAGCAAGTTTAATTTATTCTTTTTATTGTACTATCTCCATAAACTTAACGTTTGAGAATCACTTGATTGGTTTGCAGCTAAATCTGAAATGGTTAAATTCAACAATACTTCTCCGAAGCCTCGGCTTCATTTGCAGAAAAAATACATTTTATTTACTTTATAGATTAATGACACGTTCCCTGTTTCTGCTGTGAGTATTGTGAGCAATTCACTTTTGCCATATGAAAACATAGAGGCTAATAAAAGGTTTAAGAACAAAATTACGTTTTCAATTTAAAAAAAAAATCAGATCTGAAGTATATATCCGTTAGAATAAAGTCAACTGGAATAGTGGTTATTATATTAAAAAATAGCGTTCCAGTCCATGTTTGCGGGTTTCAAATGTGGTATAAAGAGATATGATTGTCTATGGTTCTCTCCAATCCGAGTTTATGTAATATGTCAGCAAAAAAATTATGATCTATAATATTCCGATGCTAATTTTTGCTTCCAATTTTGTGATCAAAGATGCAGTATTACTTACTATGTGGCTATCTAGAATTCTCAGGTTGATTGGATTTGATTTAGGATAATCCAATTTTTAACCTCTCACTGGCAATCATGAGTTACATCAAAGTCGCCTCAGCCGTTTTCATAACGTAACAAAACGTAGACGGACTCGCACACTACCCGGAAGGGGATAAGTTGAGGTTGACATGCTCCTGCAGTATTTCTAGCAACTTAATGGGAAACTTTGTAAATTGACTCAGCCTTCCTTGAAAAATAAATAAAAATATTTTATGTTAAAACATTGAATACAAGTGTCAAAGAACTCGCTCGGAAAAATAAATACATCAACCTGACATCGAATTAGGGCCACCGGCACATGAGTATGACGAATAAATATGTGCTACTTTAATTACATTCACACAGGTACACAATCAGAATTTTTAAAATTCAATTTCGTAAAAATCATGACCCATATTATGAGAAACAGGCTTTCCCGGCGTATCTTTGATACGAAATCTTCACAGGTTTTCCGCCGATAATATTATCAAAAGACAAGCTTTGGCGGCTTGTCTTTTAATAATATTATCCGCGGAAAACCTGAGAAGATTTCGAATGACCCATATTACTGCGAGCAGCAGTTATCATGCTGTACTCATGTCCGGATCTGAAGAAAAAAACTTGTGAACGTATTGAAAGAAAGCACTACAGCGTTAAAAAATTTAGGTTTAAAAATGGATTTTCATTTCCTGATACGGAACTATTTAACTGTTTTTCAGAATAGAAAGTATCATATCTTTTAATATAGAGCATATTCGAACACCATAAAAAATTTCGATGGCGGCCTCTAAGTAATTACCACGTGACAGATTAACAAATAATACATCCATCAAAAGTTTCCTATTTATAATTTTACTAGGATGTTTCCAGTAATAGTATACAGTCTAAGGCTATTTAAATCTCTGATTTGAAGTGTTAATTAATGTATAATTAATTCTTTTATTTGGGATTGTAATGTAATTTTGATTTCGGTTTTCTTCCATTTCATTTGGTCGCTCTCTTTCAATTCCGAACTAATTTCGTGTAATTTTTTTTTTCTTCTGTTTCTTATTGCTCCAGAATTAATGTATACTTTCTCTGAAATTATAAGAGTTGGGATAGTGGATATTTTTTGGATTCCGGGTCTGTACTAATTTTGGAATACATACTTCCAGTTTTTTTGTTTTATACGGTAAATAAACGAAGAAATTATCTTTTTATAAGTAACTAGCCCGTACCCGCGACTTCGTACGCGTGGATTAATAATGTTTTTGCCAGAATTAAATATAGAAAGTTGTTGGTAACGAAGGATTGGTCCCAAACAATATCGAGTCGGAATAATATGACAGGAAAGCTATCACTATATCATTGTACCGTCGAACCTGTCTCTTGAAGAGAATCATTTTCCAACATATTTCTGTCACCATTCGATAAGGTCTCAAATTTCGTGACTACAACTGTTAATCATACTGGAAAAAATATCCTGTGCCCTTCATACAGATTTCCTTATAAAATTCCATCACAACGATATAGCCATTTAGTCATCAAAACGTAACAAAAAGACAGTGACTTACTTCCGTATTTATAATAATATTACTGTGGTTCACACTCACACACTGACTGTGAACAACACCTGAGGGATCATTATAACGTAAAAAAGTGTACACCTACAACATTGCAAGACTACCTACGATTTGCCTCGCATTGCGCCCCTAACTTTCTAATATCTACAGTTTAACATTCAATCCGAATAACCTACGACCCAGGCCTGACTCTTACGATGAAAAACAATTTTTAAAAATCTTAGCCTCCACAGAGATTTCAACCGGAGACCACGACGTTCGTAAGCAAACTTTTTAGCCACTGAGCTTCCAGCTCACTACACGGAAACACGGTCTGAAGACGTGCATATCCAACGTGTCTGTCTATCGCAGTATTTCAAAGTTATGAGAATCAATTGCCAACATATTTCTGTCACCATTCGATAAGGTCTCAAAATTTCGTGACTACAACTGTTAATCATACTGGAAAAAATATCCTGTGACCCTTCATACAGATTTCCTTATAAAATTCCATCACAACGATATAGCCATTTAGTCATCAAAACGTAACAAAAAGACAGAGACTTACTTCCGTATTTATAATATATTACTGTGGTTCACTCACACACTGACTGCGAACAACACCTGAGGGATCATTATAACGTAAAAAAGTGTACACCAACATTGCAAGACTACCTACGATTTGCCTCGTATTGCACCCCTAACTTTCTAATATCTACATTTTAACATTCAATCCGAATAACCTACGGCCAAGGCCTGACTCTTACGATGAAAAACAATTTTTAAAAATCTTAGCCTCCACGGAGATTTGAACCGGAGACCACGACGTTCGTAAGCAAGCGCTTTAACCACTCAGCTGGCAGTCCACTACACGGAAACATGGTACGTTGATGTCCACATCCAACGTGTCTGTCTATCGCCGTATTTCGAAGTTATGAGGCAAAATGTGTTATTTATACAGATAATTTTTCAACCAAATGTAGACAGTATTTTTCTCCTTGTTTCAAAGGATAAGTGTGCAAAGTTTCATCGACATCGGATGAAAACTGTGGATTTCTATGAAGAACAAACAAACAAAACAAACAACCAACAAACAAACATACATTCATCTTTATATATAAAGATAATGAGATTAAAGGAAGGTAGTTTGCTAGTTATAATTACTATTGAAATATTTTCAAGAGAGAACATTTAAGTTTTTAAAACTAAATTTATGATAAAATAGAATGTACTATGAATTTAAAATTCACGAAGTAAAATTTTTAAAAGCATAACAGTATCTCAATAGAAAATCCATATCACACACATGCAATCCGCATTGTCATCTATATTTTTAAGCCAACATAGCAATGTTTAAATTGATAAACATCACAGTGGAAGGGACCTAATAGACTGGCTTTAGCCAAACGTACTGTAAGCGATCGAAAGAACCAAAGAAATAAAAAACGCTGTTGTATAAAAGAAGTTATGATTAAGGTACGTCATTAAAAGTTTGAAAAGGTAGTTTCAGCATTGCGTATCCGCCGTCAGCAGTAGACGTTTGTTTCCGTAAGAAATTTCCTTGCGCGGCGCTGCACTAATGAATCCCTCGAGTCGAGTTACAGGAAGCGTTCAAATAAAGCATTAGCTCCGTGATTACTCACAATATTTTATTCAAGCTTTTCCGGAATTTTATTCTAGGATACCTTCTGGAAATTTCTTTTCCAAACAAACAGCAAACATTAAACCCACAGCTTTTTCTACCGAAGGCAACTTCGGTCGGTGCGAATCTAAACAGATACAAAACAGTATGGCTTGGAATTGAAATTCATCAGACCACTGTTGAACAGCAGGTAGCGGTTTCGACATGTACTGAATAATATCACCATAATAAGAATAATACTCCAAATAGTCAGGTCAGTTTTTCAGTTTTGGATAAACCAAAAGACCAAGAGGCAAACGATATTTTTCGTTAAGGCTTGTATCAGATGTTTCGGCTATGTCGCCTAGCCACGTTGTTATTTGGCGAGTAACCCCACTGTTGATCCGTATGCCTTCGGCAAACTTCTATGGACTACGCTTTACAACGCCAACACAAAGCTCTTGGTGTTGTGATGACTTTAGCATGCCGTTTCCGATTCGGCGAAAATACTCATATTCCATACTGAATTTATTCGATTTTTTTTTTTGCAGTGTTATTTCTTCCTATCTATGTTGTGACTGTTACTTACGCTTCATACGTTTTCATTTTTCCATTAGTTTAATGACAGTCTTAATTATTTGATGGATAAGATGTTACCAAATACACTACAGAATTTGTGTTTTCACCCCAACAAACGTTATCTGTCAAATATAATTTCACGTATGTAGGTAGTAATAACAATAACATAGGGTCCTAATTCTATATCATTACGCTGCGGGAACGGCATATAATGAACTAATCGAGGTCAAATAACAGAGTAGAGTGTTCAAACCTTTTGGACACTAACGAAAGCACTCAATTTCGTTTTTTGCTATGTGTAGTAAACAAAATACTACACCTCGAAAGAGAAAATAAGTGTCGTCCAACACGCAAATAATAGAACACAGCGCTATTAGACAGTAAATAAGACATCGACAATCGATAAAGGAACGTTATTTTGTGGAATTAATTTGTTACTAATGATCGCAATTTACATTACATCGTCACAGAGATATATGCTACTACTTCCAGTCTACTATGAGTAAACTATTCTCTATTTTAATTCAAGGTAATGTTAATTACGCAGTTCATTGTGAAGATTAGATTCATTCATAATCTGAATTGCCGTCCGGATTCAAAGTAATACATTGTAGACTGGAGTTATTGTATTACGACGTGGCGTGTAAAACTATTCCTATTACAACACCCTCAAATCTGCAAGACGCATTGAAGTGCTTGCAGAGAGTGGTGCATACGAAGGAGCAGCTAATTTTATATACGATCGGTGACTGCGAAGAAACAGAAATTTAAGGAAGAACTTCAGCCTCCTACTATTCAAATTATCATCACAGAAATGGGAAAGGTTTATACTTTTTAACTAAAGACGGAAAAATCGAAACAAATACGTTTATAATAGTCTGAGGACTGCCCAGCCCCAGATGTGAAGAGTGAAGCAGTCTTCTCCCGTACCACATCTAATACGGGTTTAATTTACACCAAATAGACCCGCGGTAAGTTGAATCCTGGTAGTTTTGAGCAGGAATTGCACATATGAACTATGCCCTGTGGTGTTGACGACGACCATTCCGCAGTCCAGCTATCTGTAGGGCTGAAGGAATTAGATGTTAGACTGACAGTAGTCTTCCAGGCAGGGCGACGTGTCGGCAAGCCGTGTTTTGTAATCCCTAATATATCCATGGATGGTAAGAGGCCTCGTTGTTCAACTGTCAAGTCGTAATTGTAGTGTGTTAGGCCTGCATCTGTTGTAACATGAGGATAATAAAAAAAATGGAGAGAGAGGTGCTATGCGCTGTTCCCTCTTTCTAAAGATGTCAAACAGGAAGATTTAACTAACTCATCTAACGAACGAATCTTTATCAACAGTGTCGTATACTGTTACTCCTTAACGCGCATGGAATAATTTCCTATTAAAATGTAAGGAGTTTAACTTCAGTTTTCAGATTCTTTTCTTTTTTGCGATTTCGTTATTTTTAATATTACTATATCTGAATGATAAAGTTCTTGACAGGATAAGAAGAAGAAGATTAAAAACTGGTCTTGTTTTAAATAAAAACGTATTTCACTACTCGGAGGGTGGCTGGATCCTCCTGATCAAGGCATACTATCCGAGTACGTTAGAGGTCTGTTCCTTTCCTCTGGGACTTACAGCTTGACGTGGAATCCGTACCATGGGACGTCCTGGTATGGCTCATCTGATCAAACAAAACCCTTAAATTTTTTTTGCCACACCGGGATTTCAGATATCGACCGGATCCCTAACTTCTGAATGGAAGCGCCGTAACCACTGAGCCACCAGACCGGTATAGTTTCCACTAATACGTTAATTATAAATTTCGCACCGCCATCCTACTGACCAAATAATTTCTACGGGGCTCGAAGTAGCTGATCCCACTTCGAGACGCCGTGCTGTAACAACCTGGCCCATGAGTTGAGCAGCAAGTACATGTTCGGTGTTATTTTATACTGTGCAGGTCGGCCCGATGTGCCACATAGCTGCGAGGTGACTGGCCGCGGCTCCACGATGTTGCGAGTCTCCTGCGAGCGAGGTAGTGACGGAGGGTTGCCGCAGCAGTTTACCCTCGAGCTGACGGACGGGACCGGCCGCCTAGTGGCTAACGTAACCAGCCGCGGCCGCCCAGACTTCCTGCTGGAGGGCCTCGACCCAGTCACTCCCTACACGGCGCTCATCTACAGCAGCAACGGCAAGGGTCGCAGCACCAACACCGCGGTGGTGGACGCCGTCACCAAGCCCGCGCCGCCGCCGCTACCCCCTCCACAGCACCGGCCGGCGCACCAGACAGGTAGGCCGCCAGGCGCACAATCGGCATCGCCTCCATTATTAACAAGCCACTACCTCCAGCCAAAATACATTGCGTATGGCATGAATTTATCGTAACTGATCGACAGAAAACCCAAAGGATAATGTAAGCAAAAATCGTGATATAAATATAGCTGTTAACTACGAACACAATTAAAGTAACCGGTTAGGAAACTCATAACGACTCAAACTTCGATTATGTCATACTAGTGTAAACCTCCTTATAAGTTCTAATTATAAAAAATATCTTTATACATAGTAAAATCCCGCTATGCCCCTCATTTTTTCGCTACTTCTACCTAACCAGGCAGTAGGAGTGAAATAGAATACAAAATGATTAAAGAAATCTCGTCGTGAGAAAATGATCATCTTATCTCTGCCTGTAATTATGATATTTTTAATCTCCACCCTCCGTTTTACTACTACTTGCAATCACTTCAACAAAGGCGGTGAAAATGCCTGAAAGTTGTATTGTCATAAAAAAGTTAATAAGAATGCCAAATTTCAAAATAAAATAACAAAATAACGATTGTTTATTTGTTTGATATATTTCGTGATTCCTTAAGTTTCTTGTATGCTTTACCTGAGTTTTTAATAACGTTTACTGATTCTTATCTTCTGTCAAAAAATTATTGCATATGTTGCTTCTGATTCTAGTAACTTGTAACAGCATTCAGTTCCAGCCGTTTTATAAATTTTTATTTTAATAAATATATATAGCAAAATGAGAGTTGATTAATTGTTAATTTGTGTATTTTTCGAGTGATTAATTGTTAATTTGTGTATATTCGTCATGTAATAGAACATTGTTTTACGGAGAGAAACTACAGGGCGTTCGCCGGGAAACGCAACCCACTGTTAGCGCTACAAGGAAGAAACTGCTCGCGGCGAGCGAGCGCTCAGTTTCCGCCATTGTTCGACCGTCGGCCGCGGACTATTTCATAATAATTACGCTTCATAAACTTCATAAACTTGTGTGCTAAGCATTTAAATGTGACGTAATTCATTAGCTTACCTTATAAAAGATGCTGGAAGTGTTGACCCTCTTGTGTAATGCACATTTCACATCTTCTGAACATATTTCGAGACACACGCTGCCCTAACTGACTTAATGATTTTTTGGGTGACTGTTCTAGTCGAAAAGCGATATCGTCAATTTTCTCCTCTGTGAGAATACGGTTGACCGACAGTCTCTTTTTGTTAAAAAATGAACCCGTTTCTCTTACTTTTTTAACCAGACGCAGAATTGTTGATTTAGCTGGCAGTAAAGCGCCAGGAAATTCGCGACGAAATTTACTGCGACACTTTTTAAACGACTTCTTCTTCACATATGTATCGTAGAGAAATATTCTTTGTTGCAAACTGTAACGTACCATAATTTTACTCACACTCAAACACGGTACAGATTAATAAGAGTATGAAGCCCCAAACCAGCCAAACCGCAAAGAAACGTTTATTCACAACACTGATTAATAAGAGACTGAAGTCACAAACTATCTACAATGCAAAGAAACCGTTCTTAACAATGTAAGGGTCACTGCACTGCACTGTTGGGGCAGCGGAGGTGTTAAACAGTGCGGTGATTCACGGTGCCGTGTGGCGGAAACTGCTGGCACGACTGACCGAGCAAGTTGCCGACGGCAACAGACTGGGAGGGTAGCGTTTTCCGGCGAACGCCCTGTATATAAATGATATGTAATACAATCAACGACATTATTAGGTATGAAACATTAAGTAAAAGTTTGTAACTGTGAATGTTGATATGAGCGACGATGTTTTGGGACGATTTTCAGCTGTTTGGAGTGTTTTACTTTTAAATGAATGTTAACAGTATTAATTTCCTTTTTATGGTGTTTTCTAATTATTTTTCATGATTTTGTACAATTTTTAATCATGCCTGTCCTTCATGTTTGTGTGAAGTTAATTTCTCGACAGACAGTTTCCTTTTAGCTGGCATCGCAGGTACTCTTCCTTTTAACGATATTGATGAAAATAAAATCAAATGTAATTATTTACAAGAAATTTCTTGGTTAATTAAGCAGCGCTGTGATAGTGGTCAATGTAACTATGACTTAGGACATTATCGAGACCCAATGAAGTTGCCGGGTTATTCAGCTTACGTCCATTCTCCAGATTCAAAGAATTTTATCGAAGTGTATACGAATATTTCATTACAGTAATTTTAACAGATGAACAAATTGCATATTTACAACAGTCTCTTACAACTGTTAAATAAAACCTTGACTGATAATGAGGAACAGTGGTGAGCAGGTTCCCTCTTATTTAGCGCAGGGATATTTTTTTTTACATATAATATTCCTGGACCAATCAAATATTGTTTCTAAATTGCGGCTATCCTGTATGATGTCGACCCTGCGGTGTCTTCAGTCTCCGTGTCCAAGCTTGAAGACTTCCACTAGTGTCTGCTGCTCTGATATGGCTGCATTCGCTGTGATCCACGCCTTCTGGTAGAAAAAGATGAACGAGGAAGTAGAAACGAAGAGCGAGATGCCCATGCAGAATGTTTTTAATACCTAACCTATCACTATAGTTCTAAGGAATAGTCTAACTCAATTATGAGTGAGCTCGATAGTGTCAACCGTACCTAGTTCGCTCGGCTGTTGCGTACTTTTAACCACTTGTCAGCGTTCTAATTGCCGGGTCGTTGCCTCGAGATATTGTAATCCTATCCAGCTTGTTGTTGCTGGGCGCAACTGATAAATCGGTATGGTAACTTATTATTAATCGTAAGTTATTACAAAATAAATTTTTCTGCTTGAGCATGATACGGTTCTGACTCGTATTCTCTGTTGGTATAAATGCTCAGCGTAACGATTTTCAAGACGCAGAGGTTGATTCTATAAGTCTCTGGTTATTCCGTAGCGTTGATGTTTAAAAAATCTGGAAGTTTCAAATACTGTTAAGATTATATGGAACCTTATATACAATATTCACTGGCGATCAATTTATTCTAACACCAAATGAAATTACTGTATTGTTTCTTAAAACATATACTTATCAGCTAGAAAATTATGACCACCTACCTAATAGCCAATATATCAACCTTTGGCACGAATAACAGTGGTGACGCGTCTTGGCTGGAAGCAATGAGGCCTTGATAGGTCGCTGGAGAAAGTTGGCACCACGTCTGCACACTCAAGTCACCTATTTCCCGTAAATTCCGGGGAGGGAGGCGATGAGCTCTGACGCCACGTTCAATCACATCCCAGATGTGTTCGGTTGGGTGTGGATCTGGCAGGTTGGGGAGCCAGCAAATCAATTGCAACTCGCCACTACGTTCCTTGAACGACTCCATCTCACACCTGGCCTCCTGATATGGCGCATTATCTTGATGAAAAATGCCCCTGCCGTTGGGAAACATGACCGTCATTAACGGATGTACGTGGTCTGCAACCAGTGTTGGATACTTATTGACCGTCAAGGTGCCTTGCACGAGCTCCATTGAACCAATGGAAGCCCATGTGAATGTTTCATAGAGCATAACTGAGCCGCCGCCAGGTTGTCTCCGTCCCACAGTACATGTGTAAAGAAGCTGATCCCCTGGTAAATGACGGATTCGCACCCTTCCATCGGCGTGATGAAGAAGATATTGGGATTGGTCAGACCATGAGACGCTCTACCACGTCCAGTGACAATGGTCGCGTGCCCATTTCAGTTGCCGAAGTCGTGGTGTTAACATTGGCACATGCATGGTTCGTCGGCTGCGGAGGCCCGTCATTAGGAGTGTTCGGTGCACTGTGTGTTCAGACACACTTGTACTCCACCCTGCATTAAAGTCTGATGTTAGTTCGGCCATAGTTCGCCGCCTGTCCTGTTTTACCAGTCTATCCAGCCTATGACGTCCGACATCTGTAATGAGGGGTGGCCGCCCAACCCCTCGACGTTTGGACGTGGTTTCACCTTGGTTTCGCCACTTATTAAAAACACTAACTACAGCACTCCTCGAACGCTTGAAAAGTCACACAGTTTCAGAAATGCTCGTGCCGAGCCTCCGGGCCATTACAAGCTATCCTCGGTCAAACTGAGATAGTTCTTGTGCCTTCACGATTCTAAACAAGGATAGGACGCTCATTGATACTACATGCACCGTGCGTGTGTCTGAGTAGCAGTCATTCCTCGTCATGTGACGCTGCTATCTCCTGGACGAGTTTATATCGATAGTAGGTAGGTGGTCATAATGTTCTGGCTGATTAGTGTATCAAAAGTGTGGATTCTAGATATGCTTTAGCAACATAAAATATCTGTAGATCTCTAAGCATAATAATGTCATCTAAACTATCAGTCTTGTATTCAGATTCTGCTGCAATAATCTCACCGCAAAGGACGAATGGATGCTCTTTCATAGCCAGAAGAAAACAAAATTAAAACGGTAATCATTCAGTGAAGGTTAATTTGTTGAGAAAAAACAATGACAGTAATATAAAGACTTCTATGAAATCTAGCATCTGTGGGAATGGATTTAATGAGGAGGAGATGTGAAGTTTTAAGACTGTAAAGGATAAGAAATTAATAAATAGTAATAAAACTTGTATGATTGAGGAAATAAAAAGGTGCACGTTAAATATTGTAAAAAAAATTGAAGAATTAGAATAACATTTGATCAAGAAAGGTGCGAATATAATCCATTGGAGAGGAGAATTAGAAAAGCATCAAGTGTATAGTGAGCGAATGAAATGGGATAAGAAGCAGAAAAAGCAGATGCGCAACAAGATCTTAAGATAAACAGGGAAGTTTTGAGTATGACACATGTGAAACATGGAAAAGCCTTAAACTTACCATATTAGAATAAAGATAAAATTTAAATCCATCGTAGGGTGCACATGGTTTTAAATTTTATTCACATCATCTGACAGATAAAAATGACTATAAGGCACCTCCACATTCGTGCAAATACACCAAAATCAATCTTGGCTACAGTTTGTAGTTAAATGAAGCGATGTAGAAAATTTCCGTGTTCTTCTACCAAGCATTCAGTCTGCTTTCATTGTGAAATAACGTACTTACGTGGTTAGTGGAGAGAGTCACTTTGGTTGAACCTTATTCTATTGTTGGTTTTTTTATGTCCACTGCAACCTTGTTATTTAATGCTCGTGGGGTCAAAAGTGTAGTTCATTATCTGTAGATGCCGAAATGATTGCGTACGTGTAATATAAATGCTAAAGACGTAGATTAGTCATCAATCATCATTAATATCTGAGGTATTAATCATTTGATAAACCGGTGCACGCATATCCTCACCTATCTAATTTCAATATGCTTCTGATTTTATTTCCTTCCTTTCTTCTACTCCACTCACATAACAAAAAAGATACGTTCGCAAATGAAGTTAATTAGAGTTCCGTAGTCCACTTTTCAACAGAATAATACGAAGCTACATGCGCTTTTATGTTAGAGCGAAACGTGTCTAAACGACTGTAAAAGAGAAATTACCTCAGTCATTAATAGGTATAAGAGTAGCATAGAAGAATCTGTCAGGTATGAAGTGGACTGTATGGAAAAGAGATTGCAACAACTCGTAGTACAGTGATTAAATTTATGTCTCTTTTTTTTAACATACTTAATTAGTAGCATTTTATTTTCCACTAAACGCCGTAAAAATTACGAAATCACTGTTTATGGTTTTTGATTCGACGAAATATTGATCTGGAAAAACATCAAGTATTTTTGTTGAATCTATTTTTCTAAAATCGCTCCCAAAAACATCTACACTGGAATGAAAGTGGTTGTTGTCAGCAATACTTCTATCAGATTTAGGCCTTATAACTGCACGTCTGTGGATATTGATAAGTAAAGTAACCTAATTTTGTTAAATGAAAGATACAGTACCACACACATTAGTGGATTGACTTCAGCATCTGATAGGTTTCAAGGAGAAACAACAAAAGAAATGTTCCTTCATATTTAAGTCTATGAAAAAACAAAATATATATTCTGTACAAGACCGTAGAGTGTTAAGAATAAAAAGCTAGCTGCCTGATTTCAGATACTCCTCAGTTTCCTAAATGTGTTTCAGTGGTGTTTTGTAATAATTTTTCATTGACATACACACTTAAACTACTTACTTTAAATGATAAATCTGAAGTTAAAACAAGCTCTGAATAATTGACTGTTAAATAACATTTTCTGTGGTGAGAATATTAAATACTGCACAAAAATAAATAAATGAATTTCAATGTGATTGTGCCATAGTTGTTACATATCAGTACAAGTTCTACTGTGGATAAAACGTAATACTTAATTGGTAGTAATTACTTCTGTGCCTTGTGCCTCAGTCATTGTCCACTCACTTCATTCGAGGATTAATTAATTCTATTATTAATACTGTTTCTGTCAAACAATATGCAAAAGCACACAATATGTCATTTTGTGTGAATAGCACTGCGATATTCAATACAGACTGAGATTAATAACAGAACAAAGAGTACACCCTTTTACATGTTATAATGAAGAAATGTGTGATATCCGAACAAATCAATGTTTTTTGTAGACTGACGAATTTTCTTGAAATTTTATCTTTCGTAGATTTCTAAGAGCATTGCCATTTAAAATCAAAGCCAAGCACTTTATAGACTATCCGTTTACAAATGATTATGTTGCCCATAGAAACCAAAATGTGATTTCAAGTAGATTCCTATAGTTGTCGAAAGATATGATATAAAAATTTACCCCAAAATGCCTCAAGAACGAATCAATTATTTCGTGTTGCAATGGCTATGACCTTGCTATGAAAGGATTAGATTGATCTTCCACTTACGAATCTCTTCATTGACATTCCTGAACTGCAGCGAAATTTTATGAAAGTAAAACAATTTTTGTAATTCCCGAAATGCTAATCCTATTGAAACGAAAGTAGTTCCGAAACTACAACTCGCGGCAATGTGTGTACAGCTCTGACGTTCGCTAGAAAGATTCCTGTCCGACATCACCACAAACACCAAATTTCTCGTAATACATGCTTGTACTACATACATTGATGTTAAGTAACCCACTGCATACGTGTTCAATTAATGCTCAGATTAATTTCTTTCAATACTTAAAGTCGCAATCTCGGGAAACTAGCAGCCGTGTCCCAACTTATTATACACGTCTTCCTATAACAACATTCCACTGTCGTTGATGATGGGATCATTAGAACAGGATGAGAAATTTTGGCAAGGAACGAGAATGAATTCGGTGACGGTATTTATAAAGAAACCATACCAGCATTCTGGCTAAACCTTGAATATTGAAATTTACACAGCCTGACCAGAAATCTAGCATACATATTTCCGAAAGTCAGTCCGCAACATCAACCGATCCAAGGTCGATCTGCAGTTTGATCTCATTCTGTTTTATATATATATATATATATGAGATGTGAACAAGATGATACCAATACGTACCATCCCATAATACTTGACGTAGTGCCGAATTATTGGAGCAGAAGTAAAATAATTTGTTCGGTACCATTTATACTCGATTCTAAATAACTACTCCAGAAAAGAATAATTCTTTCATCTTTGTAGTTTTAAAATCAGCGATTCCATATACATTTAAGTTATTTTACTTGAATGAATCTTAGAGTGGACAATATACCATTTAAATTCGGAAAACACACAAAATAAGGGATATTAAAATAATGTGTTCGGTCAGAACAATTCGCCGGGGAGCAACATTAGTGCAGTCTTTCTCTGCAGGCATTCAAGAGCATGATCTGGCTCCGTAGGCATCATGTGTTTGGCGAGAAAATAGGTAGCGTACAAACATCCAAGCTCAATATATGAGCTATGGATCTTAATCTAGTTCATTCGAAACGTTGTTTTATGTTCCCTCGTTGGTCTCTGATGCTAGACGTGTTAAAGATTTTTCATAATGCCGGAATTTTTTTATTTCTAAATAGTTAACTGCATCCGCGTAGAACGAGCGTACATGGAAGTTCTCAGATATTTTTCGCCATTTGTTGACGTTCGGTATTGTACTGAATGGAGTGGAAGGGGATGCACAGAAAATACTTATTTATATCACGCGGTGAATATCATACACTCTGGGAGTGTCCGTATTCTGAATCATTTGGTGACACTAGTTACTCCTGTAAATGATCAATTAATGCGGAGTCATGTGTCGGTTAGTTGTAATACGCCTCCCGCGTGCTATCCAATCACTATTACTTCAAGTTAGACGGATGCGCAGCTTGTACCGTATTTTATCTGTGACAAATAAACTGAATGAAAAGCTAGTAGCTTGGCTCTTACGTAAACACCCCACCTCCCCCCACCTTCCCAGCGTAGATTTCTACTCAACATCTGCCTCCACACTTCCCAAACACCTTGACAAAGAACGCATTTTATGGATGCTTCCTCGTTAGACCATCCTGTCAGGCTGAAGTGGTTCGTATCGTGTTTGTTTGCTTTATAATGGTGCTGTTACAGATGGCGTTCCCTCGCCAGTGCCCCCCGCGCTTACGGACGCCGCGTCTGCAGTGTCTGGCCGGACAGCGGCCGCCCTGTGGGTCGTGGGCGTCGGGGCTGGGCTGCTACTGTGCGGCCTGGCCGCCACTGCTGCTACTCTCGCCTTCCGGAGGCGACGCCGCAGACTGCTGGGCGCGGACGTCCGGGCGGGTAGCGGCTCTCCGCACAGCAAGGCGCCGCCGTCCTCGCTGCCCTCTTCCGACGACAACCCCGACGTGGTGCCGCCTCAGAAGGAAGGTAAACACCAGCTGCACTATGAACAAAGAACACATCCAGACAACTGAACATATGGCTAAGATTGAATTATAATACCGTTTGAAAACCTGTACAGGCTAACTGTTCACGGGATAACTTCACAGTGGTTGTAAAACTCCACTTACTTTCTGTGGGCTTAGCACTGCTTCAGTGAGGTTACTAAAGTTTCGAATCCAACTTGAATCCATCCTCAGCGCTATTTCGAGGTGATTTATCCCTTATAGATGGATTGTTACACGATCTCATCGGTCACCTGCGAGTTAGACGGATTGTATTGGTTATTTCCGAAACGTTAGCAGTAACAACATCGTTAAAGCATTGCTAAACCCACCAAACGTAAGTGGATTTTTACAAACAAGACGCCTGCTAAAAGCAAAAAAAATTCACAATGGTTGGTCATTGGTTTCGGGCATTAATGGATTTTAACTCTGCGGAATGATTGTTAATGTTCGCTTCTGAATAACGTTCGATTATTTACTTAAGAATACAGTGAACTGCTTTGTAACTTCACTGTTACACCGATGAAGAATTCCAATTAGTTCATAGTGCCGGCCTTATTCGGTCCGAAGAATAACTAACTAGGAACAGAAATATTGGAATTCCTTAGTCACTGAAGTTAATTTTTTTTCTTTAAGCTGACCATTTGCCAAATCGACTTAGAAGAAGGTAAAATGGTTATTTCGACTGGATGACCGATCAAATGAAGGAGAATACGGACATGCACATCTGAATGTCCAATCCAATGGATGCATGCATCTAAACAGAGACTGAAATCGTTATAAAACTTTTTTACTCAGAAGGTGATTTAACAATATGCATGTTTGCATTCGTCAGATGACATCATAAAGGAAATCGATCCATCATTTGATTGGGTGTAGTAATTTTACTATACTGATAAACAAATTTCTGAGGTATGATGAGGTGTATCTTGCACAGTGAGATACTGATGTAATGGTCGTTTTGCAGAGGTGGTGCAGGCGCTGGGGACTCTGCGGTTCGCGCCGGAGGCTCGCCGGCCAGCCACCGTAGTTGACAGCGCCGCGCAGACCACGGTCGTCTACGGAGCCGCGAACACGTTCTCAATGACGGTCAGTCTCGCAACCAGCCTATCAAAACTTCTGTAAAAAATAATTAACTAAGCGCTTATCACATTATTTGCTCAACCTGGAATAATAGTGCAATCGCTGAAAAGAATGAGTTTGGACAGATTGTCCAGTCAGCCATAGTGAGCCTGCCTAACTTCGTCTGGTAGTCCTTTTTGATAAAAGATACATAAAGTATCAAGTAGTATCCAAACATCGGAAGTGATCTTGCAAATTTTAAGGGCTATAAAGGGTATTTTGAGAGCGCTAAATACTTATTGTTGATAGTGGGATTAGATTTATAGACTTCCAGCGGCTTACCTTAGCTTTGAATGACCAAACGTTTTATACTCGTAGGCAAAAATGAAACAGCAATGGCCATCTGTAGGCTGTATTAGATTGATCTACCAAGCAAAATGAAGCTATGAAATTGTGACTTTGAATTCCTGTAGAAAACCTTTAAAGATGAAGCACTAGTTTAAGGGAAAAAGTTGAGCTTCACACTTGTTTCTATTGGATATGAAAGTGAGAAACGTTAACGAGCTGCTCTTAAGATAAACGTTTTTTGAATCACTGTTACTGTCCAAATGCTTTTAAGGATTGCGGTTTGACGAAAGAACAACATTGGATAACAGTGTTGCGTACGTTTCGAAGTCTTTTGGGTGGAAAGCTCTTTAAGGAACAGTCATTGCTGATATAAATTCCATATTATCATTCACTGTACAAACTGAACCATGACTGCACTGAAAACCATTGAAGATAAGGCATGTATTTTTTTTATTAACATCACTCATTCTCAGAGACTAAATGAAAATACAGTCTAAGAAATAAATTCTTAAACTTCTTTTCCTGCTAGACCTGCGACAGTTCTTAAAAAAAATATTAAAAATCCAAATATTACTTTGACATAGTTAGTAAATTGTTTACACACAAAAACATTTCAGGCACTTAAAACCTATACACATGCATTATTATTATACACCAACTTTTTCGTTGCTTAAATTTCTTTTAAGTATGCAATGAATAAAGATATAGGCAGTCAGTGGCAAACGGAGAGAAATTGCATTTACACAGGAGCGTATGCAAAAATGACCATGTTCTTCATCTGAAATTGAAACTGTAAGGAGAGGAAGACAGGAATTAACATTGCATTTAATACCAGTTACGCGTAAAAGATTTTAGATGACTGCAGATATCCTGAAAAAAGAGAATCGGAGAAAATATGCAGGCATGCATTTTGAGGTTGCGCCCTACATTTCCCATGAGGAAAAACGCCGCTCCTTATTTTAGCACAACACTTTTTGGCTGTTCTCTTACGATTTATAGTTTTAATTAAAGATATTCGGTAACATAAATAAAGCCGATTAAAAAAAAAAAAGAACTCAGTTGAGAGCAACTTAAAAATAATTATCCAAATTATTCGATGATTATTTCTGAATTTTATAAAAAAAATTATTATTTTTCACGATGATAAACTATACGCAATTGTCTCTCTAAGAAACAGCCTACGAATTTTTATTTTAATAGTCCTGATGTGTTTTCAGGGTAAAAGGTGTGATATTAACTTCCAGTTTTAGGTTCAATTACCCAAATTTATTCTATTACAAGCATACAGAAGCTACATTCTTTCTATTGTTGACTATTTGTGATATTTAATGGAAACCGCACAACGCTGTTTCTAATTACTCTTTTCAGTAATTATTTAAAATTTCCGTCACTGGTTTCGACGATTTTTCATAAATTACATCGTTCCGTCTGTTAAGTTGTTCTGATTATGATCATTCGAGAATTACTAAGCGTGAATCTGAACTTTTACACCACTAATGACAGTTTTTCGTTTTTTTATTATTATTAATATTAACCATCCGAAAAGTAGTGCTTCAGTCCGTAATGCCAGTAAGCTCTAAGAAATACTTAAATATATTAGCGAAATAAAAATCAGTAAAAATAAACGGGACATTACTACGAAATGGAAATTTAACGTTAAATCCTCAAGGCCCTGGTTATGTTAGCAGTAATTATTGCGTTTTCAGTGGCAGGAGATGTGGAAGTGTCCTCTGCAAATAATGAATGACAGCAAAATATGAGCCTTGTTCAAATGAATTGGATTTTTTTTTTTATGGCTTTTGGCTTCGAGGCCATACAGCCAACTCAAGTGTATTTTGAATCATCCAGTGTATTTCATTGCATCACAGTGTATTATTTTTCCAAGTGGTTCTATACACAACACGATGGACACGACATAGAGACAACACATACACTAAACACCCATGCCCTCGGCCGGACTCGAACCGGCGACCTTCGGCACGTGGAATTGGATTTCATTCTTGGGGAAAATGCAGTTACGCGTCTGTGATTTATGAAAATCTAACCGACTTCGAAATCATCTCCTGGAGACCGCATACCATGCACTCGACACAATATGTTTTAGGAAAACAGTTGGTTTGTAAAACTCGGCTCCTATTCAACCTGAGTTCCTTCCAGTGGCACTATCAGCTAGATTCAAAGCCGAAAATAGAAAAGAGTTCTATTGCGAAGACTATGATCCTGATGATCTGAGAGATTTTTGTATCTGTTCGTGAGAGGGTTCAATCAGGTTACAGGGTAACAGATGGCAACTTCGAATAGTAAGATGGTGAATATTTCGTTAAATAGTCCCACTTAAATCTTTTACGCCACCATGAAACACGTTACCTTCTGTCCTTTGTCTGTTTCCATCTGGGAAAAAAAATATTTTCCATATGTTTTTAAAAATCTACATGATTTTTTCAATTCACATTGTTGTATATAAAGACGCACTGATTGCTATAAAAAAGGTTTAACTACACAAGTTAGGTCACTATCAGTAAAACCTACATACGGTTGTGGATCAGGAACGGCTCAAATAGGATCTAACAGTCACTTGCACCTACATACGTTGAGAGAAGACCAGCACTTTGGTCTTATTAGCGATAAATAATAGAACCAGCTTCAGATCTTCACACTTCTGCTGCATATGTCGTTTACGAAAGTGATTATGTATATTCTATTAAAATTCTTTAGTGTAAGAGTTTGATTTCAATCTTACTTAGCTTACAAGTTATGAAAGCATAAAAAGGTACACCTTTGATAACGCCAAGTTCCTTAACTTCGTCCTCAGAACATTGGAATACCGTTAGTTATAGACGATAGGAGTAAATTTTTCGGCAATGGTCTATCGTTTCAATGGCGGGAAAAATATCACGCCTCACTTGCCGCTAGTCTGCCGGAAAGGCGAGCTAATACTGAAACGCGCGAACAGCTCAATACATTTTATTGCTACAGGCATAAGCTGGCGACGCGCTTAGTGGACGGCAGCGAGTGCACGATAAATTAAAGCCAACGATATGATTAGCTTACGCTTAACTCTGGAACCACTGTCGCATGAATGATACAACTGGTGCAGCAGAAAATTTTTAAATGGCTTGTAAACAAAACCTACTAATATTACTGTCTGTTCATAATTTCAACACATTTTTCCAATAGCTTTAGAAATTTTAACACATTGCTATAAAAAACTCATTTCAAATGGAAATACTGCAAATTTTTTTACCTCATCTGTCGTCACTAAAGTTATATCTACCAGTCTTTTCTTTTTTTATAAACTGGTCTAAATGGAAATTTTTTAAAAACGGCCGCTGATATTTTAGCATAAATAATTACTTTTCTTAGCAAGTACATAAAATGCTTCCGCCGTGTAAAAATGTCCTTTTCATTGAACGTTTTGTGAGAATTTTCAAACAACTACAAAATAGTTACTACACCAGTGCGTTTGTACTTGAAAATGAGGGCAGGTATGGATTTCCTCGAAGCGTCACTTGAAAGTGTCATTTCTACGCACCTGGAAGCCCGAGAGCGTTTTATTTTTATACAACACCGTGAAAATCATCGTTCTTAAATTATTATTTTTACTACGCTTCATAAATTATACGTCACGTATGTGAAGTATAATTGCTGGCGCAAAAATGACGCACTGTATTATTTTCTGTGAAAATAATTACATAAGTAGTCTTCACTGCCTTAAAACAGTTCAGTTAATATTCAGTACCCTCAGAAGTTATACGAGCAAACGGAACCAAATTAAACTAGCATTTTTTCGTTCATCCCATATATAAGTAACTTTGAGGACGTGAAATACATAATAAGAAAAGTAACAGATGGGGCAAAAACACAGGCACTGATTTCTGTGCGAGAGCGAAAGGATTCCGGCGAATTGATCTTCTAATGAAATAAAAGTAAAACCATATATGCAGATGCTTTCTTTATAAGGCCTCTTTGAACTGGAGTGGACAGATTGTAATAACATGAGAAACAAGTCTTTACCGGCGTGTTTTTGATACGAACGGTTAACTTTCTGTCCTCGCTTTCGGGAGGACGCGGGTTCGAATCCCCGTCCGGGCATCCAGATTTGGGATTTCCATGGTTTCCCAAATCACTCCAGGCGAATGCCGAGATGCTTCCTTCAAAAAGGCCATGGCCGAATTCCATTCCGTTCCTTGTCTCCAGTCCCATCCCGCCTCTAATGATCTTAGCCGTCGACGAGGCATAAAGCAGTTAAAAAAAAAAAAGATACGAAATCTTCACAGGTTTTCCGCCGGATAAAACTATCAAAAGACAATCTTTCGGTGGCTTGCTCTGCCGCCATCATCAGGTCTCATAAGTACAATGGACCTGATGATGGCGACAGAGCAGGCCGCCGAAAGCTTGTCTTTTGATAATTTTATCAGGCGGAAAACCTGTGAAGAATTCGTATCACATTGTAATAACGATTATGGATTCCTGTACCACAAAGCTTCTGTAGCAATTGTCCAAAATATGTTTATTACTTTACTCCCCTACTTGCGTGATACGACTCCAATACGATGTTTCGGTGCTGGACTCTGCCGTTCTTCTCAACTGTCAGGATCTAAAATCAAAAGAAAGGGGAAAAATCTTAAAAATGAAAGCTTTTGAATTGTTACTAGAATCCGGTAGAACACCAGTGAATATTTAGTGTGGTGTAACTGTCTGCGGAAATAGGTTAAACAACATCAAATTTATAGTCTATCTGTTTAAATCTATCTACAATTGGCACTTCTGTTTTATTCAGTCACCTAACAGCTCTGGAAGACATTTTAAATCATCTCTACGACGTCTTATTTTAATACCATATTTTTGGATTTGCTAATCTAATAAGTTGATTACAGATATTTCAGTGGAATAGGAATCAAAGATGGACGATTGCACATAAAAAAAATCGAATTATACTAACAAGACTGTATTACTTCACCTTCTGTATCGAATTAAATTATCAGATTTTAATGCACTCTAGGCACCAGAACAGTTGCAGCACGCTCTCTACACTTTTATGTTACGCTTATTTTCGTGTTTGCAATCCATCTCATCCACAATTCAAAATTCTCTTTACGTAATTTAAAGTTAATTACAAGCTCTCAGTTTAAACGGCAGCAAAACATTTGCCAGGTTTATTGAAAACTTTTGTAGCTGGCGAGCTATTTCCTCGTGGTAATAAATGATGACATATTTGGTTGTATCAATGGTTAATCATACCACTATGAAATTCTGATTTCTTAACAATGTTTGCGGATCAACGTAACATCTTATAGGATATTTTAAGTAATTTTAGTAATTAAAACAAGTGAGTATAATTTTTGCTGACCATACTTCTCAGCTTCGGTACATGAATTCACTGAAATCCGTAGGCCTAACAGTTTAATAAGTTTTAAGTGGTGAATGGTTTTACTAACTAAGCAAAAAGAAGCGAATACCAGAAACGATGTAAGCTAATGCAATACCAAGGGTTCAAGTCAAGGTTTAAAAATAAGTGCGATTGATTAGTTAGTAAAGGGTTAATGCTGAGTCTGCAGAATAATGTCATTATAGTATAAAATGTAAGCCTTCTCACAAGATAAAGTAAACAAAATTTATCTTACATTTCGGTGATTTATACTACTTTCTGGATTCCGCTGGTAATGGTCTCTCTCTGGATTTACTGTTACTATTACTCTTTACGATCGCTGTCTAATAAAAGTTCACGGTATTATATTCAAGATACGTTAAGATGGAAGGGGTGCCGCAAGATACTAAATAGAAAAAGAGAAACGTTGATCTGTCAACATTAGTAAGAAATCAGAATTTCATAGTGGTATGATTAACCATTGATACAACCAAATGTGTCATCACTTGTTACCACGAAGAAATAGCTCGCTAGCTACAAAAGTTTTGAATAAACGTGTCAAATGTTTTCAACCGTTTAAACTGAGAGCTTATAATTTCTTCCATTGATATCTGTGTTAGTAATACAAAGTAGATATGACGTTTCCCACCTTTAAGCTTTCTATTAGGAGCAATTTTTGTCGAGCAATGGTTTTCTAGAATTGTCGCGATTATCTATTTGAATCAGCATTCCAGTTCGGAGATAATATGGTTGTTTTAAACGTTCTGGTACAACTCCATAGATCCGTAACACCCACATTATGTAGTACACTGTCAGGTGTCAGATCTGATAAGGTAAATCTTTGACATTATTTCCTTCTCGGAAACGCTTGTCTCGTTATATCCGTATCCACAAAAAAAAAGTTAATCTTATTCGCTGCCGATGAAAATTCAAATCTGCCCACAATTTGGATCTCACACCGTACCTGTCAAACTATTTCAAGAATGTTCACACTGCCAGATTGTTAAATAAAATTTACATACTTGTAGATACGTCCCAATAACTCATTAAAAAGTAGATGTATTTATAGTGCGTGATTTATGTAGTTGGAAATAATATTATTCTTTTACATATCACTAATAAAAGTGTAAGATAAAATATAATGGAAACGAATATTATTAATTAATTGTTGTAGAACCAAAATACGTATAAGTAAAAGGTGACATGAAAATCGGGTAAATTTCCCTCGGAGAATGGGATACTTTACTCTTGAATGTCTCAGGAGAGTACCCATAAATAAATACCCTTCAGAAGATCACCAAAGAAATTAACAAACAGGCTATTACCGACTTATTTTAAATTGTACAGTTACTAAATTGTTCGTATTTGGAGATGATGTGTCTGTTACCCCAGAGCGAACTTGGTTTAGTGAAGATAACCTGTGTTTTGCTACAGGAAGATGTGGAATCGTCATGCTTGATTATACTTGTCAAGATAATGTTCTTATTATTGTTTTACGCCAAAGTAGAACGGCTTTAAGCTGTCATACTGCGAGAGAAGGATGGTGATAATACACAGACGGGAAAAAAAATCCCAACACCAAGAAAAAATTATTGTAGAGTAATGAAGTTTGGACAATGCATTTGTCAAGTTAACATGTTTAATTGATTAAATTTTCAAGATCACAGGTTAATTTAAGCTCAAGAAAATGCATTTCAAATGTGAAATACTGTTAAATTAATAGCCGGTGTAACCTCCAGAATTTTGAATGCAAGCCTGCAAACGTGAATGCATTGTGTCATACAGGTTTCGAATGTCACTTTGTGGTATGGAGTTCCATGCTTGTTGTACTTGTGCTGTCAATACTGGGACGGTCAGTGCTGGCTGTGGATGATGCTGGAGTTGTCGTCCAATGATATCCCATACGTGTTCAATTGGAGACAGATCTGGTGATCTCGCAGGCCAAGGTAACATGTCGACACTCTGTAGAGCACGTTGCGAGACAACAGCGGTATGAGGGCGAGCGTTATCCTGTTGAAAAACTCCCCCTTGAATGCTGTTCATGAATGGCAGCACTACAGGTTGAATTACCAGACTGACGTACAAATTTGCAGTCAGTGTGTTTGGTATAACCACAAGAGTGCTCCTGCTGTCATAGGAAATTGCTCCCCAGACCATGACTCCAGGTGTAGGTCCAGTGTGTCTAGGCCGCAGACAGTTTGGTTGCAGGCGTTCCCCTGGCCTCCTTCTGACCAACACTCGGCCATCACTGGCACCAAGGCAGAACCTGCTTTCATCAGAAAACACAACAGATCTCCACTCCGTCCTCCAATGAGCTCTGGCTTGACACCACTGGAGTCGCAAACGGCGATGGCTTGTAGTCAGTGGAATGCACGCTACAGGGCGCCTGGCTCGGAGCTGTCCTTGAAGTAACCGATTTCCTATGACAGCAGGAGCACTCTTGTGGTTATACCAAACACACTGACTGCAAATTTGTACGTCAGTCTGGTAATTCAACCTGTAGTGCTGCCATTCATGAACAGCATTCAAGGGGGAGTTTTTCAACAGGATAACGCTCGCCCTCATACCGCTGTTGTCTCGCAACGTGCTCTACAGAGTGTCGACATGTTACCTTGGCCTGCGAGATCACCAGATCTGTCTCCAATTGAACACGTATGGGATATCATTGGACGACAACTCCAGCATCATCCACAGCCAGCACTGACCGTCCCAGTATTGACAGCACAAGTACAACAAGCATGGAACTCCATACCACAAAGTGACATTCGAAACCTGTATGACACAATGCATTCACGTTTGCAGGCTTGCATTCAAAATTCTGGAGGTTACACCGGCTATTAATTTAACAGTATTTCACATTTGAAATGCATTTTCTTGAGCTTAAATTAACCTGTGATCTTGAAAATTTAATCAATTAAACATGTTAACTTGACAAATGCATTGTCCAAATTTCATTACTCTACAATAATTTTTTCTTGGTGTTGGGATTTTTTTTTCCGTCTGTGTACTTCCTATCTCAGAACATGATTTGCAGATTCAGGCATATTCTATTAACAGTATGTCTATATCGTCTCTTTGCAACATCTCTCTTGAAAAAATACTTGAAATGGTTATTAACACTATCGATTAATTTTTGAAATTTTAAAATGGTATTACGCCGTATGAGAAAATGTCGTGATAGGTACATAATGAATTCAGGCTGAAAGAAGAACTGCATCATTCATATCAATTGTTTATATGCGAAGTGGAGTAGATATGTAGTAAAACACTCACGTCTTACAAAATAATTATAAATGATGAAATGTTTCCCTAATAGAAACAAAAATTATCCGTAAAGCTCTTTACTCTAGAAAATACAAACTATATTTGTGTATATAATATGTGGTGCTTTTCTCTAGCTGTGATGCGATCTTTCCTTATGGACATTGTGAGATAACAACCACAGGGTTAGTTAATTGTAAAATAATTAGTGTAAGTGATAGTAAAAAATACTATGGTGGGATGTTTAAGTTAGCAAACATGTAATGCCAAGAGTTATACAATGAATATCGCTGACTGCATTCATGTTTTGTTTATCGTGGACTGGTGGTTGTCATGGATGTTTTAGTAGTAGAGGTTTGACTTGAAAGTCGTTGAATTAAGATTTGTTAAGCTTGTGAGAAAGTCAATACTGAATGTGAAATAAATAATCAATGTTGGAAAAATGAGAGAAGAATTATTTAGTGAGTAATGAATAAAATTTATCAAGATAATGGTTTGTACTAATCAGCAGCTAGGCGGCTATCGTTCGTTTTTGGTTTAAATCCTAAATTCATAACGGGCGATGTTAAACGGAAAAAGGAAGCATCAACCTCGCACCATCAGTGAAGCCTAGTGGTTTAACTATGAACTGTTGCATACCCGCGACCTTGTTTGTTTATAATTTTGCCATTTACTTTTTAATTTCAAAAAATTCCTATCTTAATTACAATGTAATCAAAGTGGAAAACTTAATCTTTAAATTGATTCCCCATTTATCTATCTTGGTCAAGTATGAAGGGATAAAGATGGCTCTGCAAAAAGAGGACCTTTCGGAAAAAATATTTATTATAGTTAAAGTAAATGGTGGTTCTGGATATTTGGCAACTTGGAGACACTTGGGTACTATATAAACAACAAGCAATTCACTGCTTTTGAGTATGAGCCTCCATGGCTTAGGCTTACAGTGGCGTCTGCTGTCTGTGTCTCAGGAGGCCGTGGTGTTGGCCCCGTGCTGGCCGCCACCTCCGCCGCCGCTACCCCCACCACCCCCCGTCGCTCTCCCGCCGGGTGTCCTGCCAGAGGGGGCGCCGCGGACGCCGCGTCTCGACGCCGGCACGCAGACGCCGGTCCCCGCCCGGCACAAGGAGAGCGCCGTCTAGCCGCCAGGACGCCGGTAATACACCACTCCGCCTACATCGCATTCGTAGACATCATACTGTATAATCAAACGGTACAACACCAACTATTAACACAGTGCGGATATCACTCTAAAGTAGGCAGTCTTTTCAGATTTGCCTCCTTATTCTACCAGTAAAAAGAATGCTGATTAATTCGCTTGTCTCCTCATTTGTGGGTTAATACAGACCGTCCTTACATTCTCATATTTAAGAGGTTATTTACTTTGCCCGAACTACTTTCTTTCCAACAAAGTAACGACAATACGAAAAAGTAGCTCACACATTTGAGTTTTCTTGTGTTCCCGCGTATCAGGAAGGACAGTGATATGTGAACCACCAGCCTGCACGCGCCAACTTTTTTTTGTGGTTGGGGGGGGGGGGGAGTGTATTGTGCAATAGGAGTGATAGCAAACTGAAACTTTGGGGTAACCGGCCTTGTAGGATACTATTTTTTCGCGGCTTTCCCTAGTCGCTTGTCTTAATGTGAGAATATTTCCTAGTCTCAGCCTCAGACGCGAAACGTATTCTCTAAGATCTCACACTTATTGAAGACATATGACAACATTTGAAACCCTCAATTAAGTGTCCTCATAAAAAATTCTTCTGCGTTATCTAACTTTTCAGAATTTCTCCACTCTGAAGTCCTCGATGTTTGCAGTAACCTGCTCGCAGAATTCACGGTAAACTATAATTTGTGTTCATATCGCTGCTGAACGTAATATTCCACATAGTTCAGTTATTTCATCTCTCAGTAGATTGCACTGTGAAATCGAAGCCAAAGAATCAAATCAAGGTAATGGTGCATTCTCCTTATCGCCACATCAATAATACACTTTGAACAACCTTCCCATCATCCAAAAATAGTATCAAAAGTCCTTCTGAAATAAGTAATATTTTTAACGATAACAATGTCGTTAAGGTGCTTAAGAAATATCAAAAGTTGTTACCCTGTGTAACTGAGTTTCAAGCAGTGTAGAAGAGGAAAGAATTCGGATATAACACTTTTAAGTAACCATTACGACTATAGTCTGGAGTGATTTCTGGAGATCATGGAACAACCTAATATGAATGGCGCGTCCTACCTAATGCCAGCCCTGTCACGTAGTGTTATTAACGCATTAATTAGTACGTTCTAAGTTGTGCGTCACATTTAAATAAGACTTTAGTAGCTATAAACGGAGATAACAAACGAAAATAATCAGTGGTTGCGGACATCGTATCAGACTGCTATTCATGCAAACCATGTCGTCGGCTACTGCCGCTAAATGCCACGGGCGATTCAACGTAATCTGCGCTGTTGGCGTCTATACTTACTCATTACTGCGGAAATATTTGAACATACCTCATTAATTAGTGATAATTTCAATGATTACTAATTGCTCAGTTTGATGTTGTGTAGCTACGTATATCCGATGATAAAACACTGCTGTTTAATGGTTTATTGATACTGTTCAATCAAGTGCAACTACCTCAATCATCTCGAAACTCCCACTTTGAATCGCCTACATTACGACAGTTAATTGGGGATTCAGAAACACCATCCACAAATAAATCAGTTAGGAACACATAGTTAAATCACGCCGGTGTAATCAGTATAACGTCTGAGTAAGAATACTACAGACTGAAATTACCAAACCAAAATTGCATTTAGAGCAAACATATGTACTCATAAATAAACTATTTTGGCACAAATTTAATCATGTGTTACTAACGCAGGAGGTCTCACTAATTCGCGACGACCAATTACTTAAAACGGTCAATATAGTTTTAAAGCAAGTAGTTCCATAATTCAAAAAAACAAATGTGGGAACAAAATCTAAGCACTTACCACACATCGTCCATTACAATAGTCCCCAAATTAGAGAAAGAGCTTGACCGTTACTTTATTTAGAACATATCCATTAGTGGGTGGGCCTTCAACTGATAATCGTCGGAGAATAAATAGACAGTTCTGTGTCGGAATAAGAATAAGCAGCACTAGAAAGAGATCATTGCGTAGTCAATTTCTGTAGGCTCCCCTGGAGGCAACCCGTGTCAGATAACGTTATTATTGGTGGTGGACGTAGAATGCAATAACCACTATTTATACCTAGTTTTTTAGTACTTTCTTCTTATTGCTATTGTGTCGCAACTTACACCATCGATATACTCAATATAATGCAAATATATGCTTTCATTATTTTAACTCATGTTATCCACTGCCATTCGTAATTAGCAACTGTCAACGTTTCCAAACTACTATTTCTATTTTTAACTGCAACTGTCTCTCAACTTTAACCTGGATTGTCAACAGTAAAACTTAATAGTAACTCGCCTGAGTACTATGAAAAAAATAACAATTACGAGTGAAAACTTCCCCAATAAGGCCACTGATAGGAATGTTGTCCACAAAGTTGTCCTTGTGTTATCAATAAAAGGTTGGTTGGTTTCCTGTTCTCTCCGACTTTTTTTATTTTACTGCAGGACGTTCATCCTATACCTGATACAATCGGATTCATAGGTAACAAATCTTCTATGGTATCTTCGACTACTGCTGTCAAAAATTTGCTATGGCTTTGTAGAGAGAGAATTAGACGCACTCTCCTCATAAACTACTGAACATAAAACTTAGCGAAAATCTGACTGTCACCCATGTTTAAAAATTAAATTTTTCATGGTGTTATGTTAATGTATTTATGATTACAACCCTGATGATATTTTCCAGACGGCCCACTTATGATGGCTGTTCAATAAATAGCACTATTTAAACTCGCAGAAAAGTTTCTAATGTTCACTAAACTTTGTTGCAGACAGGAGATTCCAAAGAAACAGCTACGAAGGTCGGCTTCCAAGAGGTGTCTTTGGCAGAGGCAACGTCGCAGGTGGGTCACGAGACCTTTAAGTGTTTAGTAAAAGATAATACACGCAAAAAAAGTTGTCCCTACCTACCCAGCCCCCATATTCGTGTACGCAAGAAACCGAATAAGGTCTTAGTAGTAGCGTCTTCAACAGAACATACAGCCATCCGTGATTAGTCTAGATAGGTTTTTAGGTTTCAGAGTAGCCTCATCGTCGGATTAAAAGACGTAGGTTCTGACTATACTGTTTAGGGCGTAGTGGGAACGTGAGTGAACTCTACATCCAGATGGCTCTGGTTGACTTCAGACGACCAACAAACGGATGATTGTTTCAGCGCACGATAGGCCGTAGCACTCCTCGGACAGACCATCCAGAGTCGTGTCACGGTAGCTGGAGACATGGCTGTATCAACCTTGACATTTTTAGGTGACCAGCAGAGTTAGAGTCTCTTATGCTTTTTTACTTCTGCTACGCCTAACTGAGAATCGCTGAGGTCGTTTCGGTCTCTGTCAGCAAGGGGTAGCTTGTGAATTACTAACGAGTGGTGTTCATCGGTAAACCATGATTCTGTCTGAATACAAATGACTGCCAATGCAGTGACATTTGCTTCATTGTTGGAAGGTACACTGTCTTAAGAAATGGTGCTTTCCTTTCTGGAACAGGTTGGCATTCCAATTTCCAACATGCGGCCCGGGTTTCTTTGGTCTTCTTGCGTGAAGTAAACGTGTCTCACTTGTTAGCATGGCCTCCATGTCTTTCCTCCATCTTGAAAGTTTGTATCAAAATTGGACGACAACTTCGGCCAGCGGAAAAATGGCAGATTTGGAGGATCAATTGCGCCAGCTTCACCATATTCTACGTCGGAAAAAAATTCGAAGTCTATTTGCCTCCACGCCACACCGTATTGTGGCCTACTTTCTTACTATTTGGGGAGGGGGTGCATCTTTACAATGTGTTCTACCTTGCAGTTAATGCTTGTAATGGAATTGTATAACGATTTTTTACATACTGCAATGTCACCTGATTGTTCTCATGTTCTCCTTCAATAGCTCCTTCGTGGTAACAATGTTTTCATTATTATTATTATTTATTTTTTCAGATGAATGTGTATAAGAAGTATTATAAAATGATTCAATGATACTGTGATGCTGTCTAATTTCAGCATTTAAAACACTGCATTGTTTTAGTTGCTTTTGTCAAACAGAATGCCTCTATCTGTTTCAGGTTCCCGGCTACACCATAGGATGGCGTGATACGCAAATCTAAGAGCGGATGTGATAAAGACTGATAACTATAAGAGCTCAAACAAATATATATATTTTTGTTTTGGAAAAATTAATAATGTTGTGTAATTTGTATGATTTTAATAAATTTATAGTCAATGTTACATGTATGATGATATGAATTCTTATTAAAAGATGCATCCCATGCCAATTTTCTAGATCAGAAAGACATCGAGAATCTAAGGAAATTTATCAGCGAACACTAGAATCCTTGCAGATTTATTTATGTCTACAAAATACGTTCTCAAGTTAGTAAAATAATCCACTTACTTTTGCGGTAGTTGCGCTACTTTCAACGATGTTGTATTTCCAGCATTTCGATGCCCATCCTGGGGCTTTTATCAGGGCTTCGTATGGCTGGACACAGCATTCCGTCGTTTGCCTTCACGCTGGCCGAATTGATTTGATTACCGGCAGTGTGTGTCACCTGTATCAGAGATGTTGTCGTTGTGATGTCGGACTGCATTTGTCCACGAGTGTGCATTTCCACATTTCATTTAAGTCATAGCCGCCGTCCGTATTAAAATTTTTGAGCTGTTTGAAAACTTATATCAATGCCGATCCCGGCAGCGTAGGGGATAGCGTGCTAGCCTCGCGTTGCAGGGGTCACCGGTTCGAGTCCGCCCCAGGGCATGGGTGGTTTTAATTAAGTGTTGTGTTTGTCTTGTGTCGTCTATACCAGGTAGAATCAAAAATACATTGAGTGATACAATACATACTTGCAAACTACAAGATTACATAGTGCTGGCTGTATGGCCTCGCAGCTAAATGCCATATATATATATATATAAAACTTATATCGATTTTTCGCATTGGGAAACTTTTTGTTTGTACTATTATTTCTGTCTTCTCTCATTGAATTTTGTGACCTTATTCTAGCTGATGTTATGCCACCGGTGATTTTGTTGTTTGCCCGAGTCTTGCGTGCTCGGAAAGTCTCACCAATATACACATTCGCAGATAATTTTGTACTCCTCTTGCTTGTAATAGTGGTCCGAAATTCTTCGCTGATCTTAAAATGCCTCTTACTTTCTTCTTACTACTGAAGACAAGTTGACTTTTGACTCCTTTTATGTAAGGTAAAAACGCCTGTTTCTTTTGTTCTATTTACTTCCCTTGGACCTCGTTATTGTTTCTCTTCTTACTGCTTAACACGCGGGCTGTCATCCAGCTGTTATACCCATTCTTTCGTGAAACCCACCCCTTGGAAGTGTTTCCTTTCTTCTTGTAGGTGCTCATTACTTGTTACCCTTTCCTCTCTACATAATAAAGTCTTGACCAGACAGCTTTCTTGAGCTGGTTAGTGACGTTATGCAGCATTTAAGTAGATGTCAGTATGTAAGGTTTTTCTGTAAACAGTGTGTGTTAATTTTCCCTCATTTTCTTTAACCCGCTATAGTAAACTTAATTTTTTACTAACAGGAAGCCTGCTAAAAATGTAAAATATTATTCATTGCCAAGTTTCTCGCTAATGTTCTTTCATTTACAATAAACTACTGTTTAAGGAACAATAGCAGTTTACTTGATTAACATATACTGCGTCACTTCTTGTTGGTCACATTATGAAGCAAAGTTATCTTAACGCAATTTTATTAAAATTCTGAAACACTGGTAAAAAAATTAATTAACTCTTTGCCCTCTGAATTCATGGTATATACCTTCATTATTTTTACAACTTTATCTCCAAATGATAGTGTATAATGAGTATATGAGATGGTATAATTCTGAAAAAAAACAACGAAATAATGAAGTTGAAATTCAGTTGAAATAGTTCTTAGACAAACTAATTCATGGTTTTAAAATGTACTGTTTACCGATCTCAAAGATTATACATCAAATGATCTCAAATGATGAGTGAAATTTGTCTTGATGTGCATAAGAAATCTGAACTTACTTTATGTGGAAGTGGTATCATTATTCAAAACAGAATAATTGGAATAGAAAATGTCTCACTGATATTCAGGTCTTCGATTTATTACAAAAGTTACAAGTGAAGAATCTAAGATCACAACAGCAATAAAACCAATACATTGTTTACTAACAACACATGTACTGAATCTGAAGAGTGGCGGAAGGATCCTCGCACAAATGTCCATTCCCGAACACTGAAGGTCATCTGGTGGGACGAAAACCGCAAGCAAATGTGTAAAAAAAAAAAAATTATATCTGCTACTCGCATTTCATGCAGATTCCGATGCTCCAGCAGCGGAGGAACAGAGAAGAAAACGAAGCAGAGACATGGAGAAAAGGTGTCATATTTCTCTACAGCAAATTCAACGTTTACGACCTTTCTGTTCGGTAAGATTAATGTGGACAGATATCTGCAGCCGGTCATAGAATGTCCACGACAGTTGCTTGGCAAGAGATATGCCTTTGTACGTTCTCAGCGAAGAGAATATAACTCTACGCCGATACTCAGTTCCCCCGTATTGAAACATGATGATTGATGTTAAAGCTGGGGCAGATATTACAATTTCAGAACCCCAGAATACACTCTCTGAAGTTTGCTGAGGGTGAAAGTGCATTTAGAAACACGACCATTTTCCTTGTCTTTATTTTCTAACTTTTGACTTAGAGTCGTAATTGTCACATGTAATCGTATAATGGTGCTTTAAGAATACAATGAAGTATATACAATTCTGCCACCTTTGGAATGAATGTGAATGAAACAGAGTCTACCTAAACACGTTTTAACTCATAGTTTCATCAGGTTTTATCTCTGTTATAAATACAGTACCTTACCATTATATGTAGCGGAATAAGAAACAGTATGCAGCGTTTAGCAACAATTCTCTGCATTTGTAAAGTCTGGCGCTCTGTCCGAGATATCAAGTATTGTGACTTAGAATAGTTGACCTTATGTTATATATAAAAATCAATGTTTGTTTGTGGGTTTGTGGGTTGTTCGTCTTCTATGCATTCCTATACCATTTATCAGATTGCAATGAAAGTTTGGAGAGTTTTCGAGTGTGCGTCTGCGAAGGTTCCTGTGAAAAAAAATTTCCAGAAAGTCACCCCCTATTCCCCATAACACCCCATAATTTAGGCAAAACTACATTTTTTTATCCGATTTAGATATGAATTTGTACACTTATACTTTAAAACAAACATAAAAATACTGCCTACATACGGTTTCCGAATATTAATCCCCTCGCCCCCTTTCCACCCCCATAATTTTTTCACCCCATAATTTAGGCAATACCACATTTTTTATCCGATTTAGATAAGAATTTGTACACTTATACTTTAAAACAAACAGAAAAATACTGCCTACGTATGGTTTCCGAATATTCATCCCCTCTCCCACTTTCCAACCCCAATCAATGTCTGTCTGTCCTCTATGCGCTCCTAAACCATTCGTCCGATTACGGTGAAACTTTGGTGAGTTGTCGAGTGCGTGTCCGGGGTGGTTCCTAAGAAATAAAATTTCCAAAAAACTACCTCCACTTCCCATAACACCCCATAATTTAAAAAAAACTTCAGATTTTATCCGATTTTGATGGATATGTTAACATATATACTTTAAAACATACAGAAAAATACTGCCTACATTTACTTTCCCAAAAAGCATCCCCTTTCCCCCTTCCCACCCCTTAACTTTTACACAAACCCACATTTTTTATCAGATTTCGAAGGAACTTTGCATGCATATACCATTAAAAAATTGAAAAATACTGTAGACATTAGTTTTACATAAACCCAACCCCTCTCACCCGTTCTACCCCAAAACCACCCCCTCTTCCCCCTAGCACAATATAATTTAAAAAAAAACACACAGATTTTATCCGATTTTGATGGAAATTGGCACAGATATAATTTAAAACAAACAGAAAATAACTGTCTACATATGGTTTCAAAAAACACAACCCTTCTCCCCCTTCCCACCCCCTTAATGAATGTACTTTTCTTTTTATCTTCTCTATGCGCTACTAAACCGTTCATCCGATTACAGTAAAACTTTGGTGATTTGTCAAGTGTGCGTCCGGGATGATTCCTGAGAAATAAATTTTTCAAATAACCACCCCCCCCCCTTCCCCATAACACCCCATAATTTAAAAACCTACAGATTTTATCCGGTTTTGATGGAAATTTGAACACATATTCTTTAAAACAAACAGAAAAATACTGCCTACATTTGCTTTCCAAAAACGCATCCCCTTTCCACCTTACCACCCATTAACTTTTACACAAACCCACACTTTTTATCAGATTTCGAAGGAACTTTGCACACATATACCATTAAAAAAAATAGAAAAATACTGAAGACATTAGTTTTACAAATACCCAGCCCCTCTCACCCGTTCTCAGATACCGTTGGCATTATCAGCTGAGTGCTGGGCGCAGGAGAGAACAGTTCATCCAGGATCACTGTCAGAGGTAGGGAGCTTGGCTGCGTAGCTGGTTCTTCTTCTCTCTTGGTTGGGTATGGTGACATTTTCTTTGCACTATGACGAGAAATTGTTTTAGTTTGCAGATCGCCGGCTTCCTGGGTAACCTGAACAGCTACTTGCCTTGCGCAGCTTGCCTTCGGTTTACGTGTACCTAGTCATGACGCTCGGTTCGCCAGGTGAAGCTGCAGTCAAGACTTTGTTTGCTTCTGATCTAAACGTGCTTTTAGTAAACCTTTAAATCCTATCTCACCGCGGGAACTTACAGTTTAACGTAGGTTCGGAACCCCGGATATTCCTGGTGTACTTCACGTAGATACAGCAACGATAAAACAAGATGAATATCTCTAAATGTTTGAGTCAACAGTGTGTGATTGATGCACAGCTAACAAAGAAAAAATAATTATTTAACTATAATTTCAAGACTGTGCCTTGCGCATAAAGCAATAAATTAGACAATGTTTGTGAAAAGATAACGAGTAGCATAATTTAACAATTGCAAATCGCAACAGCACTGCACAAACGGGTTAGGCAACGTTTGCTGTCCCACCGAGTTATTCTTAATTTCTACGAGTCTCTTTAGTGCATATAGAAGAAGGAGAACTTACAGAATAATTTTATTTTGTAAATGATATTGCAGGTTCAATGATCTTTGATTTACTAGTAACAGTCAGTCAGAAAATGAAGTCCAGTATTAATTTGTAACTAAAAATCCTTTTAATTCACAGGTCAATAGACAGAACGAATTGATTCAATGGCTATCAAATATTACACAAACATGTTCCATAAGTTTCGAGTCGTATTCTTTAGGTATTAGCGCTATCTTCAGATATCATTCTAAAGAAGTACTGGGTTGAAACAGGCCCACAATTTCGTTATAGTCTGTAGTTCTGATTGTTTGCTGTTGAAAAATTTCCGAAATTATCATTGTAAGGCTCAAAAAATAAGGAATAAAAATACTACGCGAACTTTTTCTTCGAGTGTATACCAAAGTTCAATATTAATGCAAAGAAGTTACTCATTCTTTAGTAATGGTTTTCTAAGTCACTTATTCGTGGTTTCTTGCTTTTAGGTTATTGTTATGATTGTTATTATTTGGAGGTTGCCAATACAATTTAATGTTTTTCGTGAATTATTAAAGAATTTATGACAATTTTCACATTTGTTAAGAAACATTTTACATCAGTTTGGTATTTATATTTAACTCAAAAATATGAATTCATAAATTTAAAATAAGTCAATACACTTTGTTGTTTTTATCTTTCATGTAGCATATGAAGTATAAATGAGTAATATTGAGGTAGATAACAGGAGATTTTTCTGAAACTGTAGGAAAATTAAACCGTAAAACCATCTATCGTAAATAATAATTTGACACAATCCTATAAAAAGAATCGTTGGGGTGCGCCCCTTTCATTCGGAAAACCAATTTCCAGCGGAGGGTGTTAAAAAGAAGCGGCAGCTATAAAAATGTCTCTCTGAAGACCCTTCAGAGATTTCTGTGGCGATTCGGCGTACTCCTTCTAAATAGAACTTTATGGCATGTATCGCTTGAAGCAAGCATTATTTATAAATTCTTATTTTCTGAATCATTAATTGCTATCTAAATATCCAAACGTTAACGATTTGTAAATTTTAATCTCCAATGCTTTACAAGTAGTAATATTAGAAACAATGTGTAAAGAATCTGTTGGCTTTCCTGAGTGTTGAAATTTTGTGGTCTATAAAACCCATATTAAAGTATTCACGCCAAGACGAATTTTATGTTTGTTTTTCGGGTAACTACGTTTAGATAGAGGAATTATGACGTGGATAACATACTCACCAGTTTACATTCCTTTTGCTACTTATAGTGAGCCAGTTTCACCATTTGAATAAAGAAAGAAACGAGCCACACTTTAAATGTGATTTGAAATGCACAGTTGGTGTTAGAAAGTTTAAGAACAAATATATTTCTGTCTACTACAAACTCACGAATTTTTAATGATAGAAGACTTTGACATTTACAGTATATAGTTCTTTATCATGCTACTTGTTACTGATTCATTAAATTTTTAGATGTGATGATTGCCGTATAATTTTGTACAATTCAAGATGACGGATTTTTCAACGAAAAAGAAAAATTTTTCGTTACTAATTGGTTGCAGCTGTTTATTTAATTCTCTGTTTTTCATTAACCTTGTGTTTTGCCTGGGAATGTCCATATAATTACTTTTAATGGATGTTGATAATCTGTTTATAGTAATTAATTCAATTTTGTCTTAGTTTCTTTGAATTAAAATCCACTGGATAGTCTTTTACTAGTAATTTGTATTCCTTAGTGATTAGTGTCATCTTCTAGCATTCTTCACGGTTCGGTTTATAGAGTCATACAAATTTCCTAGATTTTGTCTTTTTTCACAAGGTTCTTGCAAACGTGACATATTCTTTATATGTCATTCTAAATATATTCTGTAAGAGAAGATGAAATTATTACTTTCGCTGCAACGAATTTCCTTTACGTAGTTGACGGTCCTAGTTCAACTCGAGTACCGTGGACTTGGATCTATTTGTAATGTGATGTTTCTGTTGAAGGAGATTGACGTAACAGTATCAATGAAATACGGGAATATGGCACGTAGCCATGAAGAAGTGTCATGGCGCCACTATTAGTTGCGGAGAAAATTGCTTGACTAGGACAAGGATATAATGAAGCGTCAATTGCTGCCTGGTAAACAGTCGTCTACAGTTTGGAGTTCGTTCTGTGTTTCACTGTTGGTCTTCAAATAGAATTCTTTAAGAACTTGACAATGGTCGTAAGATTGAAAACGGTGAAGATTTACTGTAGGAGAAAAAACACATTGCTCAAAGTAAATATGATATGTTTCAATATTACATCTTGAAGTCTGTTCATTATACAACACATTCAAGATTAATAGATGCTGGAATACAGGGCTATTGGGAGTCAGGTTGCAATACTAAAACATAGTAGGTTTTACATCTCGCGGACATTACAATTTTCTTTACATTCAAAAACAGGGATGCCTAAAACTGTAGGAGAAACAATCGAAGCATTTCGTTTGTTCGTTACAGTAACATACGTTTCTTCGTGTTTGATTGTGAATTGTATCAAACAATTCAGAGTCACTTGTTTACTACTAACAGGTACGTAATACAACACAGAAACCATATATAAAAAAAGGATGACGTCTGCGCTTCATATCTCCATCACATCTAGTGACTGCTGTTATGTTTGTACCATCTTCGAGCCAAAACAGATCCGTCGGTTGAGATGAATACCCCATAATCCTTGTGCAATTAACGTTATGAAGATTGATATGCTGAAAAATGATGCATACCAAAATTTTTTCTTCATAGTGTAATAATTTTGACGGTTTCATTGGGATGATGATCTTTTTTTTTTAATTTTAGAATTATTGATTATTTCAAGACAAGAATCTCAAAGCTGCCAGATTACAAGAACACTGGCAATTAATATTTGTTATGTTCAGATGCCATTAACACAGCTAGGCAGATTTATAATTACCATTAACACAAAATCAATTCAAGATATCGAACACAAAGCCTAGACGTTACAACTGACCGATTAACAAAAGCAAACAATCACTGAATTTAAAGTTAATATGATTCAGGAATTATCAAATGAAATTAAATATTAAAGATAACAAAATATGCATGATATGTCATGATAACAAACATCAGCAATAAAACCATATGTTCATGAACATGAAAATAAATCTCGAGTGCCGTTAATACAAGAAAACATTATGTAACTCGTGATAAGCAACGAGCCTCCTCAACACATAATGTTCTTCCAATTATGTCAACTAGCTCAGAATGGTTCTGCTTGATGAGCAGAGGTCTTTATCTCAAATCGGTTTCGGGTCTGTCACAGTCTCAAGAACCAAATGAAGCATGACCTGGCGTGAACACACATTACCACCTCGTAGACGGCGTGAATGGTGATTGCCGTACAGCCTATCACTGTGCGATATCGATCCTGCGACCAGACGAGGATCACCAGCCAGCGGTCATAGCACGATCACGGTACGACTCCTTCCAGGGTCGAACCGTCTATCCCAGATCGCATACCAGGCCAGAATACCCTTCTCCGCTCCAGCAAAAGATGGCGTCCTCTTTCCGTCGCCAAAGAACATGCAGGTAGAAATAATAAGCCCTACTTTAACTTATGAGAACCCTAACGTTACATTTCATTGACGGGACAAACTTTCCTGAAATCACGTGGTGTCACAGCACACATCAATTCGCGACCCACGCGTTCCGCGCGTGGGTTTGGGTGGGGGAGGAGCTGGTCGGCCTTCACTAGCTTCGCTACCCACGCCAAGGGGCAATGCTCCCGACCTTGACCAGCGAAACCGTGGGTTCTGCCTCGCTGTCCATTGTCCCTGTGGCGTCGCTTAGGCGGGGTGGCTAACGGTACTGCTTCCGACCATCACCTTGAGTTGAGGCCTCCAGCCCTCGCTCTAAATAGAATTTTTACACTCACATATTTACTTTGAGTCCTCTCATATAAATAACCTTGCATATTAATTTAACAATTTGGGTCACCCGAGATCAGTATAATATAATCTAGGACCTTTATAAATTAATGTTATAAAATAATTTGAACCATATTCAAATTGGAGTGTGACGTAAAAGCGTCGCACTATAATAGTTACATTGAAAAAAATTAGCAAACAACCTGAGAAAGGAGATGAAATGCGTACATCTGGAGTTTGCAGTACCTTACATAAATTTCTTAGGTAACGTTGGTTTCGAATACGTGTTGATTGGAACTCTATTACATCTAAATTTTTAATATGTTTAAGTTATCTATAAAATTCTCTTGAGGGGCAACATTCCCAAAACAGAACTTGTTGGTCGCATTACCGTTGATTTATACGTCATAAAGAAAGCATAAAATATGTATATGATCGTCGAATACTAGAGCTGCGAATGAGACGGGTTGGTTAGAGAAACTGAAAATGCTACTGGTAGCACTTCATTTAGACATTGCTGGAATTTTATGCTTAAGAGCGGAGCGTACAGTGGATAACTGAATAACACGCGAGTTACCATCGGAGCTAGGGTACTAATATTTTAGTTTATAACAAGAGCAGAGAAGGTCTGATTAACTAAGAAAAGTAAAAATAATTACATCAATAACGATAAAGAAATCAAGCCTGGACTAGTTAGATAAAACTTACTGTCAGTAAAGCTGCCAATCGTAGTAGAAAATGATGCTGGAGTAGAAAAATAGAAGAAATAATTTAATTAAACATGTAAATGTTTTGGAGACTTAAATGATCCTTACCTGTATGAAATCGCTTGCGGGATAAAAAAAGAAATGTGATTTTTGTCGAAACTTGATGAGGGACAGCGAATTGTAATAAGAACATACGTGTAAAACTTAAAAACGTTTTATAAAACATTATATTTAATTATCTTAAAAGAAGAATAAATCAAATTAAGCGGAATTTTTAAAGATGTAAGTTGTGATACAATATGGTTAATATTTAGCGGCAGCAAAATACAATTCGATAAAAATTTAATGTTTATGAAGGGTATATGGTGGGAGATTAGGAAGCAATATGTATAGTACATACATGTAGAATAAAAGCCGGGAAAAAAAACCGGGAAAAAAAATAAAGTCAAGCAGTCTGAAAAAAAGTTCCGCTGTGACGAAAATCAGTAATGGCGTATCATCGTAAGAACACTGAAACAGGTCAAAAATAGAAATAATTACAGGAGTAAAGAAACATTTCTAAAAATTGTAGCACGTTGATCACAAATTTTCTGTCACGCAGAAACCATTCAAACGGAAAGGGTTTTAATTCATGGTTTTAAAGTCATACTTTTAAAGTCTTACAAATAGCGGCAAATGATAGAATCACACACACAAAGTCCACGATAGAAGTAAACAAAAGTGTTTGGACGATATAGCTGGCGCAGAGCCAAAGGAAGAATTTGATACAACCCTAAACAGTTTTTAATACTGTAGGGAGATAAAATATTATCTTAGAATTTCCTGCGACAAGTGTGGTCATACTGCTACTATTATTTAGGCTGCTGCGTAGGTTCCGGTGGTTGTGGAAGAAGAAGGTTGCAGTGATGATGTGCGGCACCTGACACGAAATCCAAGGACTTATTACTGCCTCCAGTTATCAGGTAATGGAAGTAATCACCAAGCAAAACGCGAGAAGGATGCCTTACAGGAGATATACTAATTGATTTTGGCGAAATTTTTTATCTTCACACTCCGGATGAAAGCTCTGAAAGGTAACAAATGTAAAAAGCAAGGTACTTACAGTTTAATACATAACGTTGCTATATTTTTGAGTTAAAATGGGAGGCCTTCAACTGTAAAATACAGATTCGGTCCATGCCGTGTTTAATAAAAGCTCATGGCCAGAGGTATAATCTGGTAAAGCAGTAACATGCGCTTCTTCGCCGGTGTCGAGAAAATCGGCATTGAAATAATTCGTTGCGTTCAAATGCTTTCTACGCCAGGAAACTCTCAAGTGGCGCGTGGCGCAACGAGGAAGCTCTCTGCTGCATAAGCCCCTCGTCGCCGGAATGAATATCGCCTCTGGAAATACTTCTTTATTTATGATTACATGTTTCAGGATGACAAAAAGTTACCAACGTGCACTATGAATGTCATTCCTCCAAAGTGTACATCTCTCGTCCAGCCCTGTGACGTAGTTTCACCGGCAAGTAAAAAATCTGATCAAGCGTCTTCACAATTGTGTTTATTTAACTGAGCAAGAGTGTGATCATCAGTTCTAGAGAAGACTGTATAAAAATTCAATCGATCGTTCACCGTTGTTTTCTTCGAATTTTAGCGATATTATGAAATACGTATGGCTTCTATCACACCTGACGGACAACAGAACAATATTATTGAAGGTAAATCAGGTATTTTTACCAACAGATACTTTAAAAAACAATTGTTGCTGTGAAAACGCAACGTTTATCAGATGTGCTAGATGTCGTGCTATTTGTCAATGCGGTTCGTAGGACACCGCGACTACTTCATCTCACTACTGCAAAGTATATAGGAGACATTTCAATAAATTGTACCCACTTGAATGATATTTGTGACATCGTGTTTTATTTCTAACTTTATTTGCATGAAACAACTATAAAATATAACTTCCTTTACATCAACATAAGTTCGAAAGTATTTTTTTCCCATAGCAAATGGCACTTAAAAAACTTATTGTTTGCATAATTGTTGAAACTGATTGCCGGGAATTATATGTATACATATTTGAATAAATAAAGAAGTTGCTAGCAGCGCTATTCTATCCGGTGCCAACGGGGTTAGGAAGCAGAAAGCTTGCTCGCTGCGCTACGCGCCTCTTCAGAGTTTCCTAACGTCGAAAGCATTTGAACCATTTGAACGCGATAGAATATTTCCATTAACTACTTAAAACCTATGCCTTCAACTGCATTAAAACTGATAAAACAAGCAATCGCATCGGTTAAATTGTCATATTTTTTACCCCGCTTAAAATATTGTAATACAACTTAAAGGGAAACAAGAACCAACGAACGCGAACGTAGTGCAACAGATTAAATAATAAAACGGTGAATATAAATGAATGAGGAACGAATATCGCGTACGAATCGAAGTGAAACCACAGAATATCCAATAACGTTTTTGATTTTTTTATCGAGATAAATCAGTTTTTAGCATAGGCATGTTTGGTCCCTGCAACACATACATTTATTTGGAGGATTTTTTAGTGGTAAGGGATTTTTAGTTTTCGATATTTCACTACATCATATCGATATTATTGGTCCGACAGTATCGATATTATCGGTTGACCGATATATCATTACAACCCTAATTGTGTAGAGAAGGTATGGCAATGGCCGTGCAAGCTCAGGTGAAAGTGGAAATCCCGTATATATATATCATCTCAAAAAGTTAGGAATAATTAACCAGATGTCTGGAGAAGATAATCGAGGTACCTGAGTTTGTGGTTGAGTGTACTTCCGTAAATATTATGTTAGGCTGGGAGGTAGACTGCGATGTTCATCTTTCTAGCATAAACTTTGTATTTACTCTAGTCCTTTCAGTGAAATGTGTTAAAAAATATATTAGTTTTATCACGAGAAAAGTTTTCTTCACATTATCCTGTAAGTTACGTTACGTTGCGACCGGCTAGTTTAACTCAGTAAGTCAAGTTGAAAAACAAATTCGTTCCATACCAACACACTTAAATGTTTGTGGCATAAGGACTTTTATTTCAAAATATATACTTAAAAGGCTTTATGGTTGGTCAAACTTGAGACCATTACAGTCGTGAGCGGATTGGTGTCCAGGTAATGGAATGATTTCTGGAATCTTTGTAAAACCAAAATCGGTTTTTTATTGCTTTACGCATCGCCGACGGCTAAGGTCATTAGAGGCGCGATGGGACTGGGGACAAGGAACGGGAAGGAATTCGGCCATGGCCTTTTTGAAAGAATCATTGCGGCATTCTCCTGGAGTGATTTGGGGAAACCATGTAAAACGCAAATTTGGATGCCCGGACTGGGATTGGAACCCGCGTCCTCCCGAATGCGAGGCCAGAACGTTAACCGTTCACCCACCACGATCGGTACCAAAATCGTATGGTCTTACAAGGATCGAACACGTGTCCAAGAAAATTCCAGACCAAGCGTCAACAGCTCATCCTCTATTCTCATTTGGTGAGTAACCTATAATGACCGTCGTGTACCTTCGCCAACGGTAGAGTTCTGTTTAAGCTCCTGAGGCAAGTCGTACACAAAGTACGCTACATGCTGTTAGAGAAGAGTCGTGTTTTGATGGTGCACCTCGACTATTGAAGACAGCGGCCCCGCGCCACTATTAGCTTGATGGAGCCGGTATGCGAGATGGCCTGTTCCAGCGGGACATCAACTGTGGCGCCGGGGTCCATCAGTATTCAGGAGGCCGCGTGTCGCCCGGCCCGGCCGCTAATGGCACGCCGAGACTCGCCCGCATGTCGAGCCGAGCTATCGATCATTTAGCACTCGCTGTGCGCCGTCCAGTTACGTTTAACGGCGCGCAGATCGCAATTAGCGCCCGTCACAGTGTGGACTGCAGTCGAGGAACGACGTGCTCGCTTGCTCGCAGAGAGCAAACCGCGCCCCATTCTCTGCCCTGTATTACCACCAAATGTAATGCGCCACATCACTGCCTTCTCCATTGTATTCGCTGGAACATGTTTGGAGAAAGATTTGTATCATGATGTCTTACTTGATGATACAGTTTGCAGACGGCATTAAAATGATGAATCTTGTTCTGTTATTTATTTTTTGGATCTTTTCAGGGATATGACATCGTTATCTATGCAATTCTATTCACTGTCTTATCTCTTCTTATTGGTTACTACAAGTATTGCATCTACAAAGCTACACATAGCTTCGTAGAAGCTGAACAATTAAGTTTTTCTAGTTACCCTTCTTACACAATTTTCTTTTTTCATTAAACTATATACATGAATCTTTCCACTTTTCGCCTGAAGTTCTGTAATTGTCCAACACATTTTCTCTTTCCATAAATAAATTGCTACCAAATCCAAATGGAACCACTGTTTTTTTTTTTTTTTTTTTTAATCAATCACATTGGTTGGAAATGTGTTTCTTTTTTCAAGTAATGAGAAATTGACTGATATGTGGAAAGGACATAGGTAATAACAGAAGAGACCCCAATCTACCTCCATCAAGCAGTAAATCTGTTTGAAAGAATACATGGGGTTGTCGTTACTATTTCTGAATACGGGAATAGCTGGTTCCTTCAATACTAAAGGCATGGCACATCTGAACTTCCGAAACGTAAATGTAAGATATATGTCATCATGAATAAACGCAGATTCATAAATCATATTTTTAGACTGTCGGTAATATATCTAATGTGACAACTAAATGATAGTTATCAAGTCCAAATGCAAACGTAAGTAAATCAGAAATCAACATTGAAAAAAGTGAACAGCAATGTAAAAAATTCTCTATAAAACCCAACATAGCACTAAATTTAACAGAGTGTTAATCACGTGTTAAGAAAAAACTGTAAAGGTTATTCAGCTGATGATTAACAGGACACATTTTAAAAAAGAAGGATAATAAACAGAGGCTTCCAGGAGCGGCCAGCGTACCACCTTAAAAACAATTTTTTTTTTAATTCTTCGATACATATTTCTATAATTTCCTGTATAGCACTTAGCGGGAAATCCATGAAACACAGAACAGCATTTCGGTTGGATTAAAGTGGAACAGCCAATCAATTCTTTTCAGACCTATACGTTACACGTAGTCCTACTTCATGCAGCAAGATGTGATTCAGATATTTTTATTAATAAAATCTATAATGAATTTTGCTGAATCCGATAGCAAAATTATTCTTATTTTATATTTTCTTCATGAAGATTAACTGATTTATCTACGATATTATGACATATCTTGTATTTCCAGTCATACCGTATAATAAGACTCAGCTGTAAACATGATACAATAGATATCCAAACCCACTTGGCATGATATAAATACGTTTGTAACTCAGTCCACACATGAAATGACTGAAAAAGTGAACTGCCTACCGGTTGAATAAATATTTACAGTGATTATGAAAATAGTATATTACCCCGCCAGCGTGCCTCAGCGCCAGCACACTAAATCGGGGAGGTACAACGGGTTCGTGATGGAGCCCTGGTTCCCGTGTACCGACCATCCTGATCGCGCTTTATATGTGGTTTCTCGCGATCTTCCAGGCAAATGCTCGAACGGTTCCTAATCTCGGAATCATAAACTAAACAATTAAAAGACAAAACTGCACTTATCATACACAGAACATATCAAGGGTGGTGACCCTAACCCGCTGTCGGTTAAGTGGGATATATATATATATATGTTCAAGTCAAGTAGAAAAGATAAGTTAGTAACCGTTGCGCAGACATCATTCCACCAATAGTGTAAATACTACGGATCTTAAAAATCAGATACTATCACGGGTGGTAAACATGTCCTCCCACTTTCATAATTACACAAAGACATCTGTACGCATGTGCTCATGGCTCATAGTTCCCCAGTGCTGATATGGAAAAAAAAATAGTAAAATATTACAAATATAAAGATAATTGTGATCTTATGAAACTGCGATTAAGTTGAGACGTAAATTGACGAAATACTGGTAAAAATAAAAGATGTTGTAGTTCACTATTTATTTCTCCATGTAAAAAGTTCGTTGCTTACGTACGTGTATCAAATTATATCGGCAGCGAAATCTTATAGAAACTTAAATTATCCTCTAGCTGGTGGTGAAACTTTCTTTCTGAGCTAACTCCACGCCGAGGAATTGTCTTTCGTGTTTTCAATAAAACGATGTCGCGCGAAGCGACCAGAACAAAAACTGTCGACTCCTTTGATCCCAGAGGGCCTCTTAGTCTGGCGCGGACGACACTGCAATTACTTTGCCCCCCCCCCCCCCTCCGCCCGTTTCTTCTTTCTCGTTCCTGTTAGAGAAGTGCCTTGCACATAAAGCACCCGTCACCGGCTGACAGATGATCCTGCACGTCCGCTTCGAGATTGTCTTCCACAAGCGAAAACTCATTTGCTGCAGCGTTCTCTCGGAGTCTACAAGTCGTTCCACAGAAAAAGAAATTAGTCTTCCGATGTTTAGATCTACGATTTTCCCGATCCGACAGATCGATTCGAGACTTTCGTTTATGAGGGAACATGTTTGGAGTGTTTTCAGATAAAAACTCCAGGAATGTTATGGGTGAGAAGGCCCACCTCATCGCGAACACATTTAGGATGCTGCTCATTTAAATTTTAAAGTGAATTTTGTTCATTAAATAGATCCGCCAAAAATGATGGGAGCTATTGGTATGACGAACCACTCGATTTATTTTGCAATGAATCTGTTAGAAAAATCAAAGTTTAAATATTTGTTGAATTTACTACATACACAAATACCAAACTTTCAAAAATCTTTATTATTAAGACTCCGTCACATACATGTGTGCCTTACTCATTGGCGCCCGACCTTCTGTACTCAGCTGTTTATAACTGATACGACCAATGGTCTTAACACTATTTATTGATAGTAGCTTATTTTACACCCCAAAAGTTACACATACTATGACTCCTGGAATCCTACGATACAGCAAATTAATTTATATGCGTTAGTATAATTATTTATAAGCATACACAATTATTTGATAATAACTATTTGTGAAGCTTGGTGCTCGTTGCTGTATCAACATAAATAGTTTCTCTGACGAAGACTGTAGAATGGCGGCCGATAGTTTATATTATCAAATAAACAACGCGGCATACCTCGAAATTCTAATAATCACGAAAGTACACAATTAATTAAGAAAATAATTAAAAAGGACAAAAAATGATTCGTCGGGTGTGGTATTGTCACACTTTGAAGGCTCTCGTCGATTTCGGTTTGCTCGTGCCGCAGTAGCGCCCCTCCGCCGGGCAGATTTATGCCTCTGGTCAGAGATGGGGGTTCGGCGCTACCTGCAACAAACGAGTGGATGCCAAGCTGGCAGAGCCAATTAGAGGCCCTGCGGGGAGGCTCGTTAGGCGCAGCCACCTGTGCAAACTGCTCACGTAAATGAAAGCGCGGGACAGCAGCTGGCTGCCACTTGCCCCATCCGTCTCGTATGGTCATCCGCTTTCCGAGACCACTGCTTACGCCAACTATTGTCATGAGTAGGGTTCGGATCATAATACCAAAAAAATATCGAGAAATATGCAGGCAAATATAACCTTAAAAATAGGAACATATGACCTAAAAGAGACAAAATATGACCATACATTAAATTTTTTATACTTTAAAAATGCTCAAATGCACATTATTTATTTTATGTAGCTGTGTCGCTTTCACGTAGACACCATAACTTGCTTCTATGCACTCACTGTACGATTGAGAAATTATTTTTTTTTTGAAAGTTATTTTCTTGTTCCTAAAAGAATGGATTACTAGACTTTTACTTCTAAAAATTGAAATTTACTATAAATTTGTTGTGAATTAGTGTACATACCATTTTTTATTCTTGTTTGATGCCAGCATTGCAGTATATCACCATATGCATCTTCAAGTTCACGAAGAGGAATTTTCTCCGGTTGTCACTTAAAACTATCTTGTAGTGTGAGAAGCTTCGTTCGACATCGCAAGATGTGACGGGAGCGTACTTAAACGGAGTCAGGTAACTGCAGTTTAATTGTGGGTCGTCTTCAGTCAAAACAGATTCCCCACCATGTAAAATTTCACTAATTTTACAAATTGTTTTATATCCCTTATTCCCACACAACACTTTATCAAATTTGTTTTTCAGCAAACTAGCCACACTGCCCCCTGCTTGGCCTATTTCAGTTTCTACACTTTTAACGACCACCAAACTTTCATTCAGTTCTCGACCAATTTTTGGGCATCAGTACTGTAATTACACACATTACATTAAGTGGCAGCTACTAAAGGTTGCGTACGGTTTAAAACCTTGCAGGCAGGTAGTAGGCACCCAACGACACGCGAAGAATGCAGTTACCCCTAAAACCTGCTGGACCGTCAGGCAGGGGAGCGGCAGGACTCACTCGAATGGAGGACTCTAAGGTGTTAACTCGTGACAGCGGACTTACCAGCACAGGACGGACGTTCAAGTATTTTTGCGGATGTCCTAACCGCGAGTTTACGTTCGCGAGACTGTTGCGTCGCGTTCGTGGCAGCATCGCCCTGTGTTTGAAGGATCGACTCAAGTTCGACCCGGTTGCAGTAGAGTGGACTTCGCGTCTAGTGCGTGGAGGAGGAGAGTTGGTTCGCGCCCCCTCTGACCGACGTCTCCAATTCGAGCCCTGGAGAACCAAGGCTTTCGTGCTCGTCGAGGGATCTGCGACGCCAGGAGCTCATCTCACGTTGACGAAAGGCTGATTCCAGCTCGGAGTCACCAGCCATCAGCGTCGCAAAGGACAACGTGGTAAAGTAACGCCATAGACCATTGCGTGTGCTCTCACCACGGCGCCCATTTTCTTAACCCGTCAACACCTTGGGAAAGAAGCTCATAATTTTGCCGTGGCACAAATCAATCACTATCATCAGATATTCTGTAACTCGGTAAAATAAATATAAAGTCAATTTTACTTGCTCTTATAAAGTACAATTAAATGTTGCCTTGAACATTATTTCAATCCTCTCATTAATATTAATCAATAAATAACTAATAAATGGAATTAATTATCTTTTTCTGGCCTCGTATTCGGGAGGACGGCGGTTCGAATCCCCGTCCGGGCATCCAGATTTGGGTTTTCCATGGTTTTCCCAAATCACTCCAGGTGAATGCCGGGATGCTTCCTTCAAAAAGGCCATGGCCGAATTCCTTCCCATTCCTTGCCCCCATCCTTTCCCGTCTCTAAAGACCACGTTGTTAAAAAGGGACGTTAAACTGTTACAAAAAAAAAAAAAATTATCTTTCCTGGTGCGCATCAGCGTGATAACTCAACATTAGTCGTTAAGGATGTAACAATATATAGCATGTAAGAAACATGGAGCATAAGTTATACAAATAACTCCGTCGCTGTGTGAATCTATCTCATTCAGAGGAGCTAACGGACCGACAGAGACATGCATGCTCCATCCGTTAGCCGTCTCATCCAGATTATATACAGCAAAAATGTTTTCCTGCCAAAGCAATAAAATTCCTTTAAGTTATCACTTCTTACGATTTTTCCACAACACACAAACTTTTTTGTTGCTATTTTACTGTAGTAGATCCGGAAGGGGACCAAATCGAAAGTGGTGGATGAGCGGTAACGTCCAACCATCCAGAACTGGGTTTTTCCTGATTTTCCTCAATCACTCCAGGAAAATACCGGAATGATTCCTTTAAAAAGACTATGGCCTAATTCCTTCCTGTTCCTTTTCCCCCGGTCTTTTCCCGCCTGTAATTATCTCGTATTCGACGAGATGTAAAGCCATAAAGCAAAAAACGAGAGCGACTAATAAGATCACCCGCTGTTGGTGATACGAGTGTAGCTCATAAATTAATATTCCTCTTATGCTTGTTACATTCACAGACATGTTTCTTTGACAAAGCATCAACTGTTATTGCCTTAAAATTAGTTATCTGAAACAGTCCTGTTTGAAACTTCGGTCCATTGAATATAAATAATTAAAATAATTTAATACATGTGTGACGTACTAAATGGTTTTAGACAGTTAAGGTTTCTCTCAATACAAAGTTCATAGCATAATTATTCTCGATTTATTTCATGTAATTTTTCGGTATGATTTATTTCCCCTATAATGAAGATATAATCTTTTCTGCTTCGTCGTTAAGACGTCCATGGCTGAGCAAAATGTCTCGCAGTGTACAGACGATTGTCTGACCGAGCGTGGTGAGTGAATGGTTAATGTTCTGGCCTCGCATTCGGGAAGACGCGGGTTCGAATCCCCGTCCGGGCATCCAGATTTGGGTTTTCCATGGTTTCCCCAAATCACTCCAGGCGAATGCCGGGATGCTTCCTTCAAAAAGGCCATGACCGAATTCCTTGCAGTTCCTTGTCCCCAGTCCCATCCCGTATCTTATGACCTTAGCCGTCGACGAGGCAATAAGTAAAAAACTAAAATAAAAAAATAAAAATATCTTTAAAAAAAAACGGCCGTTTGACTGAATTTCATGCGCAAGTTCGCCTTCAACGTTTACTATAGGACTCAGTGGGACTGCATTCAGTTGGTGCGAAGTATTACTACTGGACAGCAAATTACTTACAAGAGGCTTCCTGATTACATCCAGTCACTGGGTCTGTTACAATGGCGTCGAATACCGTAGTGCGGAGTTACCATGGACACTTGGACGCCAGGAAGGGAACAACAGATCCTGGTCGCCCTTTGTGCAGGCGGACAGACTTCCATTGTCGGTGTGGAATCACTGTCTGCGTAAACGAGCACTAAAGCCGCACACGGAGCCTCGGGGATAAACGTATCTGGTGCAGGCGAACAAAGGCTACCTCCTCGGTAACATGCAAGGGGAGGCGAATGCCTGCCAAGCAGAATCCCTCGAGTAACTCGAGATGCTTTTTATTCGAAATCAAAACTTATTTAAACCCTATAATATCAGTTGCACGCAATGCTGATTATAATTTGCTGCTTGTGCGGATTTCTTATACAAAGGCTAAAGACATTCTTTTAGATAATCTCAGATTTGAAATTTTGTAATTTTCTACTTTTGAATAACATTCAATAATAGTAATTGAAATATACCCTCAAATTACAATATGTTTAAGCAAAATCACTTTAAATGGTTCACTGTAGCTCAATAAATACTTAAAACAATTTCTTGCATCAGAGTGAATACGTTATTATAAAGCCTGACAAAGTATTTTACCAGCAGAAACCACACTCAAAATTATAACAGTAATTTCGATATTTTTTCCTTCGGGTTTTATTACTAGCCGACGTCGAGGTCATTATAGCTGATAGAGGAAGAAACGGGAAGGAGGATGAAAACATCTTTTTGAATGACCCACCTGGCACTCGCATAGGGGTGATTACGAGTAATAACGAAAAACCAGAATCTGGATCACCAAACGCGGAATTTTACTAACATCATCCCGATTGCAAGCACGAACGTTACAACTCACCTTGGAACAAATCGACAAATACTCTTTAATACTCGACATCAAGAGAGGAAGTATACCATGGAAATTTAGATGAATAGTGGAGGAGTAGCCACCAGGTCATGGAGCCAAACAGATACATTTTCAGCGGGAGATTAGCTTTTCATGATGCTGACAAGACTAATGTAATTACTACGTGCTTACTGCTTATATGAGCAGCTACTGAGCAACTTACGCCGTGTTTCGCAGTCTACACGTATTTACATCAAAGTACGCATGATTTAACATCTGTTGATTAAGCTACTATCTTTTTAGTACGTCGTCCCATTGTTCTGGTAAAGAGCTTCTACAGGATCAGACTACAAACAGTGATGTTATGAAATTGGAAATATATACTTTTAGCAATTTTTCTCCTGAATCGTTACACCAACATCGTAACAAATGTACAGGTTACTATATCTGCACTTATCTGCTTATTACCATCTTGAATCTTACTATATGTTGCACTCGATTTTGATTACTTGGAATATTAACCTAAGAATCACTCTCTTAAACCAATTATTTAGATAAAAACTGTTTCTTCAGGCTATTGTCTAAAAATAGAATTGTATGCAAAAGAATAGTATACTTTACATTTCTGTGAGCTAGAAACAGTAAATTAAAAATTGACAACAATGTTTATAAAATTTCTTTGTAAGAAACGATGAAGCCTTTTGTATGTGACTGATATTCGGAGGAACATTGTCTGTAACAACAGCTTCAGGGCATACCTAGATATTACGTGGATGAACTCAGGTGAGGTTAGTGAAGCCGGGGGCGCTAAATTACCATCATGGCATGTGAACAGCGTCGCTGAACCGGAAGTGGAGAATAAGTCGTAAGTTTATGCAAATGTTCGAATCATAGCGTCGAACAGATGACGAGCATTCTTGCGGCGAATTCTTAGAAGATCTTCCCCAAGGTAGGCCACCCCTGTGCAGGTTTTGCGACAAGCAGGTATACCTCGGATGATTACGGTCGTTTGTGTTTCGTATGATGAAACAAAACGGTAAGAGACCACATGTAGCACCTGAAACAACTTCTCATAGTGGAGTCACGGGCCAGCTTGTACAGAGGAGTGTCCTATTATCACTCTATTTTCTTCTTTACAAAAATTCTCTTCAGTGACTATAACAAAAGTGTAATATGTGTTTTTGGCACCTCCCAAGCAAATAAACGTTGTTCTTACCGGTTATTTTCACGTCTGTGGCGTAATATCTAGTTGTTGGCACAAATTTCTGACAGGAAATACCGTTTCTGTTTGGCTCCCTCCTGACTGCCTTCGGCCAAGCAACATGAAACTGTTTGTGAAACTGTCCCGAGCCAGTAAATCCCAAGGGATGGACACAGCCACGCGAAATCATAAAATCCGAAATTTTTCACTTTGGAAAGTCTGTCCCGCACACGATTCAAAGAATTTTAATTGACTGAGATATTGCTTTAACGTACGGTCTAATAATGAGATGCCGTCAGGGATGTGCGACGAGCTGCTGAGTTTTTTGGCGTTCTGCTGTGATATCTCGACACGCACCGGTCATATTGTAACAGAAAGACTATTGTCAGACATCGGCACCGCTGTCATAAACTATACATTCACGAGCACTTATCCCATTTCTTCCGAACCCGTGAAATATGTGAATATATATTTTCGCGGCATTGTCCGCATTCGTTGCTGCATAGGGTCGCTTTGGCCACAAATCAATGCAGCATGAAAATTCACTTTTTAAGCTACCATACAGCGCTTGATAGACATTTTTCGCCATTGCGTAGCGCACCTACTACAGGCTATGGTTGTAACGCGGTTGCGGATGCAGATGCGGATGTACAGTGCTTGACAACCGTGGATGCAAATGCTTTGTGGAAGCAGATGCGGAGGTTGAAAAGTCAATTTATGATTATTTGGATTTTAATATTTTATTACATACATATTAATACATACTGATGAAAGGAATACTGAAACGCAACCCTACTGTGAAGCTTGGAGTAATTCTATCAAAATATGCAAAACAGTAAGATACTTAAGGGTTTATTTGGATTGATATAGGAATTTTAATGATCACGTTGATTATATATGCCAAATAATAACTTCAGCAATGAATAAGATAATTAGCATCGGGCAGAGAAGATTTCTAATCCCACTGCCGACTATAAGACTATATCATGGTACCATTACCACAGCTATTGCAAGATATGGAGCAAGCACATAGGCGCATAGATTAAGATTAGTTAAACCTGCAAGGGATATCAGGCGGATGCAACGAGGCATTCTCTTGCGTCTTACAGACGCATTCGGAACCACCCCAACTGACGCACTTATGGTCATTCTCGGAATGTGTCCTTTAGACCTGGAAATAAGAAAGAGGGCAGCATTTTATTGCCTACGTAAAGGAAACTCTGACAAGGTAACTGAGATCCTGGGTTAAGTGGCTTCCAAGAAGGTGGACATTAAAAACTGTATCTTAAACGAATGGCAACAGCAGTGGAACAATTTGGAAACGGGAAGGAGAGTATTTGAAATACTTCCTGAAATCAGAGATAGGATACGTATGAAGCACTTCAATCCATTCCGACGGTTGATACACATCCTCACCGGTCATGGACCGTACGAAACATTTCTCTACGGGATCAATAGGGCAGAGAATGATCTGTGCACCTGCGGTTCCCCAGGAACAACTGATCATAAACTGTTTGAATGTTCATTAGCTGACGATCGAATCAAACAGTACAGAGTGAAGCTCGTGGGAAAAACTACCTCGGAAATACTGCGTGACAACCTCCTCTGGGAAGAACTGGACAAGCTGGCAGTGCTGTGTCAGATGCAGCCAGGGAGCGGTATCGGCTTCAGCATAGCCAACAACCTGTCAGGATACAGCAAACCATATAACGATTGAGTCAAGATACCCGAAATGGACGAGAAATGCTACAAACAACTAAGTGGAATGCTGATGCCGGAAGTGTGGCTTCTGGAATTACCGAAGCTTATTTTTCAACGGATACCAGCGTGAAACGAACCAGTAACAGGTTGTAGTAACAGCTTTTAGTAACAGTGTGTAGTAAGAATAGTAAATTATTTGTACCATTTCGTAGTATATTGGATTTGTGTTTACCTTTTAAGATTTTGCTAAGCATAAAATGTTATTATAGTATTAAGATAGATAGATAGATAGATATGTTCACTTTGATCCCATGTGAGAATAATCTCGGGGATGTGGAATAGTACATACACTTATTTTTAATGTCAATATTACTATATAATTGATAATATTATTATACAGGGTGAGTTTTTTATCTTGAGACAACTAAATATCTCGAAAACTACAAATCCGATCAAAAAAAGTGGGTAATAAAAATTGTTCGTCTCGACGGGGGACATCCGATGATACCAAATTTGACTCCCCACCCCCACCCCCTAGGGGTGGGGGAAGGGGGAGAAAAAAAACTTAAATAGGAACCCCCATTTTTTATTGCAGATTCTGATTCCCCGGAAAAAACTACCCCTATTTCACCCCCAATTCGAGTCATTTTGGTCGATAGATGGCGCTGCAATCGACAAAAATCAAAATAAGCAAAAATTCATTTAAAAATGAGGATATCTCGTGAAATACACATCAGATCAGCAAAATACAAGTTAATGTGATTGATATTTTTCAAAAACTATTCAATAACACCACCCACCTCCAAACTTGAGGGATGGGAATGGACATTATTTCAAAATGCACTGATGCAAATTCTTTAGCAGATAGCGAAAGTCAAACATTACTTTTTGCGTTACCCAGGAACAACGACGTGGACGTAGTAATTTTCTGTTCCCTTTGGGGTGCTAGATTTAGGTGAGTCCCCTCGCCTCTCACCATCGGGGTGCTTGTTTTTGGTGAGTCCCCTCGCCTCTCACCATCGGGGTGCTTGTTTTTGGTGAGTCCCCTCGCCTCTCACCATCGGGGTGCTTGTTTTTGGTGAGTCCCCTCGCCTCTCACCATCGGGGTGCTTGTTTTTGGTGAGTCCCCTCGCCTCTCACCATCGGGGTGCTTGTTTTTGGTGAGTCCCCTCGCCTCTCACCATCGGGGTGCTTGTTTTTGGTGAGTCCCCTCGCCTCTCACGTGTTTGTTTCTAACAACAATTCTAAAGCAAGTGCTCGAAAATATCACCACCGACATCGATGCATTTATTTACCCGCTCTTGGAATGATTCGACGCAACTAAGAAGCATATCCGGCGTGATTTTTTGACAAGCGTTGGTAATTCGTTCAATCATGTTTTCAGGCGTTGTTGGCACTTCACTGTAAACTTCATTCTTCAAGTATCCCCATAAAAAAAAATCAGGCGAAGTGAGATCTGGTGATCTTGCAGGCCACGGCACTGGACCTCCTCTTCCGATCCATCGACGATTGTACAGACGATCTAACACTTCCCGCGATCTTACAGCAAAATGTGCTGGACAACCGTCATGTTGAAACCACATTGTTTGTCGCACGTCTAAGGGTACGTCTTCAAGCAATGTTGGCAGTACGTCCTCTAAGAGTTGTTGATATTTCTCCCCATTGAAATGTCCATGGATAAAATGTGGACCAATAAGTTTGTCCCCAATTATCCCACACCAAACATTTACATTCCACGGACGCTGATGTTCAACTTGGCGTAACCAATGCGGGTTTTCCACACTCCAATAATGCATGTTGTGTCGATTAATGGTGCCGTGGTTAGTAAAAGTGGATTCATCCGAAAACAGTACTCGAGCAAAGAAATGGGGTTCTTCTTGTATTTTCTGTAGCGACCATCGGCAAAATGTCAATCGATTATCGAAATCATTGCCGTGAAGTTCTTGATGCAACGAAACATGGAACGGATGGTTTCGTTTGTTTGTGTGCACACTTCCCTCCTGAGTGAACTGTTGGATAATACGGTAAAAAGAAGCGCGCGATCGAGGCTGGTCTGGAAAACGATGAGCATAAAGATCAACAGCATTATCGATATTCTTGCGACATTCTCCATAAATGTAGACCATTTCAATTTTTTCTTGCAACGTTATAGCCTGCATTCTCATTGACACGTGCAACAGAACGAAGTAAATAAATCAGAGATGTTATGAACGCTATGAAAGTACATCAAGTAATGAGAAAACTCTGAGAAATGAGCGACGATGTGAACGCAATGGAAGTACATCAAGTAATGAGAAAACTCTGAGAAATGCAGCGCCATCTATCGACCAAAATGACTCGAATTGGGGGTCAAATAGGGGTAGTTTTTTCCGGGGAATCAGAATCTGCAATAAAAAATGGGGGTTCCTATTTAAGTTTTTTTTCTCCCCCTTCCCCCACCCCTAGGGGGTGGGGGTGGGGAGTCAAATTTGGTATCATCGGATGTCCCCCGTCGAGACGAACAATTTTTATTACCCACTTTTTTTGATCGGATTTGTAGTTTTCGAGATATTTAGTTGTCTCAAGATAAAAAACTCACCCTGTATATTGACAAATTAGCTACAACCCATAAGTATAACCAATATCTCCTGTAATCTTCACATACAATCCCGAGTTAATTAATACTTATTTTGTGGAACAGTGTATACACTTTTTACCAGCATCTAATAACCAGTTATTTTCTTACCAACCAGTTACCATGATAAGTTTCACTGTAATTTGCGACTACATATTATATCATGTTAGTTGTTATTTATATGAAACAGTACACACACTTATTAACAATATCAATTATATTACCAACAACTCATAAGCTGTCAATTACTTAAAAACCTGTAAGTATGATAATTTTTCACAGCAGTTTTTGAGTGCATACTATCCCATGTTAGTTACTATATATGAGTGAAATTTTGTAAAGAGTGTAATTACTTCATTTGTCAAAAGATTCAACAGAAAGAAAAAAAAACCATATATCATTTTAGTAATTCTGGACAACTTTGTCACCTTCCCCTTCCATATACCATATATACTATTTTATCAGTCATTCTTAGTTACCAAATTCCAAGATGAAAATTCTTCCACATAGTAAAATGGGTTCTGATACAGAAACTCTTTCAGTTTGGACTTAAAGTAGTTGGGTTTTTGTAGATAACATTTAATTTCTGTTGGTAAGACATTGAATAAGGAAGCTCCAGTAAATGTTAACCCTTTCTGTACAATTGACGGTGATTGGTAATCGTTGTGAATATTATATTTATTCCTAGTATTATGGCTATGTATGTCAGCATTAAGATTTAAGTGTTCAGGATTTTCCACTACAAATGATAGTACGGAGTATACTGTGCTGGCATTATTAGTACAAAATAGATTTCTGCACAACGTCTGTGGGCTTGCTCCACAAATAGTTCTTATAGCACGCTTTTACAATTTAAGTACCCTCTGTGCTAGTGACGAGTTTCCCCAGAATGAGATGCCATACGTGAGCAGGGAATGAAAATAAGCAAAATATACTAACTTTCTGGTTTCTATATTAGCTATTCTAGATATTACCCTCAGTGAAAATGTTACAGAATTCAGTTTATTAAGAGGTTGTTGAATATGTTGTTTCCAGTTCAATTTGTTATCTATATATACACCCAGGAATTTTGTGAAACTGCTTTCACTGATTGATTTTCCTTCTGATATCACATTATAGCTGTCCTTTGTTTTATTTTTTGTAATAAACTGAAGTAACTGTGTCTTTTCTACATTAAGTATTAGTTTGTTGGCATTAAACCACCTGTTAATTTTCTTTATAGCATGATTTGCTGTGTGAAATAACGTTTCGTTGTAGACCCAAGTGAACGAACCTTCAGATTGTACAGTTAAAAAAAAAAAAACTCCAGGCTATGGTTGTAACGGAGGTCATCTTTCCGGTTTCGGATGTTCAGTGGTTGACATCCGTGGATGCGGATGTTTTGTAAAAGCGGATGTGGAGGTTTAAAAATAAATTTATGATATTTAGATTTTAATATTTTATCAAAAGTAAACTTAAAATCAAAATAAGTATATTTTCATCCCAAATTCTACATTTCTGAAGTGGAAACTTCTATAGCCGCACTGGGCGATGTCTGGACGGGGGTAAATCTGCGAGTTCGCAACTTCCCGCCGTCACCAACATGCTATGACGTGTTGCGCGTATAATATGCGCGTCGGACCCTTTATGGATGAGTAGGTATGTCTCGAGCGTTCTACTTCAAATAGGTCACGCGCCCCGCCCCCCTTCGGTCGCTGTCCTCTACGCTCCGCAGCCACCCGCCCCCTCCCCTCCCATATCCAGAAGCCCCGTCCATAATAATTGTATGTGTGACGTTACTGCTGCAGTCTCAAGGTCACCCCCGTCCATTCCCATATCCAGAACGCTCTTCCATAAGACTTGTATGTGTGCCGGTTTCATATTAAATAGGTCACGCGCCCCGCCCCCCTGCGGCCGCTTCCCCTATAATTAGGCGCCCGGCCGACTGTGCGGCCTGTCATTATCTACCTGGCTGCCGGGGCTCTTTCTAGGTCACGCGCCCCGCCCCCTGCAGACACCACGGCGCCGCTTACCGTCATTATCTTGGAGGTCGCCTCTACCTGCCGGGGCTCTTTGTAGGTCACGCGCCACGCCCACTGCAGACACGCCGGCGCCTCTCACCGTCATTATCTTTGTAGGTCACGCGCCCCGCCCCCTGCAGCAGCCCCGGCGCCGCACTCACCGTCACTATCTTGGTGTGCAGGCCGTTTTATAAACCACCCGCCTACCGCTTTCTCATCAGTTTGCAGCTATGCCTCGTCTAGTGTTGTTGTTCTCGTCTGTATATCAGCTCAACGCTGGTGACTCAAAACGTTTGACGATAGGTTTATCGTCTAAGCATGAGTTTGAACCTGTTGTGGTTCTCGAGAAAGTAGGACACAGTAAAATTGTGCTGACATATGAAGAATGGAACGTCCTTATCCAGGAACAAGACATAGTGTCGGATTTGTTAAACACTGGCACCAACAACATCCAACTCGGTGAGCACACAGTCTCCTGCTGTTTGTTTTTACACTAATGATGATCCTGCTAGCGGCGTCTACTTTGGCGAATCGACTTGGAGGAACCTCATCGACGCGCAGCCGGCAGTGACCGGCACCTTGACCACCAAGCAGAAGTGGGGCTACTTGATTGCAAGATATTACACTGAGTTTGTGGACATCTTGGTTAGTAAAGTGATGCGTGACTATCACATGGCTACAGTGCAAAAGTTAATTGATATGCATATTAATAATGTTCGAGTAGCTCAAGTGACATACAGTTCATCATTGGATTATGCGTTACTAAAACTTGAACTCATTGCATATAAAAATTTGCTAGTATCTGGTGATGTTAAAAATATTGTAATTAAAAACTATGAGCCTGGGTATGATGTTTGTGGACCTATGAATATGTGACTAAAACTACTTGTATGTGAAATGTCTGAATGAAATAACATATTTTATTTTATTTCTTTTATTTCACCCACCATTGGGCAATTAAATATACATTTTCAGCTGCGCACATAGCATTACAAAATAAATGAGCTTTACAAAGTTTGATCAAATTATTTTTCTTGAGTTCTTGTAGTGGCGGGCATCCTAAATCTTTTATGTTGTAGCAGAATTTCTTGCGGATAATTTTCTGGAATCATCGAGCCTTCTCTCGTCCTTTAACGTAAATAATGGAGTTATCTTCATTGGTGATTGCATGTAGAATAGTACATAGTTTACTAAAGTTTATACCATCAGTGTTCCAAGGTATTCCATGGTAATTATTTGTCAACCATCTGACTGTTAGCTCATCACCTCCACGTGATGGTGAGGATACAGAAATGCAATGTGTAGCGATGATATTGTCAGATCGTATTACATACACAGCAACTTCTTTGAAAATGAAGACACCGTCCTTCGTCTTGAAGCCCTGTGCGTCCAGAAAGATGTTCAGCATGGTAATGAGCTGGAACGTCGGGGTGCTATCCTATTTTATGTCAGCTTCCGCACCACACCAGTTAGAGGTACGTATTCTACAACACGATCGTGCAAGATCAAGCAGTATGCAGACGTGTAGGCAGGGAAATTTTCACTGCTATCAAATTCCATACGTATATCTGTCTTAACCGTTTCATTTTGTTGTAAACAGTCAATTACAACTAGAGGTGCAGTTGCATCAAATTCTTCACGTTTTAGTAGTGGTGAGGGATGTTCATGTTCATAGTAAGACTGCTTGAATCTGGCATACTTGTCATACAGTACAGTTGTTCTGTTTTTCTTAAAGTCTAAATTCATGTTCTCGTAAGGAAACGCTACCTCGTTTACGAAAACTTTGGCATTACGGAGGTGGCAGTGGTCAAACTCAGCTGCACTTTTTTCTGTGTTATGTTTCCTATTTATTTGAAAACACAGAACTACTGTCCTAGGTTTCTCCAGTTGGGTTGTTGTCTTCGAATTCCAAACTTGTGTCTTGCTTACGGGGAGTACAGGATATTCAAGAAGGTCCCAACTTCTGAAATGAATACGTAGTGGTTTCCCATTTTCAATAATCTTAAGCAAAGCTAGTTTCTCTCTGTCGCCTACTTGCACGTGCGTCATTACCCACGCGACTTTACTAAGGCTGAATTTGCTGTTTTGAGGATTTGCATTGGGTTGTATGTATGAATTTGTGTCATCCCTAACACGAATCAGTACTAGTTCTTGTTTTACATTTGCAAGTATCCTTTTATAGTCTTCACAAAAACCTAAAAGCATACTCAATGGTATACATACATCAAAGTGACCATCCCCAAGATCGCGTGGACTCCATCCTGCATTGTTCAGCATCCCAATTTGTTGGGGATCGCCAGAAATTAGCGTCTTTATTTTACTTGTGATGCCAACGTTTCTATTTCGATCAATTTCATGTCCATTAAGTTCTAGACGAATTTTTTCAAACAAAATGCAATAGCATTGGTTGTGAGAAGTGAATTTGTTGCTCCAGTTCCATCTTCTTTGACGAAACTACCTTCAATATGCAGGTTTTCGCTCGGCACTGTATATGTATCTTGGTTCTGAATAGGTATTCGAATCTCGTCATTGTTATTAAATGTGGATGGAGTATGCGGTTGATGAGTCAGGAACTGTTTACGAGTCACTGACTCGTCAAATTCCACACTAGAAGTTATATCAAGTAGTTCATCCATTCTTTACGGTATAGCCTAACGACTGTAGGAAGAGCACGTTAGCAGGTGTTAACCGTTTCACTGTCGGTTCACGACTGACAACTGCACGAGTTTGTCGCTTCTTGTTATAACGAGTGCCCATTCATTATATGTAGTCTCAAAGTAATGGTTTCACCGTGATGCGTAGATATATGACATTAGCAGGTACTTATAGAATCTTAAAACCTGGCGGTACTGTTGGAAAAAAGTCGTGTAGTGTATGTCCCAACTTAGCGTTGACGTAATTTCCTGTACACAAACTGCACTCTATACGTATGGCGTTAACTTTGAATATCTGCACAGTGTAGTCCGATGAATGAAATCCAGGTTTTAACACACGTTTCGAAAAACCTAGCAATGATCCAATTGAGTTTGGTTTATTGAAGTCAATTTCCACAGGCGTTTGTATCTCACACTTGAGCGAATTGTTGTTTGCTCTAATAACCAATTTCTCGTTATTTGTCTGTTTAACTAAATAATTTGCCAAGTCGTCAATATCGTATGATCCTGTGGCTATATCAATCACCGTTTTCTTCAAGTAATGAAATTTGCAATTTGACTCGTCAATGTTCGGGATCGAGTTGTATGTTTGAAAATCTACTAGCCCGATTGTATATTCGTCTTGACTCAAATCTATCGGTGGGAAGTAATCACAACTCAAGACTGAGCTATTACCAGACAGGCAGAGTGTTACAGACATGTGTTAATCTGACCGAGGTTCATGCAAGACTGATGTCAAATATTTTCATACAAGAACTTTAAACACAAGTGACCACATACGTGTGTGCCGTATTCCTGGTGACGTTGTACATTGTACAGTATTCTGTTGCCTGCAAAGTATCGCTGCAATTCCAATGGTGGGGGTAAGTCACAAAAACTGTCGAAATATTTAACTACACCTTCTTTGTACTTTATATATGCAACCCAATGTGTTCCGGCATTTTCAGCACTGTCCAAGTTCACTATTCGACATTCATGTTGACGAATTTTTTCAGGTAATTCATCACGCATGAATACACCTTGAAAATGAGGTATACGCAGACGCTTTACATATCTATATATATCCCCGTCCGTCAGCGGGTGGACAGAGTTTTTTTTTTTCTTCAATCCTGATCCGTCTTTTCTGTATGGTTTCAAATAAAGTCATTTGCCTTTCAGCGCAATAGCTTCCATAGTTTCATTGTGTCGTTTCTCCTCAGCCAACTGCTTTTTATCTTCTTTAGCTGCTTTGACAGCTCTGACAATACCAGAGACTCCTCCTGCAAGAGCTCCAGCAGCCGACAATCCTGCAAATATAGGTATTAAAGGAAGGATACCGTCCTTCTTCTCCTTCTTTTTCTTTTTAATACCTGCACCCAGCTTCATCTTAGCACGCATGGTTCTGTTTACTAGAAAAGCAGCAGCTCGTTCACCGAACTTTGCGTCTTTAGCCTTTATTCTGTTTGAGGCCTTTTCCACGAGAATACGATCAGCATTACGTCTGTCCACACCCTGTGCATATGCAATGTCATGCTCCCTGCATGCTGCATCTAGTGGATTGATACCCGTCTGACCAAGTTTCAACCGTTTTTCCAGTATTGTCCCAGGCCCGCAAAACTGGTATGTAGGTATGTGTGCCTCAAATGGCATTTTATCCATGAGCTTGTTTAAGAAGCCGCGACCCTTCTTCTTCTTCCTCGTAGGAGGCATTGTTGACTATTTTCACATTTTAGCTCTCCTATATATAGTCGGAGCAGCTTGAAAACCCCGTCAATATGCGCTTCGTCAAACAGCAAGCAACATTACCCGTGGGTAATGCAGATGTTGCGAATATCAAGCGGAAGAAGAAGAAGAACGGACCTCTGTTCCCCGAGACAGTGAGGGCGATAGTTTGCGGACCGTCAAACTGTGGGAAGACTAATCTTGTGCTCTCCCTGCTAGAACACCCCAATGGTCTCAGATTTGAAAATGTAAATGTGTTTTCAAAGTCTTTGTATCAACCAAAGTACCACTTGCTGGGTGAAATATTAAAACCCATTAAAGAAATTCAGTATTTGACATTTAGCGATAATCAATGTGTGCCTCCGCCCAGTGAAGCTCTACCAAATTTAGTGTTTGTGTTTGACGATGTTTCGTGGGAGAAACAGAATAATATACGAGATTACTTTTGTATGGGAAGGCACAGGTCAGTAGATTCTTTCTACTTGAGTCAGACATATAGCCGTATACCGAAACAGTTGGTTAGAGACAACGCCAACTTGATTGTAGTCTTTAAACAGGACGATATGAATCGCAAACACATTTATAATGACCACGTTAATACCGATATGTCGTTCAACGAGTTTAAAAACTTATGTGGATGCTGCTTGAATTCGAGTAAACACGGATTTGTGGTTATTGACAAAGACTGTGATATGTATCAAGGACGGTACCGCAACGGTTTTGATTCATTTTTAAATAAATAGCCAAGCACATTAGGTACTATCATCATTACAGCCATGGACAAGTTTGGTAGAACATCATCGATACAGGGCAAGAGGATATTTGTGCACTCACCTCAACATATACTTCGTACGAAAGAAGGTAGTTTGGATTGTCAGGGTCGAATATTAAAACATGTAGCTGACCCCATCGATGATGACGATGTGGTAACAAAACGATATGCTAACAAAGCTATTAATGATGGTTTAATGTTTTTAAAATCGATGGAAATGACTATGGTCGAAACTATAATTGCAACAGGTGACTTTCAAGATAATGCATACATACTAGATACAGGTCGAAATTATCGTGAAATCCAAGTCAATGGTATGATCCTCTCAGTAGACAAACCAAAAAGGGTTGACGTAAAATTGAGTTGGGTATACGTTAACTATCAAGGAGGGGTACTCCATGTAAATCGAGGCGATAAACTTAGTTTTTTCCCCGCATATGAGCCCGACGAGCCGTTTACAGCACATGTGACTTTAACATATAAAATAATACAGTAACCTGTAATAAGCTTCATTCTGTGTATAAACATGGATACGACAACAACGAAACGCGGCATTATAAAAGCCAGGAATGCTATTCCACGCAAGTTACTCGAACTGAAGACTGGTCAGATCGACACTGAAAATTTTTTTGTGGATTCGTTAAGACCTGTGACGGATACTATAGAAAAAGTTTTCTTACCTCAGCGACTTCAGCAGCAGCAGCAGCAACAGTCTTCTGAATCGATCAAAGAGTTCTTGGGTTCTCTAAAGCGAAGTCAACGAGATTATGATTCAGTGTATGGTGTTCGAAAGAAGAATGATTCTCTATTGATTGGAAATTCACCCATGTCTATTGGAGAAGATGTTATTATAATAGATGGCACTGAATATGAGTGGACACAAGGGTTAATGGAACTGTTGTTTTTAAAAAACCCTAAAATATATACCAACAAAGACTTGAAAAGCTATTCAGAAATATTAAACACCACAAGTGCCCACAGAGTAAAATTTAATCCATCCGGTAAAGTTCGGAACCTCGCAAACAATAACAAGTATAAAAACATAATCTGTAAACTTGCCAGTCAGTCTGGTTCCGGCCTTCTCCCCATGAAGGAATATGTGTACTGGGACGACCCAAATGAGCTCGTTGAACGACTGAATCTACTTACATCATCCAAATCGGCAGGACATACAGCACACACCAATGAAATATTGTCAGTGATTAAAGAACTTCGTGAGAGAGACATCATATTGTAACATGGATTAAGTTGCAGCAGAACTCCATAGACCTGCAAGAAAGAATTTTCCAAGACGACAGTGTAATCATGAAAGTACTTGACGATCTCTGGCAAGCTGATATTGTAGAAATGATCCCTGACTCCCGTAAAAATGGGGTTTTCAGGTATATACTGATGGTGATTGATACATATTCAAAGTTTGCATGGGTAGTGCCTCTCAAGACCAAGACGGCTAGTGTTGTTGTCGATGCTATGAAGAATATACTAAGTGATAATCGTGTTCCTAAAAATTTGGATCACAGAAAGGAGTTTTACAATTCAAAGTTCAAAACACTCATGACTGATAATGGTATTAATCATACTCGACATATACTCATCTGAAAGCATCAATAGTTGAACGACTCAACAGAACTGTCAAGAATGCGATGTGGCAAGAATTCAGTAGACGTGGTTCACATCGTTGGATTCAACTTCTTCCTCATGTTAATATCTAATTACAATAATAAGTGGCACAGAACCATCAAAATGAAACCTTGTGATGTTAAAGATAACATCTCTACTTTCAACAGTGTACAGTCATATTAAGCTTACTACTCCATCAAAATTCAAAGTTGGTGATCATGTTAGAATTAGTAAGTTTAAAGAACAGTTTGAGAAAGGTTATATGCCAAACTGGTCAACTGAAGTGTTTACCATCAGTAAAGTGAAATTAACAAATCCTGTAACTTATTTGCTTAAAGATTATCAAGGTAAAGAGATTGCAGGAGCATTTTATCAGCAAGAATTACAACTAACAAGACTTAAAAGTACATTTTTAGTTGAACGAGTGATAAAGAGAAGGAAAAATATGATCTTGGTGAAGTGGTTAGGTTTTGATAAATCACATAACACATGGATTCATAAAAAAGATTTAATCAGAGAAATGTAAAAAAATGTACAATATTTCTTTTTAATAAACATATATATCTACAAATGTTTTTTTTTTATTTATATAAATCGTAATGATACTCCTAGAACACAGCAGCAACCAATTTATTTCTCTATATTTAGCAAACTTTATGATTTTTTTACAATTTACAGATCATATCTGCAATATACGGATTTTTTTCACAATATTAGACAAACTTACAGAGCGTTTCGCTCAACAAAGTTATAGTTTTATAGTGTTTTTGGGCTATGCACAGCTTATTGATTTTCTGTACACATATACAAATGACTCGATATAAACCAATAGTGCACTGCATGTAGGTTTCTCTCTCTGTAAACACATAAAAGTTTTTTTTTCTATATACCAAAAATTATTTACACCAGCGGTCTAAGCACAAAAACAATAGTGTACCGCATTTACATTTATATATATGTACAAGACATCTATTTACAATTTTACAGCAGTCTATGCAGTGCACTATGTATATACACGGATAAGCGGTATATTTTATCTTCACTCACACACTATTTACAAACATTTACTCATTATTTACAGAATCAGGAACACACTTGTGCCCCCACGGTAGGGTTTCTATCCCGTCGGGGAAAATATACCGCTTATTATCCGTCCTAGACAGACCCAGTTTGGATATTTGTTGTGTATTCACAATATGGAGGGAGGAGCCTATTCTTCGCTGCAGATGGAATTTTGGCGTGGCTCCATGAAGGCAATTTACATAGTCTTCGATCTGCAGCTTGCGTGTGACGGAGCGAGCCAAACCCTTAGCCCGTCTAGAGGTTTGGCCCGACTCTAGCTGGAATGTGTACATCTTCGATCGCAACCCAGCAAACTCCACATTAGGGATGCCGTTCGCCTCGTCCTTCATAACACCGACCACCTTTTCGTTATGGGACTCTGTCCCGAAAGGGTTGTCGGTGCTATACCCAGACGTGTCAAACTCATCCTTGTTGTGGTGCATTACTTAATATGGATCACAGTTCATAATATAAATGAAGCTGTCCGTGTCCATATAAAGCAGATTGGGGCTTCCAAAGCGAGGAATAGCGAATTCATAATGAAATCGATACATCCTCACTTTGGAAAGGTCAAGAATACACATTCCGACATACACAGGTTTATTATAGAGGATCCGCACTTTCGCCATTTCCAAAGCTACAAAGTCTTCACGAAAAACGGTCGTGTGTGGTCATCAACTTGGGGAGCGTGGAACCAACTGGGGCTTTGTGCTCTGGACATGGCGGTAGGTCTGCTAGAACGTCGTGTTTGTCCTGAGGAATCGTAAGGTCTACCTCCAACACGAATCCCCTGGGTGAATCAGACGCAACGCTTATAAAATCTATGCTCGCAATCTGCTCGGCCGACAACCACTGAAACCCACCAGAGGGTAGATACTCGGACATGGCCCAGCTGTACAAATTGTTAACATCGAAGTACATGATAAAATTGTCTGGCGCCTCGCGGTTGTACTCCGACATGTACTTGTTATTTGCCTTGGCGTACCTATGGACGCATTGAAAAATACCACCGCGTATTCCACGTTCGAAAAGGAGCAGCATGTCGATATCAGTCAGAAGGTCCAATTCAACACGTGTGCTCTTTAACATGGCCTGCCATGAAAGGCCTGGGGATGTAAAGTAGTGGGCAGGGTCCAGGGTGTATTTCCCCAAACATACACTCCTAAATTTCTCAAACAGATCTGCAAGTAACCGCACATCTGTTTCCATGTACAGACTTGCATATTCACGTAAAGTATTGATCTGGAAAGTCTGCCACACTTGTGTCGCGTGCTCGTAATCAGCATCTGAAATTTCAGACTCCGACAGCGAACTATAAAATTTTGATTTTGGAGGAAGCGTGGCATCGTTGAGCTTCTCCCACGAATCCATATATTCGTAAGGGAAGACTCCTTTCCGCTTAACTAATTGAAACTTCACGGGGTCGGCAAAATGAGCCCATATCACCATCCTCAAGGGTACCAACCAGTTTGTCTAATGGGGCCTGCATAAAACGGTAAGAGTCCAGAAACCTTAACGTAATTGAAGTACGTTCAACCTTTTTTGAAAAAGAATTGTAGCGTTCAGTGTTTATGGGAAGTACATCCATCCCATCGCCGTCGAGGTCGGATAATGCCATAACTATAAAATGTGCGTCATACCCAGACAAATTATGAAAGAAAATGGGTATGAACTTTTTAGTCTTAAACTGCAAATTGCAGTCATTGTGTGCAGCCCCCCTAAATTTACCTGTGATATGACTATGGTCGCGGACTTTAACAGTCCCCGGTTCAATATCTTTCTCACAGATGTGACATACAGTAGCAGCAGCAAAATTTGCTTCTTGCTCATCTGTCATTACAAGGGGAATACACTCCTTGTAAATTTCATCAACTTCCTCGGCAAGCTCGACAAGTTGTTCCACAAGCCATTTCTCGGGGTTTGGACCCGAGAAGGAGTTGAATCGTGACAGACTAGGTACGCCGGCACAAACGACCTGGTATGCCGCAGCGAATGGGGTTTGTTTCTGGACATTGGTTGAGTGAGAGGCGTTGGGTGGGGGACTGCATGAATCATAAGGTTCTAATAAACTTTCAAAATCCGCGTAAACGACGCCGGGCACACGCTGCTTGTGTGCAAAATCCTTAAACTTTAAGGTTTTATCGTCATCGCCGGGCAAATCTACTCTTACTGGATCAGCCCTTGCACAATCGATCTCGTGACGGTACAGAAGATCTTTGCTGCCAAAATGCTGCAGACATCTGTCGCATATGTGTATGGTACCATTATGGTTTCCTAATGAAGATCTAACTAGCCGCGGCAAGTTGCGAATCCAACAGTAATGCGAATTTCCACTGCTATCTGTATGCAGTAACATGTTAATGTGGTTATCGCGTTTGTCTGCAGTTAAGTGTAAGGGCCCGACAACTTCATTCTTACCTTTAATAAGATCCAGACCTAAAACATTTACTGAAATGCCTGGATTTTGCCTCTCGAATTTGGAAATATCTGCGAGTTTTACCGGAAACTCAATCCCTGAGAAATCGAATTCATGGTTTGCGAATGCCTCCCTATATGTACTAACACGGTATACGTTTTCATGCGCCTCTACTTGAGCTGCAAGGAGAGTCCAAAGGAAACATAACTCATCATTGTTACGCACATTGACTATAGCTTTCTTTCTTTGGATATCAACTGGCAGAGCAACATGGGAAGACCCTCGATAGAACGGTTGAAAATGAGCAATGTTTATGTCGAGGGAAATTAATCTCTCGAGAGTTTTGCCAGAATCTCTCTCTTGAAACTCTTCCAATTTAGTCGTGATCTCCGATTTCACACAGATCTTATACCAATCAGGCAGGTGAGTGCTGGTTGTGACTTCACATATTTTGGTAAGAAAATACAAATTTGCGGAAACGATATTTAACTCCTTCTGAAGTGCAAAAGATGTTGCCAGCCCAACCTGAACCTTTACAGCCGGGGTGGACCGGCAACTAACAATTTCGTGGACTTTATTTGCCAAAAGTTTATAACATGCATCAATGAAGTTAAGTGGTCCAATAAAATTTTCAGAATTTTGAATAGTTCCGGTATAGATTCTATTTTTAAAAGCACTCTGCCTATCTTCAAGGATTAAGCGCGTTGCGTCTGGACACTCACCCCTCGTTGCTGAAAATGATTTATTTGGTTGCTGCTGACTGCTAGGGCCTGCCACTCCTGAGCCCCGACTGCTAGGGCCTGCCACTCCTGAGGCCTGCCTGCTAGGTCCGGGTGTTGGGATTCGCCTATTGGTTGAGACCTGCATTTCCCAAGGTCTCCGCATGGGCGGAGCAGGTCCGGACTCGACGGCGGCATTCATGCCTGCGGGTGGTTTCTGCAACGATAGAAACAAATGAGAATAAGGCTGACATCTAATTACATGGAATGTACGAATAAATAACGAAGTGAAACGTACCATTCGGTTGTATGGAATGAGTCCTCCTAGGTTCCTCATACCGTGGAAAATCTATTAAAAAAGAAAGTTAATTTAGGTCAAAACATTAAACACATTTTGTTAAATTATTTTTTATGTCTATTGTACTCACTATTAATCAATTCTTGTTCCCAGTCATAGACACTTGTGGTAGGTAAACCATCATACTGTGCCAAATCTATAAAAAGAAGCATTGGTTAAAAAACATGACATAAAAAAGTTAATTACAAAAATATAAAGTATAATGTACTCACAATCAGCTAATTCCTGTTCCAAGCCTGCACCAGATAAAGTCTCATGACTCACTGGTTCTGCAAATTGCAAAACCGTGGGTGGATCAGTATCGTCCATGTCTTCAGAAGTACCTGAAACCAATGAGAATTAAGCTGACATCCTAGCTACATGGAATGTAATATTAAAAAAAAGTAGCAAAGTGAGACTTACCATTTGGTTGCATGGAATGAATCCTCCTCCATTTACTGGGCACATTAATTTCATCACATCTATGAAAAAAAGTATTCAATATCAAATATTTCTCAAGTTAAAACAGTACATGGATTTATGTTAAATGAAAAATTATACTCATGAAACGATAGAAAGCTATCAGAACAAAGCTGACATCTAATTACACGGAATGTATGAAATAAATAACTTACCATTCATTTGTATGGGTACATCGCAAGTACTAGTGGTAGGGATACCCTCAATCTCTAGTTCTTCAGATGGCATATCTGTAAAAACAAAAAGTTAGGATAAAACGCACTGTTAATTAAATGAAATTCTTATCAACAATATCAAATATTTCTCAAGTTAAAACAGTACATTGATTTTTTGTTAAATGAAAAATTATACTCATGAAACGATAGAAAGCTATCAGAATAAAGCTGACATCTAATTACAAGTAATAAATAGCAAAGTGGGACTTACCATTCATTTGTATGGGTACATCGTAAGTACTAGTGGTAGGTATACCCTCGAACTCTAGTCCTTCAGATGGCGTATCTGTAAAAAAAAAGTTTAAAGGTGACATAGTATAAAACGCAATGTTAATTAATTGAAATTAATTAAAAAACTTACTGAGATATTTATCAAATAATTCCCAATTCCATTCGTCGGAACCGAAAACCAACAGACTTCCATCACTAGTGGCTCCTTCAGACAGTAAATCTAAAAAAAAAAAAAGATAGCATAGTTTAAAAGACTACATAAATTTTGTTAAATAAATAAAATATGAATAGTTAAAACTGGCAATGTATGAAAACACATAATTACCTTGCAGATTCACGTCATCGAGAGAAGGCAAATCTTCAATGCTTTGCGAAGACATTGTCTCTGTGTAAGTTCAGATACAACTGGCTTAGTTCCTGTTACGACGCTTCTTTTATAGAGGGCTGCACCCCAGCGATCTCCAAGATAATGACGGTGAGCAGCGCTATCGTGGCTGCAGGGGGCGCGGCGCGTGTCCTACAAAGATAATGACGGTGAGAGCGGCGCCGGCGTGTCTGCAGTGGGCGCGGCGCGTGACCTACAAAGAGCCCTGGCAGGTAGAGGCGACCTCCAAGATAATGACGGTAAGTGGCGCCGTGGTGTCTGCAGGGGGCGGGGCGCGTGACCTAGAAAGAGCCCCGGCAGCCAGGTAGATAATGACAGGCCGCACAGTCGGCCGGGCGCCTAATTATAGGGGAAGCGGCCGCAGGGGGGCGGGGCTCGTGACCTATTTAATATGAAACCGGCACACATACAAGTCTTATGGAAGAGCGTTCTGGATATGGGAAGGGAGGGGGTTGACCTTGAGACTGCAGCAGAAACGGCACACATACAATTCTTATGGACGGGGCTTCTGGATATGGGAGGGGAGGGGCCGGGTGGCGGCGGCGCGTAATTAGAGGACAGCGACCGCAGGGGGGCGGGGCGCGTGACCTATTTGAAGTAGAACGCTCGAGACATACCTACTTGGATGGGTAAAAATTTACGAGTTTGTATCGACAATATGCTAATGTTAGCAATACATCTGTTGCTATTAGTATGTCGTGTTGCGCTTGGACAGCCATGATAGTACAGTTTATACTCGTATCTAATATATAAAAATATATATTTTTTTTTTTGGTAATGTTCTTCTTATAAACACACTGTTTTTGTCCTGTTTTGTTTCAACTTCGCATATAAATACTTTAAAACAAATAGAAAAATACTGTTTACATTTTATTTACAAGAACCTAAACCCTCTCCTTCTTTTCCCCTCACTTAAATTTTTTCGACGTTGTTCATACAATCCCACAGATTTTATGCGATTTTGATAGCACTTAGTACACTTTAAAAAAAAAGGACAGTCTATTTAGGATTTGTATCTGATTAAATGGGCTATGCCGAGATCTTCCATGTTTCTGTTTTCACGTTAAATTGTAGGCCCTTGAGGAAAGGAATTGGCCTTCCTGCCTCTGACACAATAGCTTAGTACGTATCATTCGGATAGTTGGACTGTCCTTAGAGCGGTGGACTAATTTAATTTTTGAAGTGAAAAGATCTTTAGACGAGTTGGGTGATGGCCAAAATCTTATGAGTTTTCGTCAGCGATAGTATATATGTAGCGGCCTGGCGACTCAATGGTTAAGGAGTCTGACTGGGGAACGAAAGATCCCTGTCTCGGTGCGGATTTTCATAGACCTTTAACCCAACTTTCACCTTTGTCACAGACTGCTGTGTAATGTGAAGTGCGCCGGAACGCTTTAGTGGTTCGGATTCCGCGTTAAACTGTAGGTCCTCTGTACCTGGTAGGACTACTGGGTTATGTTAAGGTGGCTGATACAGGGACGACATGCGCAGCCACTAGAAAATCCTGTCACCAGTTTATTACAACCACATGGAATTATTTTGTATTTAACATATCTGTAGCTATAGGTGTGACGTGTTGTGTATGATACTGATGTTTTCAATTTTTCGCTTCTGACACCAGTCCTCATTCACTGGCTTTTTTCCGTAAGCAAAGTCTATTTCCTTATAGTACTGTCTCATCTTTCAACAACAAAAAATGTTGGATGATTTCACAAGTGAATTAAATTATTTAGATAATAACAAACGCGTCAAAAAACATTAATTCGCGGCTCGATGATTCAAGCGTAAAGCACAAGGCTACGCCACCGCACATTTCTGTGCCCGCCACCCGCCTTTCCACAGCTCTAGTGGCCCATTCACAGTGCAATTTGTAAGACCTGTGACGATCCGATTTTTCGACAAAGGACTCTTGATGGGCCTTGAAATGGATCGCAGGTCTACAGGTAGAACGTGCTGGTTGTTGTTGGACCCCGTACAAACAGCACTGGTCCTTTCCGTCCCACAAGGTATGGCGTTGGATCAGATTGGAGGAAACATGCGATAAGGACACTGGCGTGCCACGAGAAAGTACGAGTGGAAAGGATTGCTTGGAAAATTTTGTTGGACGCCTTTTATTACCGTGAGTGGTTGAGCGCACCCTACGGTAGTTCTACTCGGATGTCCTATAGGTTGGATCATGAATAGGACGCTTTACTTTAGGTGCAAGTTCAAACTTGTAAATTCGTCGCTTAGGTAATAACACCGTTCAGTTCATTGTCACTTCTATTGCAAGAACGTAAGAAGAAAACAACCCCGTTGTTGTTAGGTGAGAGACGATGGGGCGAATCTCGTATAAAGAGATAAAATAATATATGTATTACAATGTAAGCAAAACCATCGTTATACATCCACATTAAAAACTGCAGATGCGGAAGCAGAAGTAAGATTTCACGAGAAACTTCCCCACTGATGGATGCGGAGGTCCGTTACATCGCTACTCCAGGCTTCTGGCAACTGAACAACACGCTGCGATTACTCATGCACATGTGCACAAGACCTTTCCTGGTAAATTTGTTTTTACTTTGTGTGTCTGCACCATTATAAATCTGTCACCAAACTATGATTATATACTCAAGAAATTTTTGAAAGAAAAAACATTGTTATCGACACACAAAAAAATAATTATTTTTTATATAAGTTCTGTCTTTTTATGTGTTCTTCTGTTGGCCTCTTTGTTCCGGCACCAACTTGCATAACAGATCATCACGCGGTTTCAAAAGTATGGAACTTAACGTTTCACTTAAAATCTGAGATACGTATCATCATTGTAAGTCACTTACGTAAGAACAATAATATTAAAATCTGATCAATACATTAACAACAAAAAATATAAGTGCCACTATCATAACACCGTCTATTTGTTTTTGTTTTTTTCTCTCTATAATGAACGTGTCTTTAACGCAATATATATAAATGTTACTACCAAAAGAAAAAAGATTATATCCACGTAGAAGTAGTCACGGTGAAAATCTAGTAGTAATAAATATTAATAAAAATCTAGGATTGATTACTGCGCCGTCGCGCAGTGACGTCATGATTCTGGCCATAGTTTCCAAACCAGCAGCAACTTGAGATATTGCTATCAAATTGAGGTTATTAGCGTTATTTAATACCAGTTCTATTTATCGTCATCATAATCACCATCACCATCATCATCACCATCATCATCATAAATATTAATGAAAGGCTAAGCTTGGTCATTGTGTCCGTTACGTAGTGACGTCATGATTCCGGCCTTAGATGTCAAACTGACAGCGAAAAGAAATGTTACCACTGACTTGAGGTTTTGCATGTTATTTAATAACAGTTCTGGTTAACTAATATTACGCGGCATAACGTAAGATGTTAAGATTTAATTCCCTTTGCTTTCACTAATCCAATATCACTGACGTTATTATTTCAGACGCACGTAGTCGCAATGTAAACTACAATCAAAATATGGGGCATCTGAGCTATTTAATAACAATTGTATTTATTTAAGAAAATGGGAAAAGATGATATGTCAGAACACTGCGTTCAAATCGACAGGTTGTGAATGTAGTTATATAAGAATTTTCACCACAAATGTTCTGCGATTTCCTGAAATTTATGGGACGGGGCTTAGTTTGGCTAGTAGTTTACAAGTTTCAAAGGTGTTCTGCAAAATTGTTTCCTTGTGTTTATATAGTGTTGCGAAACCGAGAAATTGGTAATTCTTAGATAGTTCCAGAAAACCGAGCGTGGTGGGTGAGCGGTAACGCACTGGCCTCGCATTCGAGAGAACGCGGGTTCGAATCTCCGTCCAGCCATCGAGATTTGAAATTTCTATGATTTTGCCATATCTCTCCAGGTTAATGCCAGGACGGTTCATTCAAAAGGCCAATGCCATATTACTTCAAGTTCCTTGTGATCCGCCTAGCAGTTTCTCGCCTCTAACGACCTTGACGTTGACGTGGCATAAAGGTAAGAGCAAAAGAAAAGAATAATCCTCTCATTTGTGTCCCATTCAGTTAGTCAGCTCCAAACCACTGAACCTTAGCCATAAACGGCCATAAAGATCCATAACCCAAAGAACAGAGAATTGACCCCGTAAAGTAAGTGATAAACAAGACTGTGCCAGTTTGTTGGTCGGCTGGGTCATCAGTGTTTATGACCTCTGAAGCGCAGCCGCGCGGGGTGTGTATTTTATGGCAGCTACATGTCCGCGATCGATAACAATCAATCGTTTGATGGTTCCGTCCATACGCCACAGGATCCAAAGAGCAATGAACTACTCGCGGCCAGCTAGGCTGCGTGCGTTTTGTAGTAATGGCGCGTCATTGGAGGATATTCAGAGTTATTGCCTGGCCACAAAGAATGGAAATTGTCGAATGCTCCCCGCAGCTGCTACATTCGGTGAGTAATAATTCATTATTTTTACAGAACCTTTTTGATTAAAATAATCTACGGTTCGTTCTACCAAATTATATTTCACTTGGCCATTCTTTTATGGTTTTATTTTGGCGTAGTGTGTAATTGAGTTGACTATCCATTCATTCAACCCCGGATGATGGACGTGGATCACATTTCTCTGTGATTTTCGAATTTTACTCCTCCCATCAGTTTGCAAGACGCTTTTAATTTATTCATGTTTGACAATTTTTTAACCTTACGTAAATGTCATTCTTTTCCTACGGGGTTTTATATTTATCCATCTGTTGAAATCAAAAATTAATTAACTGAAGAATTTTGTTTTTCTTACGGCATCGTTTAAGCATTTACTCGTAAAGGATGTAAATTTTTTTTATACTGTATTTATCAAGTACATCTGTGGCAAATGTGTTGCAACTGTAGGATACATGAAATTTTACATCATGTTTGTATGTCTGTCAGTAATCTTCGTGTTCGTAACTAAAGTGTTGAGATGATGGTAATGCGTGCGGAAACAGCTAAGTCATTTTTATCTTGGAAATTATTTTTTTTTAAATTATTTTCAAATCTCAGAAAATTGTGTTACAAAAATTGTACTTAATAGTTGCATCACATGAATAGGTGGAAATCGTTAAGTAAAAATATACTTTCGGTTATTATATTCGTAATCTCTTCGAAGCTTCTAGGGGACATTCGCTTGTTCCTTCCAATTATAGCTCTACTATCTCTAGTGTCCACCAACATTAAGATAACACCGATTCGATAGCAGTTCTTCAGCGATATAGACTGTGGAATAAATATTTTTTGGCACTACATCTGATGTGCATGAGGTAATTCTTCCCGTCTGTTCTGACAATGTCCTTGTAATTATCGTCAGAGACCTCATATAAATGACCTTTCATCTTTAAATTCGAAAAAAAGAAAAGGTTCAGTTATATTTAAAACTAACTTTTCTGTAATTTTTTAAGTTTTATACTTCTGAAATACTTTTGCTTTATTATTGTAAATTTACTACTACGCTACAAGAGTTTTGTATAGTTGTAGTGTTGAAATTACCATTACTTTTAATTTCACACATCAAAGAATCTGACTGCCAAAGGAGGGTTATGTGTTTCAGAATTATGTATTTGTACTTATTTGATCCCTTCTTGATGCCACAAGTGTCATAGAATTTGTGGTTTTACCATAATTTATATATGTCACAAAATATATTACAAAATATCAATAACAAATCTTCGCGCGCAATAAAGACAGACAAGCCAACGGGCGCGGGACCATAAAGCCAAGCGGAAATGCGAGCAATATTTGCTCGTATTCCTTCTGCAATATCATGGTTTTCATTATTTATTTTTTAAGCACTTCTCAAACTGCTTTTACTCTTCCTTAGCTTATTGATTCTTTCAAATAATACGATAAATAAGCACATAACATGAAAGAAATAATTAAAAAATCTAAGCGTGGTATTCAACTCAAAATTGGTTGGACCATCCAGAAGGATGTATACTTAGCGAGGTATTGGCGATAAGGTGGCCAGTTCCTTTCGTCCTTATCTAACCTAACGCGGTAATCTACCGGATAAAGCGGATCTACAGTGGAAGCTTTCTGGCATAGTTCAAATTTCGCATCAAGCTACGTCAGAGGTGAAAGTAGGCTTAAGGGCCTATGAAAATCCCTGCTGAAACAGGGATTCGTACCAGGGACCTTTCGAGCTCCAGTCAGATGCCTTAATCACTAAGCCACCAGCCCGCTAGAAATAATTACAACATACATTTAAATCAGCTTCTATAATAAACACCTCTTGCAATCAACTAAAACAAATAAAGTAAAATAAACATTTAAAAAATTTACTGCGATAAACTACTGAATCGTTAATAACAAGTTTTGCAAAGACAATTATTCTGATTGCTGGAAGCAGTTGTGATTAACATATATTCCCTCTGTTATGTTACAATTGTAATACCTACAGCTCTTAGATTGAAAGATCATTATTTCAACTGTTTAAGAAATTTTGCAGGTGGGTACTCGCTACACTAATGTACATTATACTCTCTAATTCGTAGATATGAAGAATAATCTGTAATTAGTTACCTGTAATTTGGTAAAAATACACGAAACGAGTGCCTTCGTTCTGCAGGTGCACCTCATATTGCTTCTTCTTCTCCTCCATACTTTCCATACATTCTGATTTTCGGGCATATACCTGGATAGTATTTTATGATTTGGACTTTGGCATTAATGGTCTTGTTCTTAATTCCTTTTTCTTCTCCATGAAGCATTTCCATCACAAATTTCACGTCATTCCTCAGCCCACCTTTATTTCCTATACAATACGATTTAAACTCGTTGCTGAACTCCTTAATGGCTTCTCCTCTCCATCACGTCTTTGCTTGTCTAAAAACATCCAACATTCTTCTTTCCATGAGGTCACAACTTCGTTTAATTTTCCTGTTTATGTGTTGATATTTAAAGTCACACTCCAAAGTCCTTCTCGAAGCCCTTTTCTCTCGCCAGACTGGTTATCATTTAATCGAAAGAGAATGTATGATTTGAAACTGGATATAAAGAGGCCTTGAGGAAGAACTAGGGAAAGGTGTATTTAGGGAACTAAAAAGACTGTGCAAGACAGAGCAGAAAACTGTACTGAATTTGAACGGAAGGAATTATGGAAGAGCAGGAGTCGCTGGAGTGGACTGTGTTTCTGGTAGATCCCACCTGAGGATGGAATCTGTCAATGACGATGATGATGCGAAAATCCGCCTGTAATTTTCTTAAACAAACAAAATAATTAACACACAATCTATCACCTGTACGTTCTATTGTTGCAACATAATAGGGGGAATAATTATTAATCACAACAACTTCCAGAAATTAAAATCACTGCTGTTACAGATATTGTTGTCAATTTTTCATACATTTTTGCTTAGTTTTAGTATATTATTTTTTAATATTTCTGTTCAGACTGTCAGAAGCATCACAACCCCGGCAGTAGAGACAAGGAAGTGTAATAGGATCACTTCTTTTCTTAATTTTTTATAAACGATCTAGGATACAAAGTGAAAAGCCTTTTTAGATTGTTTGCTGATGATGAGGTTATTTATAGGGAAGTAAGGAATTTGGCTGATTACTTAGAAATTCAGCGCGATCTGGATGTTATTTTGGCATGGTGCGCTGAATGGCAACTTACGCTAAATTGTAAAAAAAGTGCAAGACAATGAGCATAACTAACAAAAAGAATCCAAGTGTTCAGAAATACGAGTTAAATAATTCAGTTATTGATATGGTTGATTCTATGAAATATTTGGGAGTAACAGTACAAAGGAACATGAAATGGGATACATACATTAATTCGTTAGTAGGTAGAGCTAACTCCAGTCTGCGATTCATAGGTCGAATCTTGAAAAATTGTAATGAACAAACAAAGGAGATAGCGTAAAAATCTCTTGTGCGTCCACATTTGGACTATTGTTGTGCCATTTGGGATCCGTTTCGTAAGGGGTTGATCGAAAGTATAGAGAAAGTACAGAAAAGAGCCGCTCGATTCCTGACCGCTTGCTACAGTCCTTAAAAAAGTGTCACAGAACTGATTAGTAGACTAGGTTGGGAGTCTCTGATAGAAAGACGACGCACGTTTCGTTTAAACTTATTGGTAGACGTGTACTTCAGCTTTCACTTGCAAGTGTAGTGAAATAATTCGTCCACCAATCTATTTGAGCCGGAATGACAGGAAAATAAGATTAGAGTAATAAGGTGCCGCAATGATTCTTATATTAATTCTTTTTTCAATCGTACCATTAGGGATTGGAATGCACAACAAAGAAATTAGATTTTTTTAGTGTTGCAAATTTTTTTTAAAAAGTTTTTTTTCAGATTTGTGAAAAATGAACATGAAAAAAAACCTAGCACCTTTGTTTTTTTTCTAAATTTGTTTTTTTTTTCAGAAAACTATATATTTAATAAATTATAGTTTTATTTATGGAACCTAAATTTTACACGTGTGTTTTAAATCTTACTAAATCATATAATGTCTTACATAATGATTCATAAATGTATCTATATAGGTAACATAATTTTTTATTCATCCTCCAAGTCAATACCATACTCACTAGTATCAGCACTACCAACACTAATTTGGTCGGTGTCGGAATTTTCTGTTTCTTCTCCTGTCTCCTCTATATTCATAACTTCAGAAGTAGTTACATTTTCTTTTACTGGTTGTTCTTGTATTGTATGCAAAAGATTTTGAGATTGCAATTTTAAATTATGAGCAAAGTACACACTGTGCATAAAGACTGAGCCGATAGTTCTGTATTACGGTCTTTTAAGTTTAATTTAAATCTATTAGCATACCAAATAGAGAGCTTTATTTCTTTTCAGTCGTTGGTTTACGCCAACGGTTGCAAGGAAACGGTTCATAATTACTGACAATTAAATGAGTCAGTATCACTATACGCTGATAGTTTAACAAGTATACGAATATAAGGAAAGCACTATATGTAATAAAAGGAGGCAAAAAACAGTAGATAAATTTTAAATTCCTAATTTTTTGAAAAGATCCGTAGGTCTACAGATAAATCAGTAGGGCTGGCAGCACTAGTTTAAATAGCGAGTATCAATCCAAACAACGGGGAACAGAGATTCCTTCTCGTGCAGCCTAGCCTCTTCGCGAAGACGCCCGCGCCGTTCATAAAAGAAAATTTCAGTCAATGTTGCCAATATTTTCGTATTTTTTTTTTCTAATGAACCAGAAAAATATAGTGGAATTAAAAATTAAGATATATACTTAGAATAAACTCTAAAACAGCCATATTAAACGATAAATGTCTTACAAATTTGAGATTTAGTAGTTATGAAAAAAAACATGTCCCAGAAAAATAACATTTTTTTCATTTTTTTTCACGTCAGAAAAAAAACCGTTTTTTTACAACACTAGACTTGTTGCTGAGCAGCCTCTGCCACCCACAATTTTGTGAATTGCATAGTATATATGTAGATGTTGGTTGATTCTGCTACAGCGATTTGGTTTTACTGATTGTTCACCTTTGTATTATGTCTTCCAATTCAATATATTTATATTAACGTCATTACCATTTTTCAGACGAAACAAACACCTTCTGAATTTCGTCCTGCCAGTAGCTCATAATGGGACCTAGTTCTGTTTAAAAATTAATTTGCTACCTTAATGCTGTGGAAATCTCGCCATGGATCAAATATTTTTGCGATATTTTTCTTCATTACCGTCACACTTCTAACTGTATTGAATTATATCAAACGCCACGAAGCTGTTTTCTAAAGTAACTGAGTGTGTGTATGGAACATTCTGGTTTGTTGGTTACAACGACATGTCAGTATATAGGACATTATAACTTTAACGTCGGCAGATTAGCTGTCAGGCACACAACTCTAAATTATCGGCAGACGGGTATTTGTCCCTTAGCATGCATATGTGTCAGGCGTCTTGATCACAGAGGCGCCCCCCATCATCACACGGGCCGTGCTGCCTCAGCTCATTAACACGGGCACCTTTGATGGAGCCCCGTGTCAATAGTGCCGTATGCTGTTAATCGGGACCTCACCACCTCTGTCGCTCACAAACACGAGATTAAAGACAGTGAAATGAAGCCTGAAAACTCAAGGGAAGGGGTGTATGAATAGAATAAAAGGCAGCGGGATAAATAGCTCCACATACGGAGATAAAAACAAATATAAGACTTTGCAAATATCGTAATTTCGACATATTCGATAGAACTATATTCCAAAATTTTAAAACCTGCTAGATTAAAAGCAATAATCGCGGATGCAGCCGGATGGATTTGTGAAAAAAACAACGCATTGAGACCTGGCTATGTTGTTTTCATCAGATATAGAATAGCTTCTGTTTATTGCAAATTTGTTGTTAACAACTGTAACTATGCTACACCTGTTAAAGCTAACTGAGCCAACCGGTGAAACGTTCCGTTTTCACTACTCCATTCAGTTAAACATTCGCGAATAACACATTTAATCATAACACCAGATAAATCGGCATTTATAACACATTTGCTAATGCATAAGATAATTTCTAACAGTATATTTGTAAGCGGAGTGAGTCATTGAGATAATTGTGAATTTTCATCAATACACTGGCAAAGTGTTTTTTGGTTAACTTTCCGGGAAGGCGTGATAATTGGAAACTTTGTCACCAGCTTATTAAGGATACGCGATACTATTAGTAAATTATTGAAATATTTCTTAGTCTTCAGAACTAATTTTTCATAATTGTAAAACTGTAGTACCGACTTCCAGTCTCTTGCTCATTCATTTCTTACGCTTAGCGGAAAAACAACAGGTGCACGAAGGTTTATGATATTAGACGGGTAAAATCACTGAATGGTGGAAACAAAACGTTTACATACATCAACCTATAAAATTTATCTGATGAAATCCTTTTAATGAACAGAGAATAGTTTAATTACTACATATGCTTGAATTTAGCATGTTTTTTTTCACACACTTCAGTAAATATTACTTGTCCAGCTATAAAGACTCTCTCTCATATAGTTGTCAGCGACTTAATATTTTGTTGTCTCATTATGCCTATGTATCGTAGACACTTTACTTTTGCCCAACAGCAAATAGAGTAGATCTCAGATAGTGAAGGGACATCATGTTTCTTAGCAGGAGAAACCTGGATAAAGTAATGTCCGAAATGCGCTTACGCCACTAAGTCGAAACACATCCACTACATAGGGACTGTGGAAAACAGACAAAGCGACAAAATTACGGCATATCCACCAATAGCGTTGTGGTTACCTTTCTGATATCTTATCCTCGGAATGTGTAAAGAAAATTCTCTTTGGAGCGAAAGGCAGTTTTTTGCATACTTAAATTTTCGGTTCCCTATTTATGATGGAACTGAAAGGATCTTTTTTGTCTACTATTTTTTTTAATCTGCTTAACGTTTTTCTAACAGCGAGGTCTTTAGAGACAGGAAAGGATGGGGAGCAAGAAATGGGAAGGAATTCGGCCATTGCCTTTTGGAGGAAGCATCCCCACATTTGATTGGAGTGATTTGGGAAACCATGTAAAACCCAAATCTGGATGCCCGGACGGAGATTCGAACCGCCGTCCTCCCGAATGCGAGGTCAGAACGCTAGCCGTTACACAGCCACGCTCGGTTTTTGTCTACTAGGAGATGGCAGAGTTTAACTCTAAAATATCGTGTATTTTTATTATATTGGATGGTATACTTCTTAACAACTAGTACATGAACTGTTGAAGTCATTACATGAGCAATGTGAAGTGGTTGTGCAGTAAGCATTGTGATGAAGGAATAGTTCGTAAGAAATGATCCTTTTATAACCTATTGTGGAATGTGATTTGTAACTGCGGTAGCTGATCGAACAAATAGCCGAATGGTCAATCAGCTGCACACTCTGATGTCTATCTACCATCATGTGTCAGCGATGGTATGGTTTGTTCGATTATACCTACTGTTATTCACCCACAGTGACAGACCCTGACAATGGTCTGAGGCTAGGATCAGCAGGATCAGCGCTCACCCAATACAGACTTTCACTTCACAAGGCAGGCACCATTAGTGAAAGAGCAATCACAGCAGTTTCACAATGCAGAATCACCCATTAGAAACCGGTAATGGGCATTTGCGTTTCTAATTATCTGTTGAGTTCGTCTCGTGCTGCTTGCATTTGTTACAAACAATGCTGTAGGATGTCGTGATTTCAATAGACAGATCTCACAAGCACAAGCTCCATAGACCAATTGCAAAAAAAAATAAAAAAAAAAATTAGGAAACAATCACCAGGAAACAATCTGCCTGTAAGATCGTATTTTTTAATTTTTTTTAGGAATATGAGTGGCTCTACTGCGTTTTACTAAGGGTCATCCAATTCAACTTCTAGAGAAGTAGAATCTTCTTTCCTACGCTGACATATTGAGACTGTCCAGTTAAAAAAAAATATAAAATCTTGTGACCATTTACAAATCTGTTCCGACATTCAATATACACTTGGATTGGATCTTCGTTTAAGATGAAGCTGTGTGTTACAGTTTTTAAAACTTTATGGAAATTCTATTTGCTTTATGAAAGCAAACTGATTGTTAACCTGAGGATATAGAAAAACTTGTTTCAAACAGCAAAATCAAGAACACACACTGGCACACAGAATGCTTTCACTATCATGATCTATACTTGGAGTCTTGTAAAAGACGTAATACTCGCCAGAAGTACAAAAAATCTGTAAAATTTGTGTATACATCACACTGCGAATAATTTAATTTTTGTTATTCTGTAAATAATTTAAACTATTAAGGGCTGAATATTCTTGTTGTAGAGTTTTATAGTTTATTCTATAATTTTTTTGTGATAATGTTTAAACACCCAGTTTTTTCTCTCTTTTCCTTTCATAATAAACATCCGGTAATCTACATTACGTTACTTCACTCCGTTATTATTCGTCGAATTTTTATGCAGAAGTTCTGGTGCATCACGAATTTAAAGACAAATAAAAAATAAATTTTTAAATATCGTATTATAACTACCATGCCATTACTGAAACAATTTTTACACTTACTTTGTGTATCTGAAATAATAATACCATAACACTAGTTAAGAGCTACCATGTTAGAAGTAGAAATACCGTCTTTTTTCATGACTTGAATATTGCGAACAGCATAACATTTTATATAAACATTAAATTAAAAATACAGCCAGCATTAATTGTGAAAATAAATCAAACAATTTATAGCCCCGCAACTATTTCAGATGGAAAATAAAAAAATAAACATGTATAAAATAACAGTTGACTGGATTACTGTTTAAAATGCAGCGATACCGGCCTTTTAAATGGATTTAAAGAGGCTAAAAAAACATCTAAAATCAATTTAGTTTTCTAGCTCTAGCGGAGCAATATCTCTGGAAGAACAGAAAAACAAAATCGATAGACGTACCAATGATTTTGTTGGCAAAAATGATGACTAATTCAATAAAAATAATGAATAACTCAGTATGCAAATTGGACACACTATTCTGTAGAAATGATTGTTCACCAAAATATACTTAGTTGACAGCAGTGACAATAACAAATGGAGGTTCAACTTATTCTTCTTTCGTGCGCTAGCTAGAGTTTATTTATTGTTCTCTCTTATTTTCTTGTAGTTTCACTTTACTGAAATAAATGCTTACCTGGTTGAAGATATACAAAAAAGAATTTTAAGTTAGCGACGATTTACTGTGTCATGTGTCATGTTGGTTGATCTTGGAATCACAATTTGTTTTAGCTTACGGGGCAAATCAGCCTACGATTTTACTTAAAAATCGCAATCGGATGGATTACCTCACGTTTCATGTTATTACCATAGGTATATGAGCAAGCCTCAAATCTCTCTGAAATGAAATGTGGCCGGAAATGAAGCATATTATTTAACGATATTTGTTGGAGGGAATCTAACTTTCTTGCACTCATAGCATCGATGTTGTTGTGGAAAATATCATGGAGAAGTGTTCAGCTCTTTGCGGTCTGTGCTATTTATAATGCAGAACGTTGGTACGTGCCCTACCTCTACAGAAATAATCTTTTTTTTAATTTTATTAAAATCTACATTATTCAAATTACGTGCAACAAACTCAGTTTTCGTATTATAACCACGTATTTTTGTTGCCACTGAATTTCCTGAGACCATTATACGAACCTGGGAAAGACTGTTCGACTCCTTACTAATATCACCCATATCATTATATTATTTAAATGGCTGATAACGATTACGGGTATCAACAGTGACTAAAGAAAACACATCTTGAATAAGCACCCCCTCGAAATGACTTAATTATGAAGTAAGTTTTGGGTAGCAGAGCTCCCATAACTTTTGATAAAGTATCTCAACAGCAGTACGTCTTAATTATTTAGGCCGTAGATCATCCTATGCTTCGTAGAGTATACAGGTAGAAGTCACGTAATCCGTATTCTCTCATGGAAGGCGTGACAGTGCTGCCCCCTCCACCGGCAGGCAGGCAGGCGAGGTTGTGATGTACCGCCGCAATCAGCTTCTTGATTTATCGGCCAGCCACTGCGAGCCAAGGATCCTCCAAAAATAAAACTGTCGAGTGCAGTTATTTATTGAAAAATTCTTCTTCCCGTAGCCTCTTCGTCGTGAAATCAGCTGGCAGTTTTAAGACCACAGAAGACAAACAAAGGTGTCGCGTGTGGTGCTCTGCACCAGAGTTACTGGGCATCGCTTCTGAAGTATACTGTAGATGGATATCTGACAAAGGTGTAGCACTACTAAAGAAATTGTACAGTTAAAGAAAGCATTTCATATTCTCTGAAACTATACAATTTATTTGCACATGAGTAATGTGATCTTAAATGTTGTTTTCTTCACTGTGTAATGTAGACAAAAAAAGGTATTGTAAATGTTTTTCGCGCTAGTAAAGTATGTTGCAAGGGAATAAAAATGAAATGTGGTGCACATATATAATCAAATGGACTGAAAAGAAAACCAAGGAGACCGATGCAGAATCGAGATTATGATTCCTTACAACAAATCAATAGCCACCACCAGGGCCGGCGTTAGGGGGGGGGGGGGGAGTAAGCGGGTCAAATGTACCCGGGCCCGCCGGCTGAAGGGGTTCCCGATCCCCGGCTGCAGGGGCCCCTGGCTTCGAAGCCAAGAATCCGCCTATTGTTGCCCAGCTAGTTTGTAGACCAGTATGTCTGTATCATTACACCAAACCTTAGTGAGTTCATTCTACCAAAGTACTACTATGTCTGATTTGTTCACAATGAAAGCGCGTAAATCATTTGAAATTCTCGTTTCATCTGAAATGTATGTTGGAAACACTAGCAATTTTTTGCAATTATATGTTTGACAACACACACCGACCGGCGGTTATAAACGACCACAAATTTGTTCCTACTGAACGATTATTGAATAACGACACAAATAGAAAACTAGCTTCAAAAGACGGAAAAAAGACGAACAAAGTTGGCATAATAATTACTTAGGGAGGGCTTGAAACATTAACTTATTAATATATAGCATATGATTCCGATTATTACTATTTGAATTATCATGTTCGCATAGCTTGTGACGGACATCATAGATCTCATGTACTTATTGAAACAGACATCATGCTCCAAGAAATTATTGTATTTGAAATCCTGCAATAGATTAAGATCCGTGAAATATTTATATATGCTAAAACAGAACAAAATTCTTATGAGTTAATATTTTAACTTCGTTAAATACATCCTCTTTAATCAAAATCGTGATAGAAAAAAAAAAAAAGGTTTGTTGGAAGCCGCAAAACCAGATTTATGTATTATTGACATAATTCATGCATATATTAGAAATTAAACTTCGAAGTTTTTTCCGAAAAATTTGTACTATCGTACAATAAACACTCTTTATCCTCTTGTTTATTCTGATAGCTACAGTAACCTGACTGATCTGGGTGCCTACTTTTTTCTCGAAGTGAATCGAACCATTTCATTACCTCAATTTCTTCCGTCGTCGTGACGCTACATACCTAAAATTTCTATTTATATAATATCAGCAATGTTAGCAAAAACGCTAAATTCTGTTTCGTTCCTGTTATCAGTTTGGATTTTATTGATATGAAAGTTTAACTGATTTTGTTAAAAATTCACTCACCTAATGATGATGAACGTAGAAAGCTTAAAATTGGAACACAGATAAAGGTTTACTCCAACTTATAACGAAAGTAAAAAAAAAAAGACAACTCGTAAAGTTACATATCTATCACACACGTGACATCATCTTCTGCCCTAATAACATTATATGCCTGAGATTTGTATTAAAGACGGAGCTTACTAAGTTTAACTAATGTGTTAAATTTAAATTCATTCCTCTCCTTAGTTCGAATGTTAGTGATTTTTAAAACAATATTTTGCGACCTCTCGACATCATAATTCCACCATGGTACTAAATTGGGTAATTTGGTGCAGATATATGGTTTCATCCCCAAATTATAAAAAAGTCCAATATTAATGATTTTACCTGTATTTATTCAATGGCAATCCGAAACAGAAAATACTTCGCGTGTATCTTAAGGTTAATGATTTGCTCTGAATGAAATGATATGCCTCTACTTTTCTGTGCACAGAGATCAGCCAGCTTGGCTAACACCTTCAATTTTACTTTGTTCCTAAACTTAGTTTGGAAGCTACTTGGTATTTACGAAAGGCGGAAGTTAAATCTGCGGCAATCGGCATTGTTCGGCCAGCTCGCACACCCATTGTATGGGCGCTGTTTGTAAGCATGATTTGCCTCGCCATGATTTGCCTGGTTTGACAAAACTCTGAATAAAACACTATGTATTATGCCTTTCATTTCAGTAACAATCGTGACATGCTTGATGGTCAAGTCATCAGATTTTTTTATAACTAAAAAGGTCTATTATACCGAGAGAAACCATTCCGTTCCAGAAGATGAAGTGAATACACACTGAAAGCTGTAGACTTGTCTCAGAACAAAATCTCATTTTTTTTTTGTCACTGCACAGTCACGAAGCTTTGCCTATTTTTACAATAATTGTTTTGTGTGATGTAACTGACAGTTTACATAATATTCCAATGTTGATATATGTATAGTATTGAAAAACTGCCAAACTGAAGTTACGGTGATTACTAAATTTAATATACTATCAGCACTATAATCGCACTGATATATTTTTTTCTGTATCAATTACAATAAATTTCAGTAGTTTAGCAGTAGAATTCTTAGCGCTTATTTAAAAGACCTTTCTCTTAAAATCTAAACTTTCACCCTACTTTTCTATTCAAACTGTCTTTTACCGATCGTGAGAAAGTGCGGGAAGTACGGATCTTAGCGATCGCACAATTGTGAGGTAATAAATTAAGAGATTTGGCCCTATGAGCGTACAAAGACAGTGAACAAGGGAATATTGCGAAATTCATGATGAAAACATTATGTACTCTTGGTTGTTGAGGAAGCTGCAACACGTCAACAGTCAATCTCGCACTAGAGGTACTAAGCGTCTCACAGATTCATGTCAGGCAGAAACATAACGACATGATCCACGTACATTCAACACTTTAATATTTATACAAGATAATTGAATAGATCCTGATGTCACAAGCGGCATTCATATCACTTCATTATTTCCAGCGCTGCTGTTAGAATGATGCGGGCGGAGAATCTTACTGTGAAGGAATTGACGTAGGTTGTAAATTGCTCTCACAAAAATTACAAGATCATTGAGTTCGGAGGCAAGAGTAGTTCTGAAGTGCAAGTAGCAGTGGAACAAAAAGAGGTTTGTGGAGGACAACAGAGCCTCCGGCCAGAGTCGAACAGCTGTGAGCAATTTGACGTAAGCGACGTATGGCCACTATTGATAACAGGCTCGTGATTTAACAGCGTCATCCCCCAATGAATATTAATATACTCATAATTAATATTCAGATTAATTATATTTATTTTATTCAAATATAAATTGTGTAGGGCTAATCAATTCGTAGGTAATTATATGTATTAAGCCCGGGCGGCTGAATTTATTATTGTATAATTTTAATTCATTGCAAGATTGCTTTTAGGGAAGAATTAAACGGTGAAAATATTAGAACTCAGTGGCAGTTTTGAACATTCAAATAGCTGGACAATGCTGGACGCTGGCGGCAGCCAGACGCCATGCACACAATGGAAACGACCGGTGGAGGGCGGAGAGATACTGTTAGCTGGCAAGGGCAATGTGCCTCAGCTCTAGGCTGCGGGCGCAAGGTTACTGAAAAAGCGCGCAAAACGAACGGCAAATGATAGCAACGCCACGACACACGTGATTGTGGAATACGTCGTTTCACCAGCCACAGGGTCTACATTTGTTGATGAAAGGCTTCTTTTCCATGTGCTGGGAGAGGGGAAGCTGACTTCTTCGTGGCGGCAGAAAAGGACGTCATCAGGAGACTTGCTGTCCAGACGAACTGGGGATATAGACGTACTGTCCGGGTGTGGTCCTATACACTCGACTAGCTGTTCGTCCATGGTCTAAGATAGACGCTTTCTGGCTCAGACGTTGCCGGAAGCATAGTGTCTTATCTCATAGAGGCCGTCACCACTGATGCATTAGCGCGAATGGGCTATCCGCGGATCTGCATTTGACTGCGACACAACGTGTCGCAATTCTTCAAGCAGTTGCAACAACGGTAATGTACCGACGCAAGGTCACAGGTTCCACGGGTTTTTGACGAGGCTTACAAACCCGTAAGCGATCCCTGTGAACAGACTCTCTGCTCTGATAATGAAAATATTTGCTGAACTAGCTAACATTCCATATTCACCAACATTGAACTTTTAAGCATCTTTCTCATCATAACGTATTTCAAATGATGTTTTCACTTTAATTGGCACCCCTGGGAATTTTTGTAAAATGTTTAACATTATTCTGTTGGCCTGCGACGCCACATTATTTTATATTCATTTTGAAAATCTCTGAAATAATTAGATCTATTAATGTTTGCATTTATCCGGCAAATTGTAAGCCCCGGGTATTGCTTGCTTGTTTTAAATATGTTGTGCTTAACGTTAAAATTAAATATACCCGGCAGTGTATAAGCCAGAAGATAAAATAAATTTGTTTACCTGTAATTATTGCAGCATTCAAGATTCTGGTTCACCAAATTAACCAAATTAGCAAATTAATATTCCTGATAAAAATTTCAAAGTAATGGCATCCCCACCCCTCTTCATAAGCTGTTCCATTACAGGCTGCAGACTCTGATCGAATAGTCTTCATACAGTTTCCGAGGGAACAAAGCACATTTATCCACCCGATCTACACATTTATCGAGTACACACCAATAAAGCTGATGTCTCTTGGCGCCAAGACCTTGCCAACACCACTGCACTGACAGCCGAATTCTACATGATTTTATTTAGTATTGGCAGATTCCAAAACATTCACAGATATTCAGATTTCAGATCAGACCCTTTACAGTAAATGAAAATTTATACTTTCATATTTTATTAAGTAAATAACAAGTGATTATTCATTTATTTACAAACACGTCTTGATCATAGTAAATCCAGTCACATGGGTCACAGTCGTAAATAACAGTTTAAACAATATATTCAAGCAATAACTGTCCCTCTGGAATGGCATTCAGGTTAACGCGGGTTCGAACACGACCCAGGAATCCAGATTTCCGATTTCACGCTTCCCGAAATCACTCCAGGCAAATGCCGGAATGGTTCTCTAAGGGACCATGGATGTATTCCTTCCTGTGCCTTCCCCACATCCTATTCTGTCTCTAAAGATCTCAATATGTACGATTAGTAAATCCTGCAGCAGAAAGAATAAATAATAACAGTGTGCTTGTACATTCCAAAGCAAAACAAATAAATTCACTTTGCAGTAATCACTTGCATTTTGGACTCAGATTTTGTATTTTCATACTGCCCATATCGACGTTTAAAATGCAGTAACATATAATATTACGAAAGTGGCAAAGGTGCTCAATGAAAGTACACCAACCTCCTTTATTTTTTAAAAGAAGAAGGAAATGTAGACTCTTAGCCAATAAATTGTTGAAAGACTTCAAAATAAGAATAAACTGCAGATAAAATATTCGTAACATAGCAAACACTAAACCTCCCTTAGCGTCATGGCTGTTTACTAAGTTCCTTTAGTCTCCTTGTGTTACTCTGACTAGAGATCTAGAGTTCAAACCTTGCCATGACGTCACGTGTTAAACAGCTTAGGGTCACCTGATAATCTCACAGACAATACTTTTCAGAGTAAGTACTACAACATCAACGAGTCACAGTTCACCCCATACAGCCGACGAAGGCTTAATGGTCTATAGTTTTTAGTAGGTTTCCTTAGTATTGTTGGAAGTGATTTAATATTCTCTCACTCGAAATTCTCCATCATCAGCGCAATTTATCTGTACTGTCGTGTTTGTAAACAGTAATTAGTGTTCAGTTTGTGGTGCGTACCTCCAAGTCGTAATTAAGACCTCGTTTGGAGAGAGTAAGACCGACTGGACGGTGCTGCCAGAGACGAAAAGCAAATGTTTACGCGGCCAGTTAATTACATTAACGTTTTGGGCAGTGTATTCAGCGAGACGAGATTAACCGAATCCACACCACAGACAGTCCACGGTAAACAATAAATCGCTGATGTGCTGCAAGAACAACGCTTTTCCACATGATGTCATTACCTGAAAAGTTAAATACTGTCATTTCTAAGTCCTTCTTGTACGGTACATTGAGTATTATATTCATTTACACAGAAATTTATAGCTAACGGGAACAGTATGTCGTCCATATCAGTAGCGTTATTTTCTTCGTAAGAAGTTTCGTTAAAGGCATGATCATTACTGACAGATAGAACTATTTATAAGGCGTGTCATGTGTATTTCGCAACTGTAGCTTGGTTGGACCGTATAACATATGCTACCACCACAATTATGTAATTGTTTATCATTTAAATATTATTTTTTTAATTGTAATTAATTATCATTTAAATATTGATTGTACTGATGTACTGATATAATTTCTAAGCTCGAGGAAGTCCACAGATTAACAAACATTGTCAGTGGGTAGTATATCTTTGAAAAGAATGAGATAGAAAATCTTTGGTTTGAGGTAAGAGATTCTTAAAGAAAAAGAAGAAGGAAGGTGTGTGTGTGTAAAAAAGCTGTAGGTGTTGGACTGTGTCGCAGTAACATATGAATGTATAGTAGTTCGAGAAGTGTTGTACTATAATTGTATTTTGTTTTGGTTGCGAGCTTTGAATTTACTATTTATTAAAAAACAGTTGAGAAAATACGCTAACAACTTGGTGTTGTAACTTATGTAGAATTAGCGACCATTTGATGAGCTATTTTATTAACATTGAATATCTTTAAATATTTTAAAAAAAGGTGACCTCTACTCTGTGTACGTGGATCAAAAGACGACTTATTTCGGGCCACGTCGCCATAAGATCTACAGAGTTTCGAGTAAATAATTAATGGGATTTGCTCGACTTCAATTGGATGAATTTTAAGTGTTTGGAGGTTACAACCGTCCAACAGGAGAAAGAGTAAGCCTGGTTGGAGATGTATTACTACTGCATTCGACACGTGGTTAATTGCTTTGAACCCAAGAGGTGGAAAAAATTTCCATTATTCGTGGCTTGTCCAGACGTTAAGGGAAGTGGTCGTGCGCGGTTCTTATTCGCCGATTTGGGTACCAAGGTCCTGGCCATATGACTCTGTTGATGGCGATACTTCCATCGGATGACGACCTAAATATCGGCGATCCCCTTAAGTGTCTTTCGGAAGAGTCAGTCTGAATGGGTCAGCACTGAGTTTCATCCACAACATACTTCACTGAAAATATACACTATCACAGTTATTCACACATTTACAATATTTACTAAAGCTTTTATACTGTGTAAGGCAATTATAGGCGACCACAGCAATCTCAGAAAATTGTAATGGAGGATTAACATGTTGCTTAACTGGGTATGGTACAAACTTCTCTTAATCACAGCTTAACGATAAACCATTGCCAGTTTCATTCCAAATGTGGAGTAACCGGTCCTGATTCTAACTACATCCCAACAATGTTTTCTGCAAATTGTATCCCAGACTTCGGATTGAAATGCTACTGTTCAGATATTTACGTACATCCTTTTTTCATTTTTTCCTGCACAATTCTCCTTAGAAAGGAATCTTGCGAGACCTAACGTTTTCGTACTAAATTATTACTAGATTTTTAATTCCTTCGTGGGCCCCCTTTGGGTCAAACAGCAAAAAACCTTAAACTGCTCGGTAGCTTCTACACCTATCATGTGGTCTATTAGTCTGACACCCTCTATTTTTTTCACTCGAACATTATATTGGTTCTATACTCCGCTATCAATGACTGTTCCTATTATAGTGTTTCCTATTTAATTAATGCAACATATTTTTCATTGCTCATCTGTACTGGTAAACGTATCGACCGCATTCAGCAGCTTACGATCCGTTGACCAGTACAGATGGACTCATACTTGAAGAAAAATGCGGCGAAGATATTGCACCAAATGTCGTGTTCCTTATAACACAATCCTGAGGTACACCCATGAAGGTTCGTTTGCAATTGTTTTATTGTTGAAATCTTGTACACTGGTACCGGTTATTATATTTACTGTGGAAAAAGCGATGAATTTGTGCCCTAGTTGTATACAAAATATTTGTAACTGACACCACGTTCTAAAAGTACGATAAATTCTGGAAGAGAAACAAAACAGGGAGACAATGTTCTCCGTCTTCCAGCTGTCAATTATTCTAGCGTAACCACTGAGTCAAGCAGTTTAATTGCAGCAACTTACAAAATCGTTTGGAATGTTTTTTTCTATTTAAAACCTGCAAATATCTTATGCAACCTCATCACAACCACCATCACCATCACCATTTATTAACACGTGATCTTGAATCTGACTTATTCAGTGTTAAATTTATTTGTGTGCGTGATACAATAACAGATGTTTAAACACAATTTAATACAAGAAATAGATTTAAAAAAAAGTGGCTTAAATGATTTCGTAGCTTGATATGATTCAGGAACCTGCTCAAGATGATGGCAAACAGCAGTTAAAGAATGTATCATATTATTGTTCTGTAGAGCTAGTATTCTAAGCCATATAGGGCATGTCATCCCAAATCCTGTGTGTTATTTGAAATTACGCCTCTCAATCCCATAATATTATATTGAAATACAAAAAACTTTGTTACTTTGGTTTTAAAAACATCTTCAAATACGTTTTGTAAAGTTTTATTAAATATACTAGTGAACAAATAGAAAATTTGTTTGTTGGGTCGAAACATTGATGTCAATTTTGATAACGCGCATCTCAAATGACTTTCTGCGTTTAGCCTTGCTCGGAGAGAGGATCCCCTAGGTTTAGAACCTCTGCAGTATTGTTCATCTGTTTGGCGTAGCAGTTTTGGTAGCCAACTTAACGATTCTCTGTTGATCTAAACAGGTGTTTGTCAACCTTTTTCAACACGAGGAATAGTAAACTGTGAAAAATAATGCTGTGGACCACCAAACTTAAACGGGCCTAATTTTTGTTTTTGTGTATGTTATTAACATCTTGAATAAATTTTACTGTACCACTATAACGTAATAAACATAAAAGTATGTTTTGTCATCCTGCTGAAATAGTTACGGAACTGGAAGTGAACTATTGAAATTTAATTATACATTGACCAGAATATTTAGTAGTCAAATGAATAATACTGTTACTGTAGGCTGGTCACTATACAATACCAAAATAAAATAAAAGAAGACTTGAGACCTTTTATTTAGTTTTCTTCACCAGCCTTATGATATCAACTCTATTATGTACTGTGGGCCATCGCATCTATTACAACATTCCCGAAAGACTTAACGACTCTGTTTTATATGCCAAATTGTAAATAAATAGACTATTGTAGGAACGATGTTATCATATCCTCGTATCCTGGAAATATCAGATTTTACTTGGTTATTGTGGCTATTAAAATTGTCATAAGATTTATGTCCGCTTAGAGCCATATACAGTACGAGCATGGTATATAATTTTTTAATAATCTTCCTGAAACATCTTCGCGGGCCACTAGTGATCCGAGGCCCACAAGTTAAGAAATATTGATGTACACCATATTACTTGTTGTCAGTACACATAATTGGTCTTTGATCCAAATAGCAAAAATTATGTCACTGAAAAGAAGATCATATTCTTTTTGTTACCTTAAAGTGTTTAGCTGTCAAACAACACTATATACACTCTGCATTAAACAAAGTAATGAAATCTATGAGATAAGGCAATGAGTAATTGGATCAATCCTAACCGATGGCACAAAAAAGTAGATTAAAATAAATGAAGCAAGCTAAATACTGCCGTATCGAACAAAATCAAGATGTGTGAATAGTTAAAAGACGTACACGGATAATTAAGTGTGACATTAAATATCTGTCTTTTGTGGTTTCTCTAATTCAGTGCAAAATCGGGATTCAGGGAAAATAGTAACATTTTACAATGAATATGTCATAATAGATGGTTTCTGGGGAAGATGGTATATTCCTCTTTAACTGATCCTATAATTGTGAGGCTATTACGTACACAAATGAATTTAGGGAAAAATCTTGTGAATGGGAGATTTTTGTTCATTTCGTTGTTATGCTTTACGCGTCGTCGACGTCAGGGTCATGAGAGGTGGGAAAGGACTGGGAGTAAGGGACGAGAAGGGATTTGGCCATTACCTTTTGAAGGAACAATCCCGTCATTCACCTGGAAACAATGGAAAACTCAAATCTGAACAGCCGGGCGGGGATGCGAACCCACGTCCTTCCGAATGCGAGGCCAGAGCGTTACCGCTCACCAACCACGGTCGGTAGCAAACATTGATGCTCGTTCGTGAAAAAGTTTCCGCCAACGCAATACATCAGACACAGATAGTCTCTGTGTTGGTGATTGTCACAGTTTTTGTTTTATTCGAAACTACGGAATAGTAGATTCGTTCAGTTCTGAATCATGCTTTTCTGGCTCAGTACGGTAGTTTATTTGACGTCTCACTGTCCACAATTTTCTGTTTTGAAAATTTTGAATGCTCTCAAGTCTTTAATGCATGTGAAAGAGCTGCATTTTGATTCATTATTGTAATAATAATGTAGCACTTTTGTTTTGAGTAAACAAAACAAAAAATTGTAAAGCAATAATACTATTTAACTTTCGAAAAAGGCTTCCTGAAATATTTCTGATATTGGTGGTACCTCTAGTAGCAACTTCTTTGCGGTAATTTGCAGTTTCATAAATCCAGTTGAGTGGTTGTATCTATCACTGATAATGATGGAATGACATTTAAGAAAGCCACGTGGTTAGAGTGGGTCATCTTCAGAAAGTTAGGACGTCACAGATGTGATTTTAAATTAGCAGCTAAGAATCGAATTATGAAGATTTTATCTGAAAATTTAACTTCCTCTTTATTTTAGTTGACCTGGCAAGAGTTGAATGTAATAAGAAAAGTAATCTTCTTTTTCTTTTTTCTGTATCAGCGTATTTACCATTTGGGGGAAAAAAAAGAACAGCTCAGTTGTATATTGGCAACAAAAATGACACTGTCACTTACAAAGGCTTGTTTAAACAATTTATAAGTCAATAACGTAAGAAGCAGTACAAATGATTCACAGATGTAGGTTATACGGCACAAACCAGTGAATACTCTTTTCTATGAGCATGAAGAGATGCCGATCGGATGCTGGTAGGTAATTTCTTCTTGCCTGTGTAACATGCCCTCATATGTATCAACGAAAGACAGGAGTATGGTGTCGCAACACAGCGTCACTCCCGTTAACTATGCGGGTTGGATAACCGAGCACAGCGATATCTCCTTCAGTAGCAACTGACCTTACCAATTGTCAACCCCTCAACGGCACCTCCGGGGGCTGACCAGCAACGCGGTACCGTCGTAAATATGGTATGAATATTCAACAACATTCATCACGCACTGTAATTCACATGCAGTATAATCCATAAACGACTGACTCAAAGTTCTGACATATATTTTCTCTTTGCACACTAACAAACCAAATTGGTCTCACGTAATTGTATACTATAAATTACACAATGAAACACTCCTCCACATTAACTACCAATTTTCCTTTGTTTATTTGCCAGAGCTAGAAGCTACACTACTGTAGTACATAATCTACATTGTATTAACACTTTTCAGTGATATTTTTTATGAGTTGCAACAAGTACTTTAAATCAAGGTATACAACAAGGAAGTGCGAACGAGAGCACAGCGACCAGGTTAATTTTATTTTTTCCACAGAACTTCTTTTCTGATAAAATTTTCACTGTATTCTACAAATTATCTATTGTTATTTGTTTTTCATTTCGTATTTGGTGCTATTATGATCCCTTAAACATTCCAGTGTTTGATTATATTTGTAAGAAATGATCAGGAACATTTGGGGGTCTACAGCATTTTCTGCGATTTCTACTCTTTCCCCGCAAATGTGATCCTTGAATTAGTCTTTCATTTCAGTATCCTAATATCTTCAAGTGATTTTTTTTAACATAAAAAGATGGACCGCATAGAACAACAATACCTAGGATAAGCTAAGTCTTCGTGCTCGACATCCGATTCGATTCAGAGCCAGATCATTGGTCAGTACATTGCGGTTAGAAGGTGCAATTATGTCACATGCTTTCTTAATACACTCACCACTAAAAATATTTTGTCTGCTTACAATTGAAGTTCTAATTATCTTAATAGGTTGATCATAACGATTGTTCAATTTCAATTTACCCTCATTGGGTTTACATAATTGCGAAGAAGTTATGAACAAATTTTATTTTGTGTTGCACATCATTAATTTACTGTTATTATTATTTTTTCATTTCGTTTTCCTGGAAGTTATCTCTATATATAAAGATGAATGTATGTTTGTTTGCTTGTTGGTTTGTTTGTTTGTTGGTTTGTTTGTTTGTTGGTTTGTTTGTTGGTTTGTTTGTTCTACATACAAATCCACAGTTTTCATCCGATCTCGATGAAACTTTGCACACTTATCCTTTGAAACAAGGAGAAAAATACTGTCTACATTTGGTTGAAAAATTATCTGTATAAATAACACATGCTGTCTCATAACTTCGAAATACGGCGACAGGCAGACACGTTGGATGTGGACGTCTCCAGACCGTGCTTCCGTGTAGTGAACTAGCTGCTCAGTGGCTCAGTTCGGTGCTAGCAGCCGGCGGGTATGGACGTATAAACGGACAACTGCCGCGAAGCTCCGAGTTTACAGTGTTAAAGTGTTTAAGTGTTCAAGAGAGTAAAGGGATATTGTAAGAAACTGAAGATTTACAGTCATCAGGCAGGTCATCGGCCAAAGAAACAGAAGAGGTAAGCAATGGCGCATGCGACGTTAACGAGAAAGAATACAGTGAAATTTGCGTTTGACCATGCGTATGTTAGACCAACGGCCTTTGAGATTCACGAGTGGCTATACGACATGGTCAAACTGAATGACGAAGAAATTGTAGGAATTCAGTTAGATTCTTTTCAGAATAGTGTTTTTGTGAAAATGACAAGCGAAAAATTTTGTGAGAAAATAATTGAGCTGTACTCCGAAAATTTGAAATTCAATCACACAGACGGAAACGTTAGCAGTGTTAAAGTATCCAATGCAGGGATGGGAATCAGACATGTAAGAATACTGAATCTTCCCTTTGAAGTATCCAGTGAAACAATATTACACGCAGTTAAACCATTCGGAACAGTAATAGAGAAAATGGAAGACAAGTGGAGTGGTAACATAAGATACAAAAAGTCAAACGGAGTGAGAATAGCAAATATGGAAATATCTAGGCATATCCCCTCCTATATCAATGTGTGTGGTTTCCGTGCTTTGGTAGTGTATGATGGCCAGCCAAGAACTTGTGCTGTATGCAATTCCGTGGATCACATAAGAGCAAACTGCCCAAGAATTCAAACAGCAACATTGCCTTTAACGTATGTGAAGCGGACAGCTGTTCAGGAAAATAACAACGAAAGCCATCGACCGGAATACCTACAGCAATTTCCTCAACTGCAAGAAGTTAACAGCATAGGGGAAACAACATAAATACAGTCAAAATCGCTGCCACTAACATACGTGAAGAGGACAGCTGTTCAGGAAAGCAATGGAATCGATCGACCGGAAAACGCACAGCAACTTCCTCCACTGCAGGAAGATGTCGGAATAGCAAAAATAATAGAAAAAACACCATTGGAAAAAGAAAAAACATGGAAAATTGGAGAAACAAACCAAATAGAAGAAGATAAACTCCAAACGAAGCAGACGGAGAACCTAAACTGTAAAGAACAGGGAAATCCAATAACAACACAAACAAAAAAACGGAAAGACTTAGTAGAAATACTTAAAGACCAAAATGAAATCGAGGAAGCAATGGAATCAGAAAACGAAAGAAGTGATCTCACAAAGACGAATGATCCTCAGTCGACGGCTGATGAAATGGAGTGGACTCAACTGGAACTCGATAAGCCTGGTAGGAAGATACGAGCAAAGAGGAGACCCGAGACATACAGTATACAGACAAGGATAAAGTCAAAAGAAGTGGAAAGTAATGAAACCACCAGAGCAAAAGGGAAGAAAATAAGAATACAAGCAAACGAAAAAATCCAATCAATGTTAATAGAAGAACTACCCTCCGATGCCAATGTGCTTTTAGAAGGAGACAAAGAAAAAGCAAACACCTATCTAAGCTGGGTAGATGACCGACCACAAGGAGAGTTAACAGAGCGTACTCAAACGGACTGAAACCTCAGAGCATCCGCAAAGAACTGAAACGAAGATACAGCAACAATGGCAAAAAGAACCTGAGAGGAAAACTATACCAAGAAACTGACAGCATGATAAAAAGAAAATGCAACAAGTACTGACAGAGATGCAAACATATTGCATAGCAAATATAAACCTAAATAGAATAACAAGCAAAACAAAAACAGAATGTTTAAAACACTTCCTATATGCCGCTGATGTAGATCTAGCCCTCCTTCAAGAAGTTTGTAATACCAATGTCCTTGACATAACAGGATATGAATACATATATAATCAAGGCAACGAAGCCGGAACTGCCATATTGATGAAAGAGGGGATAAATTACAATAATCTTATCAATATAGAAAATGGCAGAGGAATATCAGTCACGATTGAAGCAGTTACAATATGTAACATATACGCCCCCTCCGGAACTCCCAAAAGAAATGAGAGATCAAACTTCTTCAAAGAAGATATGTTACCTCTCCTACCAACAAATACCAACAGTTTGATATGGCCTCGCATTCGGGAGGACGGCGGTTCGAATCCCCGTCCGGGCATCCAGATTTGGGTTTTCCATGGTTTACCCAAATCACTCCAGGTGAATGCCGGGATGCTTCCTTCAAAAGGCCATGGCCGAATTCCTTCCAATTCCTTGCCCCCCATCCTTTCCCGTCTCTAAAGACCTAGTTGTTATAGGAAACGTTAAGAAGTTAAAAAAAAAAGTCTGATATTAGGAGGAGACTTTAACTGCGTGCTACACCCTAAAGATCAGTTCCCAAATTTTAACGCCTGCAACGATCTAAAGGTAATAGTCCAAGGACTCAGATTAAAAGACACTTGGGAAACAAAACATGGAACTGACAGATCCAATACATACCTTACAAAGGACGCAGCAAGCAGAATTGACAGGATATACATAAGTGAAGATATCATTTCCGATGTTACTAGTGCAGAGGTATGGCCTGTAAGCTTCTCAGACCACAGCGCCTACATAATACATATAAATATGAGCAGACAAGAAATTCACCGAGGAAGAGGCTACTGGAAATTTAATACTGTTTTTCTAAAAGATCGCGAACTTAATGAAATGTTCCAAGAAACATGGCAAATATCTATCAGGCAATATCAGAGATACAATAATAAACTAGATTGGTGGTTACAATGCGCGAAACCAAAACTGCGCCGTATGCTGATAGAATACGGAAAAGTAAAGAAGCAAGAACATATGGAAACAGCGGAATTTTATTATGCCTGTCTAAGAGATGCTTACCGGAATACGGACAGATTAATTCAAGACATAATAAAAATAAAAAGAATAAAAGCGAAACTAGTAGCAATAAAACGTTTCGAACTGGAGCAAATGATGATTAGATCTAAGACCAAATATGCTGTACCAGAGGAAAAGACTTCAATTTACCACTATATGCGGGAAAAGAAAAGAGCAAGGATTAAAATTCTTAAAAACTTGAGAATCGGTGAAGACACCATTGTAACAAACCAAAAGGAAATTATAAACGAAGTTCATAAGCACTTTCAGGAACTATACGATGAGGAAAGTATTGACGAGGAAGATTCCAATGACTTACTCAGTGTGGTGTGCAACAGAATCGACGCAAATGACAACACACAACTGGAAAGTAGAATAACAGAAGAAGAACTAGAAGAAATTATAAAAACAAGCCCAAGGAACAAATCGCCTGGCCCTGATGGCATTCCAGTAGAAGTATACCTACAGTTCTGGCCAGCCATCCAACAACAACTGACGGAAGTACTTAATGATGTGCTTACAATACCTAATGTACCCAGAAGCTTCAAAGAAGGATTAATAGTTCTGATACCAAAAAACCACAACAACAAAACCCTAGACGGAATGAGACCTATATCATTACTAAATTCAGACTATAAGTTGTTCACCAGAATACTGACAAAAAGAATGATGCCTCTGATGAATAAAATAATTGCGGAACACCAGGTTTGTGCAGTACCTGGCAGAACAATCATGGGGACATTGAGCGAGTACAAAGACATCATTGCGGCCGCAGCAGTAACAGGAATAAATGCAGAGTTATTGTCCATCGACTTTAATAAAGCCTTCGACAGGGTCAGTCACAAGCACATACGGAAGACATTCGAGATAATGGGATTCAGTAACTCTTTTATTAAAATTATACAGAAACTGCTCCATGAAGCAGAATCAAAAGTTCTAGTCAATGGCTTCAAAACAAAAGCAGTGCAAATAAAAAGGTCTGTAAGACAAGGTGACCCCATATCAATGGCGCTGTTCTCAAATGCTCTGGAACCTCTGTTGCGATACATAAACGCCACAACATCTGGAATAAAATATGAAAACAGAAAAATCACTTGCAGAGCCTACGCCGATGACGTATGTGCAGTGGCCAGGAATGCCGAAGAAATAAAAATCATCAGGGAAAACATCTTAAAATATTGTCGTGCAACGGGGGCAAAAATAAACTTAATTAAATGCAAGATGTTGAAACTAGGTAACGGCATTCCATACCAGCAGCCTCATTGGATACAAGAAAGAGAAACAATGCAAGTCTTGGGAATAGAAATGCACACGTGCCCACTAAAAATGATAGCTAGAAACTGGAGGACAAAGCTAAATGTGATTAGAGGAGCAGTAAGAGAACATTACACCAGGAACCTAAATATTTACCAGAAAGTGGATCTTGTCAATGAATACATAGTCTCAAAACTATCATACTTAGGCAGCATTTTCCCAATTCCAGCTTCAATCGCCAAGAGAATAACCTCGTGCCTTTGTAACTTCATACTAAGAGGAAACATCTTTAAGATTAAATATGCAACAGTGACTTCCCAAAACGAAAGGAGGTCCAGGACTAATCGATATAGAGTTGAAGTGTAGAGCATTATTTATTACCACTATGCTGAAGATCTTAAACAGCCTACCACAAAGTATACCCAGCGTACTGGCAAATGAATTACAACCAATCAGCAAAAAATCACCGGAGAATGTAGGAGGAATCCTCTTCAAACTGAGTCATATAAATATAAAGCAATACCACCTAGAAATTAGCTACATATCACATAAACAAAGCCCCCAGATCAAAACAAGACACCTCCTACTAGGAATGAATCGTCAAAACCAAAGGAACAGACAAGAAGAAAAATACAAAGATTGCAGCTGGGAGCAAATTTGGAAAAATGTCAACAATAAAACGATAAACCTTGCAGTTAAATCCACGTGGTACAAAGTGGTCAATGATATGGTAAGCACTAAAGAGAAATTTTATTCAATACATCTCAACAATACAAACAAGTGCAGCCAATGCCAACAAATCGATACCCTAGTCCACAGATTTGAGTGTGAAGAAATGAAAGAAATATGGGAATGGACTAAGGAAAAAGTCGCGATAATAAACAGGACCGCAAAAAATCAGATCAGAACCGAAGAATTTATAAGACCAAAGAGGAGAGCGTATCCCGATACAAAACATAATGCCACAATGTGGCTACTAGGACACGCCGTATACTACACCTTCTCAAACAAGAGCAAAACAAAACTAGAATACTGGTTTTACCTAACAGAAGAATACAACAAACTGACATCAACTCAAAACAAAAGCTCTTTTGCAAACTTTTTAATTGTTATAAACGAATAAAATAAGAAAACATCAAACTAGACAACATGAATGAAAATCACATTACGAAAAATGGGAACAGAACACCCCATGAGTCAATAAACAAAGGTATAGAGCCAGGCAAAGAGCCTATTCATTGGTGAGCGAAAGATAGGGCTGAAGGGGAGGAAGGAGGCCAAAAAAAAAGTGGCTAAAGAGCTGGCTTACGAACGTCATGGTCTCCGGTTCAAATCCCCGTGGAGGCAAAGATTTTTAAAAGTTGTTTTTCATCGTAAGAGTCAGGCTTTGGCCGTAGGTTATTCGGATTGAATGTTAAACTGTAGATATTAGAAAGTTAGGGGTGCAATGCGAGGCAAATCGTAGGTAGTCTTGCAATTTTGTAGGTATACACTTTTTTACGTTATAATGATCCCTCAGGTGTTGTTCGCAGTCAGTGTGTGAGTGTGAACCACAGTAATCTTTATATATAAAGATGAATGTATGTTTGTTTGTTTGTTCTTCATAGAAATCCACAGTTTTCATCCGATGTCGATGAAACTTTGCACACTTATCCTTTGAAACAAGGAGAAAATACTGTCTACATTTGGTTGAAAAATTATCTGTATAAATAACACATGTTGTCTCATAACTTCGAAATACGGCGATAGACAGGCACGTTGGATATGGACGTCTCCAGACCACTTTTTCGTGTAGTGAACTGGCAGTTCAGTGGCTGAAGAGCTTGGTTACGAACGTCGTGGTCTCCGGTTCAAATCTCCGTGGAGGCTAAGATTTTTAAATTGTTTTTATCGTAAGAGTCAGGCCTGGGCCGTAGGTTATTCGGATTGAATGTTAAACTGTAGATATTAGAAAGTTAGGGGTGCAATGCGAGGCAAATCGTAGGTAGTCTTGCAATTTTGTAGGTATACACTTTTTTACGTTATAATGATCCCTCAGGTGTTGTTCGCAGTCAGTGTGTGAGTGTGAACCACAGAAATACTAATATAAATACGGAAGTAAGTCTCTGTCTTTTTATTAAGTTTTGACGACTAAATGGCTATATCGTTGTGATGGAATTTTATAAGGAAAGCTGTATGAAGGGCACAGGATATTTTTTCCAGTATGATTAACAGTTGTAGTCACGAAATTTTGAAATCATATCGAATAGTGACAGAAATATGTTGGAAATTGATTCTCTTCAAGAGGCAGGTTGACCCATAAAATTTAATTATGGAATGAAGTCGTACGCGGGGAAAGTCTTCGTTCTTACAAAATTTAATTTTGTTGGTTTACTGAAAGGAACTGGACGAACAATATTTGTGTCAATGTTTGCTATGTGCTTTACAAATTGAGTGTTAGATCAAGATAAGAACTGTTGAATTTGACATAGCGCAATGGGAACACATTTCAAGATAAAAATATCATTTTTAAAAACATCAGCAGCGACACTTAACACGTTAATACAAGTGAGTTACGGAGCTTGGTGGGTGAGCGATAACTTTCTCCACTTGCATTCGGGAGGATGCGAGCTTGAATACCGGACATCCAGATTTGTGTTTTCATTCCAGACAAATTCCCGGATGGTTCTTCCAAAGGTCATGGCCGAATTCCTTCCCGTTCCTTGCCCCCATTCCTATCCAGCCCGTAAAGACATCGTCGAGGCGTAAAGCCATCAGCAAAAAAAAAAGCAAGTGAGTTGGTATTGATTGTAAGACCACAACTCACATCAGCTCTAATGAGCCAATAACTTATCAAAGCGTGTTTCTGTCGATTCTAATCTCTTGTAGTTTATTATAGTCGGGAACTATTCAGAAAATTCTGTCACTCAAGAAGGGTAACGTTTTGGCATTAGACTTTTTACTTGAGGTAAGGTTGCTTTTACTGAAACTGATGACTCGAGTTATATTAATAGAAATTTATATATGTACTAGAAATGTGCTGTGGGGTTTTTGTATATCAATATGTATTTTTTGAAATTTATTTTTTAGATCCTCAAAACTGTTGCCAACAATATATCTTGCAATGAATGTCAAAATATGGGCAACATACGACTCATCTGTCGAAGTATGTATACTCAGCAACTGTATTTTGCTTGCTGCACAAACACGGCATATAAAAAAAGAAACAGTCAAGTCGGTCCAAATATGTGGAGTATATTTTCCTCTCAACATCTTGAATACCATACTGTAATTTAAAATTTTAAAGATGTCGGGTATAAAGTACCGAGATAGAAGAATACTTTATAATCAGTATAAGAAACAAGTCGCATAATAAAAGTACAGAAACATGAGAGACACGTATCTGTTAAAAAGGGTGTGTACAAGGTTGTAATCAATCTCCATTAATATTTAATTTGTATAAAGAGGAAGCAATAAAGGAAGTAAAATAAAAATTTGAATGTGGCATAAGTGTTCAAGGAAAAAAAATCAGAATGCTACGATTTGCTGATGACATTGTTCTGTCATCAAAATAGCCTGATGATATTAAAAAGTTACTGATTGTCATGAATATTTTGATTGTCAAAATATTTTTTCAGTACTTTTACTGAAAAAATATTTTGTAATAAATATAAACGAAGGAAAGACAAAATTGAAGAAATGTAGTAGAAATCATAGTAGTAACAGTGGATTAAATACAATCGGATGTGATATACGAAGTAAATGAATTCTGCTACTTAGGAAGTAAAATTACAACTGATGTTAAAAGTAGAATAGCTCTAGTGAAAAAAGCTTTCATAAAAAAACAGAAATATTTTAGTTTCAAATATTGATCTAAAACTCAGAAAGAAGATTTTATCTCCCTATGTGTAGAGGACAGCACTTTACTATAGCAAAGAATGTATTTTAAGAATACCAGATAATAGGAAAATTAAAGCATTTGAAATGTGGTGTTATAGATGGATACTGAAAATTAAGTGGAGAGATAAAGTACGAAATGAACGAGTTTTAGTAATGATGGGCGAGAAAAGAAGATTGTAGAAGAGTCTTACATAAAGAAGAGACAGGATGGTGGGTCACATTTGAAGACATGCGGGTTTGATTAATTTGTTAGTGGAGGGAACAGTCGAAGGAAAGAACTGTAGAGGTAGAAAACGATTAGAGTATATGAAGCAGATAATTGAAGATGTAGATTGTAGGGGGTATATTGAGATGAAGAGGATTGTGCAAGATAGTAGGGATAGAGAATTGCATCAAACCAGTCGAGAGACTGATGATAGCAAAAAAGCGGAAGAATTTCGCAAACTTGTATTAATTCAACCACAGAAACGCACTGCTACCTATCTATGCTAGCTAGAAATAGCCAAGAAATTGTACAAACCATCGAAATAATTTTCAGAATATCTTTTATTATTACGGGCTGCCTTAGAGCTGCACCAATTGAAAAACTGTACGGTCTGGATGGAATCGCTCCCCTGATACAAGTCGGGACGGAGCTACAAAATTGGAAAGCTAAAGTTAATCAAAATGCGGCTAATCCATTATTCCGACATCAATTTCCCAGTCAAAGGCTTACATCTAGGAAACATTTTCTGAGGACAAAGGCTGCATTAGATGTAACACTGAAAGTTGCTCGGCTCAGTCTGTGGCGAGAGAGATTGACTCACGCGAATCAATGGTTATTCATTGTAGAGACGTATCTGGAAGTTGCAATCTTAACTGGAAAACACGGGGCGCGCTAAACAGGTTGAGAAGTGCTGTAGCAGAACGAAAGACAAGTTACCTCAAGAATTCAAATACTGCGAGTGGTTATGGGGCCAAGCAGGCCATCCAGCATCGATACGACTGCCTGCAGTATACAACAACCGCCACTTTCGAAGACCTACTTACTGCGAGTGACTACGATGACCAAGTTGTTCAATCTTGGTCCTGTGTCATATGAGTGATTAGGTGTTGATTGCTATGCATTTCTTTTTTTTTATCTTTCTAGGCTTTTAATTTCTTTTTAATTTTGTTGTTCGTGTTTCTACTGTTGTAACCGCGGCGCTTTTAATACGAAATAAATAAATGACATAAAAGAAGGTAAAAGATCCGATTCCAGGACCGTCGTATGTACCAGAAAATTACACATTTCTGTTTGCCGGCTTAGCATGGACTGTAGTAATGGTAAAAAATTCTCCGCCTACTGCAAAATTGTTTGAAATCGCACTGCAGGAGAGGTGTGGTGGTGTTGATGGTTTTTTTACTCTGCGTGAGGTGTCGGTGTGAGTTAGAGTGTCGACGCACTGCAACCGACATTTACAGCTCGCACCCACTCTGCAGAGCCAGAGGCCACTGGACAGAACAGGACCAGTGAGGGTCCTCCAAGCAGGATCACGAGGACAAGCCGCAATGGCACTTGTCTCGTTTTCAAAGTACCGTCTCTTTAGAACAATAGTATTGCGGTTGGCTTTGTCCGTTTATGTGACCAAGCATGGATTTAGAGTACGAGCGTACCAATAAATGTTTCTGCACAATGTTAAAGGTAAACAATTTGGGGCATCAGAAATATTACATTACCACAGATAAATGATCATAAATCACCAGTATTTCATAATTTTGTTTTAACGCAATAAACATTGTTCCAATATTCACACAAATTAATAAATTCTTTTAATTGTTACTGAATAACACAATTGTTATCCTAAAAATAAGAAAATCAGATGTTATTCACTCGAAATCGGATGAAATTCATCGGCAATATCTATAAAAATGTGGATTAATAACAGAAGCCATCCTACAAAGGTATGTCCTACCTAGTCTTCAATAAACCCAAACGACGGAGATATTAAAATGGGAAAGGTAGAAATTTTAATAATGTTACTGTTAAATACAGATTTTAATTTCGATCTGGTAAGATCGATGTAATGCAACAATAGTACCTACTAATTTTAGAGATACTGTAAACTCCAAGTGAAAATGTTTACGACTGCTGAAGAAAATTTAGAAGAAATTACAAATGTTTTTAATCTATTATATAAAAGGATACAAGAAAAACATTAATCTAATGTTACTAATTACTTAATTCTTGTTTTACATTGTTGATAGTTCTTTGATCGTATGTTATAGTAGACTAACATACAAGCATGTCCAAATGAGTAGAGTAAAAAAACAAAAAAACAGTTAATACCTCATTAGTTTTTTATGTATACAACATATTTAGCGCTTTTTACGACTAGACAATGAGAATGAGGATGAACATAAAGTTACAATTATTTCTTATATATTTCTTCCTATAAAATGGCTTTAGGTGGTACGTTTCAGCATCGAAACGACTCTATACGCTGAGATTCAGTCAGAAGAAGAACGTATTTAAGGGAACAAGTTTTATCGCTCTTCCTCCTGCCAGCCAAAATTTGAATAAGTTGTAATTCTATTCCCGCTGATAAAATTTCTCACCCGGAGTTGAGAACATCAAGCCACTTTCGTCTTAACCCTCGCTGCAAAAGTTTATTCTGAAAGTTGTAATTCATTTGTGGTCCACGTTTTTTTTTTTTTTTCCTGGCAGTATGCTTCTACATCAGTAACAGATTCTATTACACAGAGGCCAAGCTGGCAGCCGACTGAAAACTTTCTTAATTTCAAGTTTAACTGTGGTTTGCGGACTGGGTCGCTCCTCTTAGCATGCGGTGAAAGCTGCATCGCTACAAGGTGCTCCTATGGGCTTAGGTGCCACAGAGACTACCAGCTTCGTAATCGGCTTGATGAAACGTGTCCAAAAAAGATATATTTCTGCGTTCACTTTAATCACCATGTCGCGTACAATAAAATATGCGTCCACAGAATTTCAACGTCAAGCAGTAACGTCATATTAGTGTCGTTTAAATATAAACAAGAATTATTTCACACAGCTTAATTGGTTTCAAATAAAAATATAAATCAACTAACTTATTTTTATTTTAGATAGTTTCTTTAAACAGAAAAACATTTTCTCCATTGGATAGATGTTTACTGATCCCGTTATAGAAAAAAGGAGATGACGGCGCCAGTAGCAAATTGGACACGTACTGTTCGACCGTCGCGTCGCCTTGAAATCGTTCGTCTCTTAATGCCTCCTTCAGTGGACCAGACATATCGTAGTCACATAGATACAAATCTGGACTGTAAGGAGGATATCCAAGAGGTTGCCAGTGCATTACATTGAATTTATTATGACATAGAATTGCTGTGTGCGGCCGTTCATTATCGTACAGAAGGAGGAAATAACGAATCGGTTGACGGCGTCGTTTACTATTACATTACTATTGTTATTACTCCGCGATTCACTAAAAGCGTGTGGAAGAGTGTGCATTCCACCTATCCGGAAAGGTAATAGTTTGGAAAGGATATACGGGATATGGTAGGAGGCGCCAATGGACTATTGTGAGGAACCATACCGGCATTCGTCCTGTGTGAGCTGGGAAAACCTTGGAAAACCCAGATCAGGATGGCCGGACCGGTTTATCGAGAACTAGTCCTGTCGGATTTTAAGTTTACTCGCCGGTAAACCCTTTCTATTACATTTCCTAACCGCTCGTGGAAAAAATGAGAACAGAAATAAATCGGTTCTGGCCCTATTTCCTCTTATCTTATTTTCGCGGCCATTCCTAGATATGAATGTTGCTGGTAGCAATATTTGTTTGCTGTCATTCCGAAATAAGTCAGTCGTGAATTTTTCAATTAGATTATGTTGAGACCAACGCCTTCGGTGTTCAAGGTTTTCCCAACCTAACTCTTTCACATCGCACTTACGCTCTCCCTCCAACTATACATTTCTGTCACGAATCGGGCGGTTCTTCCTTGGACCTTCTCTAATGCCTCCATTAACCCCTTTTGATAGGGTCCCGATACAGAACAACAATATTCTAAGTGAGGACGCACTAGTGACACGTATGCAATCGATTTAAGTTCCGGAGTGCATTGTTTTAAATTACGACGTTTGGTACCTTAAGCAGTCTTGCCATCATGCAACAGCTGGCAGCATTAGGCCGCATTCGTCGTCCTTCGTGTGTGAAGGAAGTCAATCAACAAAACGCCTTTTGAGTCCCAAAACACGGTTGCCATAACTTTCCCAGCAGAAAGTCGCGTCTTCGCCTTGTTCGGGGCTACCTCTTCAATTTTCCTCCACTACACATTCCTCCTCTCGTTTTCTGGGGTACATTGATGGATCAATGTCTCATCGCAGGTCACGATACGGTGTAAAATATCCCCTCCTGCTTCTTCAAAGCGATTCAGTATTCGCTGATAGATATCTTTCCCCTCATTCTTTTGTGTCTCGTTCATAAGGCGTGGAACTCACCTTGCCGATACTTTTCTGTATCCAGGTACGACTGACATAATCGTATGGACGCTCCCAACCCTTATACTCACCTCTGATGCAATCTGCAACAGTAATGTGAGGAACGTATTTCACATGCTCACGCGCGGCCTGAATTTTGATGTCATTGACGCTGGTTGCCGGACGTCGTTTATGGCCTTAGTTCCCCACTTTAACACGACCATTTCGAAACTTCTTAGCCCAAACGAACACTTGGGTTTTACTTAGAGCAACATCTTCGAACTGTGCTAGGAGTCTATTCCAAATTTCGCTCAATTTCACGCCTTCGTTGTCAAGAAAACGAATAATAACGCGTTGCGCAACAGACGGTGTTACCTCTTCTTCATTCATGGTAACATTGAAAACGCGGAAGTGTTTGCGTGTGCTGTGAACATGGTTTTACACGTCTCCATTCACCCGCCTCCGAATTCCTACCAAGTCCTCCCACTGCTCAGGTCACTACGCGAGTCAAACGAAAAAAGTCCGGTTTCTATGTGAATACCCCACGTATGACCTCTGCCCTCTTCTACTTCATTCGAAAAAGTAGTTTTTTCGTTCTGACAGTGGTAAGGACTCAGTGAGATATAGAGGTACATGATTTGATGCCAGGTTACGGTCGAATGTTTACTGTTGCTAATAAAACTGACTTTCATCTCTAACAAAGTTTAGCTTTTTTTTATGTGAAGTACGGTAGGATGTTCCATGATTAAAATTCTGCGTAAAACTGTAGGTCGCTATAATCCAGTAGACCTAAAGGTTGTGTTAGGATGGGTTCGACAGAAGCGGACTGTGCAGCAAATAAAGACTGTCATTAATCAGCCGAACTGTCATACAGGTTTCTCCCGGCCAACAATGCCATACGCATAAACTTTATCCACTTCCTTATTATTTTTTTCTTTGTTCCTTTCTCCGATAATAAAAACACATAGTTCTTTAATGAGTTTTAGTAAACAGCAATATCCTCTACCACTAAGCCTGCATTAATAGAAACTCTTCTTCAAGCTAAATCCAAACTTTCATTATGGTTGGATAAAGAAAAATCAATTTTGTTGTGTCTGAATCACATAGAAATAAGTTACAGGTAGTATACATAAGCATTTAACAGAATAATTAAATTATTGAGTTGGTTTAAAGATGATGGCCTTCAATGTCTGAAATTAGATGCATCGGAGATTAGGGTTTTTTCATAGTTTCCCAAATCACTCCAGGCGAATACCGGAATGCTTGCTTCAAAAAGACCATAGCCGAATTCCTTCCCGTTCCATGTCCCCAATCCTTTCCCGCTTCAAATGATTTCGATGTCGACGAGGCGTTAAAGCCATAAGAAAAAAAAAGGAAGAAGAATGAAAGTATCGAAGCGGTCCGGTGGTTCAGCAATTAAGGAGTCTGAATCAAGATTGAAAGATTCCCGGTTCGAATCTCTGTCTTGACAGGGATTTTCATGAACCTTAATGCAACCTTCACCTCTTGCACAGCTAGCTGTGTAATGTGAAGTACGCCAGAACGGTTTCTGGTTCGGATTCGACGTTAAAATGTTGGTCTCCTGTAACCGGTAAGATTGCCAGGTTAGGTTGAAGCGGCTACGTTAAGGGCGGAATGCGTAACGAATAAAAGCCTGTCACCAGGTCGTTACGCCACACGAGCCCTTCCCCATTTTCCCCAATAATATAAAAAAAAAACTGCGTGTGAAAAATTTTATATTTGACGGTCTACAAATCTGAGATCCCTACGTGTTCATTTAACTGTCGGTACACGGCGGGTACTGCGGCGGGTTAGCAAAAATGAGAGATTTACTTTAATTTTGCAAGTCATCGACTAAAGGACTGACTGTTCAAACGTAATAGAGAAGCCTTCTACGTTTACTGGATCTGCAGTCTAAATTCAAGGCTTCCATTTTAAATTAAATTGATAACAAGTAAAATAATGATAATAGAAATGATTACTAAAACCGTACAATATTTTCTCATTTTTTAAAAAATTTTGTTGTTAGGCATTTACAATCGGAATGTGGATGTAATATCACCAATTTTCCCCAAATCACTTGTCCTTGTCTATGCAATAGTCTGATTCTTTTCCGGTAAAAGTAGACTTGGGATTAATGTATTTTATTCTAGAAGATCACTTTTCAAAAGTGATTTTTGGATACTCAGCCCTCTGCAATAGGAGACCAGCGTGATAGCCCCAACACTGCCAATCTGCGATCCTGGAGTTTGGCATACTTTGAAAAATGAATGAGTAATATAATTTTATTCGCAACCCTAGCGCATGAAAAATTCTCACTAATATCCGTTAAGCATATCACTATATTTTTATTTGAAAACTATTGCTAAAGTAATAAACACTTTCATTGGAATCTAATTTAACCTAAACTCCACGTTTAAAATCATTTTGATTCAATCTTTACTTCGGTGCCTTCATGATAAAAGATATCGTTGACCTGAATTTGTTTTTTAAAGTGTCTTCATGTCCATCTGCAGGTAATTAGAAAAAACACATGTGTGGCAACAGTAAATGAAAGAACTTATAATAATTATACGAGGATTTCGTTAAGCCTTTCCACATTTCCAGAAAAATCTGATTTAATAGATATAAAGAAAACGGGATTACTGTTTTGCGGGGCAAAAATCTGGTTTCTCGAAAAAGTGCAGACAGCTTTTGACGGCTCGGCAGCTTTTGTTGAGTAATTAGCCGCTTCAGAAACAGCAAACAGTGGGGTAAGTCGCGCTTCAAACGTCGGCACAGCCGTGAAACAGGAGCCGTCACACAACTACCAACGACAGCCGTCCGAGGCACTTTGTCGTCTGTAGCTTTGTTCACCAACTGCGACGCTGTTAGCCAAACAGCATCGGCGTGCTCAACTAATTACTGCGAGCTGTCTGCCCACAGCGTGGACCTCATAACCAGAGGCCGCCCGGCCACTTCACGGAACACCACTCTTTGAGAGACGACGTTTTAGCGTTATTACACAGTAATGGAAAGGTACTGATATTGAACCTAGTTTTTCTAAAGCTTACTTTTTGACGCAAGTCTTACCCGATATGAAATGGGTAATAATATTCTCTGCATTTTTAAAGTAACATTATTTATTTAGTTTTCTAACCCTAGTTGAGACAACAGTTTTCTGCAGGAGTTTTACTTCTTACGGTGTTATATCCAAAAATAATCATACTTCTATGCTGCTGGAACGTCCGCTAAACATACAACGTCTGTTGTATAGTCGTTAACCGGCTATAATGAACGTCGTTTTCAGAAACAACACGCTGAGTATTACATGGAATTACAACAGTGGTAGCTCATCCTTCTTCACCCACGCAATTCTTAATTCGATAGGATTCCAGCAACCTGATTTTAATTCCTTTCAAGGAGGCGGGATGGTTTTATTATTTTTAATTGCTTAACGTCAATTAACAGCGAGGTATTTAGAGACGGGAAAGGATGGGGGGCAAGGAATGGGAAGGAATTTGGCCATGGCCTTTTGAAGGAAGCATCCCGGCATTTGCCTGGAGTGATTTGGGAAATCATGGAAAACCCAAATCTGGTTGCCCGGACTGGGATTCGAACCCGCGTCCTCCCGAATGCGAGGTCAGAACCTTAACCGTTCACCCACCACGCTCGGTTGCAGTGTGCATATGAAATGATCTAGCATTACCGCCAAAAAGAAAATAAATACTCCTAAAGATTCTAAACAAATTCTGGAATAAGAGACTACACTTCGGGTATCTACATATTAAACGAATATCTCCTATCATGAAGCTGGGGAATAAATCCGCCATTGGCTTTAACGTGAAGACCAACTACTCTTTCGGCATGTCCATTCACTGGAGAAGATGGTGAGAAGCAGAATCGAAATGGTTCGTCGAGCATCACGGCCTTATTCCGGACACCAGTGGCCGCTCAGAGAGGGAATTCTAATGAGGCTTATTATAATAATTAATTTGGTCTTCAGGGCAATCGATATCACTGCTAAATAGAAACTAATACAGTCACATTGCAGCTGTAAATGATATAATGTTTTATACATTCTCGGGTGGGAGTGCATGTGCATTGTGTGACGTAGTAAACGTATACGTATAAAAGAAGAGAGAGTAAGACTCTTTGTAAAGTTATATAAGAGCGGGCGGAGTATTTTGTTTAGTTAAAGTATGTATAAATATTGTCTGTACCAGAGTCACGCAGCTTTGTGGGTTGGCCACAAGATATCGGATAGAGTTTGAACGGCTGGGATCCGCGACCGCCACTCGAAAGCAGGAGGTGGTAGTAGGTGATCGGGTATTGTAACACCAGACGTAAAGTGTCTCAAAATGAATGATTTTTTTAGACGTTTATATCTGTATTCAATAAATGGCATATGAAGTACAAATGAAGAATTTTCAGTAAAAATTACCAGTATCAAACGCTAAAAAATCAGCAAGGAAATATGGAAAATAATTTTTTGCAATCGTTCGCGGACTAATGCTCAATTTATTTGGTTCACAACGTGAAGAATAGCAAGGATAACAGAAAGCAACAACGAATAATCTCTTCATAATTGTATGCCATAAATCATTTTCATATAAATAATACTACTAAAATTTGCAAAAGAAAAATAAACATAAGTGACCAGGGATTGGTTTCAGATAATATTTAATAAAAGTCTGACTCTTGAAACAAATACAAGTTAATGTCAGTGTTTATTAACAATTTTACACATCCAAAAATAATTCGTTTATTGAAATATAAAGAAATGAATGTCTTGGTAAAACGCAAGTCTAATATGAAAACAATAAATTGTATGAAAGATTTATATTTTTGTGAGTCAATGAATGTCAGTGGGCGTAGAACCTACTTATCGCGGTGAACAATGATATTATCATCGTATATTACGGCACGTTCCAAACTGTAGACCTTGTGGTGTTGGGTACGGATACGCTCTCGCACAATTAGCGATGGTGCAGCTCGGATGGCGACGATCTGGTCTCCCGTGCGGCGAATCAGCGGTGGTGAAGCCGAACAGCGCAGCTCAAGTCAGTCTTCGAAGTGATACAGCCAGAGGCGACGTCACTATTAGGAGCAGAGTACAGCATACACTCAGAAACTTCAAGCTGAATCTGCCAGAGCCAAGATAACTCCTTCTCTCAGAATCTGCCAAAATCCAATAGAACAATTTCCTCTCCGCCGCTCTACAGATACCGCCGTTTTACCGTCGGCATATTTTGCTTGTCCCTCACGAACGGCCATGTGGATATAAAATAAACAACAATTTAGATCGTGAAACTGTCACGAACAAACTTCTGGCTAATTCTTTAACTCATTGTCTCATACTCACAAAATGCTGGCCAAATACGTACCATGTTCCCTCTTTGAAGAACATCGTTTTATTTTCCTCAAGTTTCTGCCGTTATATTCAGTCTTGGCTCCTTAAGTTTTGGACAGATGTGTGGATTTATTTTTAAGGTCAGATCACCAGCCTTTCATATTGTTAATAGTCCTACAAGTGGTTTTCAGGGCCCTATTTTCTTTATATTTATAATGTATTTGTTCACGTAGAAGTATGAGCCTAAATGTTTTCTAAAATAAAGCAACATAAAGTCTTAAAGCCGTAACAGTAATATGTGACAGAAAGGCGTTGGCTGTTGAATCTGATGTGAGCTGATAAAGACAAATGCCAATATGAAAGAGTTGTTCTGCTTCCTGCCGGTAGCAGAATGCTTCATATTTGGCGCAATAGTATCACAAATTCTGTTAACAGCTATTCAAGTATGAAGTTAGTAGTTTCACATAGCAATCAATAATGCATGTAATTGCATCTTTAAATATACTTTTTTTTTGTAAAAGAACCTAGAACAAAGCAGAAAAACGTTCATATGACGACTACCCACTTTAAAAGTTATTGGATGGAACATAACACACATCTGCAGCTGCCCTAAAATTCGTCACATTCAACAGGTAATCAATCGTTAGTTTGAAATGATTAAATGATTTGGTTATATATTATCACTTCAAATGCTTAGCCTTTAGGCAAGCGGTGAACACCAAGCAGGCCATTTGCTGGACTTTCCTCGTGGCTGCAGTCTAGAAGCAGAGGCCTATCCCAGGGGTCTTCATCTTCTTAAATGTTTTCTTTCCCCTCGCGGCTTTTTTTTTTCGGGAGCCCGATAAACCACCGACAGGGGGGTTGGGGCGAGACGGCGATCTCGCCGACCGCACAGCAAACACCCTTCTTTCAGGGAGGAGGGTAAAGGAGGAGCACACTGACGCGTGCGTGAGCCCGCACCGAATGGGATGCCCAGATTTGATTTATTTGTGGTCGGGGTTAACGGGCAAACAATCTGGGAGCCTGAACGCGGGCGACCGCGTGAAATATTTACGGTTGACGGGAACGAGGCGACAGATAAATCATGTAAGGCGCCCGGCTTGGACCAGACTGGTGGCAGGCCCGGCCAGGAGCCAATAAGCGGCTCAAGAAGGGCGCCACGGCACCTCCCACGCTGTGATACACAGTGGCTACACTGTGACGTCTGTCTCGAAATTACGTGAACTTATCAAACAAACACTAGCTGTTACCGGCGATTTCGTACGTGTCGACTTAGAATTTGCTAGATTTGGATCTAGGAAGCTGTATTACGTTAAATGTGTCGCAGAAAGCAAGGCGTCGGAATAATATGTCGGGGAAGACGTGTCTCATGAAGAGAACTAATTTACAATACTTTCAAGTTAGGGGGCCTCATGTGAACTCCCACGTAGCCCTACGTGGCTTTTGCCTCTACCCCCCCACGTAGTACGTAGCTTTTTTACCTTTTGATTCCAGAAGACATTTTGTACTGTTTTCTCATGTTAGACTATTGTAAATTACATACAGAGATAATTAACTGAGGGAAATAAATATTCACTGCTGTGTGATTTCTGTTCCTCATTTTAACTGTGAAAAATGTTATGAAAGGAAAGCTACATGACCTGGCTCGGAAAGCCCCCCCCCCTTTTCCCCCACGTAGCCCAGCGTAGCCTACCAGCCAAACCCCTTCCGCCCCCTGGACCGAGCCACGTAGTTTGTTCACGCTCCCTTAACACAAAATAAAATTCATGTTTGGCGCAAATCCGCATCAATACTATGTATTATTTTAAGTCTTTAAATGAAATTTATTAACATGCCATAAACAAAATAACTGCGAGAGAAGCAAAGGCTGAGAAATAGATATAACTTTACAGAGAATTACACACGCTATTTGTCTGTCTATCACCGTTCGGTTAATTTTCACCGAGCTTGGTAGGTGAGCGGTTAACGCTGTGGCTTGCATTCGGGAGTAAGGTGGTTCGATTCCCCGTTCGGGCATCCAGATTTGGGTTTTCCGTGGTTTCCCAAAATCACTCTAGGCGAATTCCTTTCCTTTCCTTGTTCCCAGTCCCATCCCGCCTCTAATGGTTCAACGTTGACGAGTCATAAAGGCATAAATAAAAATAGGTTAGTTTAGAAAATTTTATGACAAAATATTTTATTTAATCCCGTGTCCTTTCTAAAGATATGCAGAATTCCTTATAAAATTTCATGAAGGTCGGTTTAGCCGTTTAGACGTGAAAAGATAACAAATAGACAGAGAGACAGAATTACTTTCTCGTTTTTTCTACTAGTGTATATAACAAGCCAAATGTTGACTGAGCCACGCGCTTTTATGGTTCCGTAATATTGACCTTACTAGTACTATTACCTTGTATATAGCAGGTTAGGAGATGGTGGTTTGTTACAAAAATCACTGCTTGCGATTTTTTCAGTTTAGATGGTGGACTTCTCTGTACCGCTCTCCAACACCGAGTGAAGCTACTCAGCTGAATCATGTCTCTGCACGAAGTTAAGAAAGACGCCGAGAAGTTGATTTCTGATAATATACTTTTACGTCTCTAAGAGCCGACTCAAGGTAAAATCTCGCATATGCCTGTCACATAACGAATAATTAAATAAGGTGTAATCCCAATGGCTACAGTAATTTTTTCTTATCAAAACATAACAACTACTACACGAGTACACGTATTTAATTCTGTGACAGGCACACAATATGAGATGGGATAGATACAGTATTGGAAACCTTATAATAGTAAACATATATTTTCAATTCACCGAAGCGATCCAATCCTATCTAGAGACAGCAAGGAAGGTGACTGCATCTCTGCTGAACTGTTCAGCAGTGACTAAAGTGAATGTCAAAATAAAATCTATTACATTTCACAGTAAGAAAACCAACATCAGAGATGAATTATTAAGTAAACTGGAGCTTGAGTTTAGAAATCTTGGGGTTGGTTGCTGTCCTTCAGATCAGTGCTCGCAACTACTAGAATAAATATAAAAGTAATTTCTAGTAATTCTGTACCGTGTTTTGCGTCCGAAACAAATAGGGATTTTTTTTTTTTTTTAATATTCTCTTTTCCTAGCACCATATATATACTGATGTTTTTTATGGCAACGATTTTGTTTCACGAACATTAATGTAGTATAGCTTTTAGTCGCTCATGTTGTGCGTTAAATGGCTGATGAAGAAGCGAATTAGGGACATCAGACAAACACGAGTGACAAAACCGTACTTTTCTCTTAATAACAATTATTTTTCTTATGAATGTTGAGTCAGGTGAATAGCATGCTATTAAAACCACCTACACTCGGTTAATTTTTCATCCAATGTTTATTTACCGATACAAAAATTAATATTATAAGAGGAAATGTAAATTTATTAAGAGTAAAAACTAACATATCTTGGAACAAAATCATTAAAAAAAAAATATAGAGACCTTGTCGTGAGTTGTTCATTACTCTCAACAACATTTACGGATCGACTCTCTGAAAGGTAAACAGGAACATCCAATATTTGAGGATTTGCTGGCCAAGCATGAGAGTGCATGAATCCTCGTTCTCCTGGACGAGTACGAGTGGGCCTGCGCACATCGCCGTAACGTTAATTGAGTTTCTTTTGAAAAGGCCTTACATAATATCATTTCGAGGCCTTTGTGAGGAAAGTGATCTCATCTAAACATAAGATATGCTTAGCTGAATTTATTGCAGCAGGATGCATCGGAATATGAGTTCTCAAATGATCGCCTTTTGTCCTCTCAGTGATCCCTGGGTCCGTCGAGTAGGGACGACATCTGGCGGTTCCATTCGCGTGTTGCCAGGTGGTTAAAACCCGCCTTACAATGGTATGTAGTCCTTGATTTTCACAGCAAACCTAACTTAAAATAGTGACATAAGAGCGTTGAAATTTTGACGGATTCGTCAATTTACCAAAAATCTCATAAAGGAACATTAGCGTTGCACGTTCGTTTGTTTCATTGTAACTGAAATGGCGCAGTGTACGAAGTTCAATGCTCCATAGCCGGATCTCCCCATCCCCCTTTTTCCACTCATTATTCTTCTTCTTTCGTGCTAATGATCTCAAAAACATGCATTTTCTCTGAATCTACCTATATACTGCTATAAAATCTCATCATACCAGAAAGAAAAATCAGTAAGCCGGCCCAAAACGCGCGTACTTGTATCTTCCATGTATGAGTATCTCCCTTCAAATACACTCAGATATCATTTTCCCCTATCTTCTCGGAAACAACGTAGAGCGAGGCTACAATAATTTAGCTCTTTATTTGAAAACGACTTGCTTTATTGATGAGAATTTCGGTCATACTTTAAGCCATTAAACTAACAAAATAAAAATCCATTTGCAGGATTATTGGCTTCCGAATGACAAGTAAAGGGAATAAAACCAATCATGGTGTTACTTGTTTAAAATGGACTTACTTATGATTTGGATTATTTCACAATTTGTAGTTACACTCATTTATCGAGTTATGTGATTTAATAAAGGTGTATAAAATTCTCGCAAATGAAATCAATAAATTCAGCTCATTAAATAAGCTCTAAGCTGGTTCATGAACATAATTTCAGTTTAGATGCAGTGCCTTAAGGCTTTACTCTCACATTGTTTAATTTTTCATAGAGCCACTGGAATCACTGTAAGACTTATTAAGTCCTGATGCTGATAAATCAACGATACACACGTCTGTAAGAGGCTTAGTAGAAGTAGTAACGTAAAAGAGACGATGCTAGTTTTGTTGAAATTGAGGATTACAAAATGAGAAAAATGATAACCCAAGTTTTTATATTAATTCTGCCTTCATTTGGATTTGTGTTCTTAATTAAGAATACCAATAACAATATACGAAATAGTGATGTAAGCAAAGACGTAAAACTCAATACAAGTATAGAGTTTAGTAATTAACGAAATGCTGCACTACGCGTATAGCTGAAATGGTAAAAAACAGATAATAATTTTAGTCCAGCAACAATTTCTACATATTTTGTAATTAAGGATGCACCTCATATTTATAACAGCAGGAAAATATTAAATAGTAAAGTAAACAAAGTTTTCAGAATAGTTAAGGTCTTGCGAATACACACAGCGATATGAAGCGTACTTAGTCAATTAAGACACATGCTTTGGTTTTAACGGAATCAGACTAAACATTTTATGATTGATCCATGAGTGGTGTGATATTAAAATTAGTTACTTTATTTCCAAAATGACTTCTAATACCTTGACGTCGATGAGGCGAAACACTATAAGACAAGATGACTGCACTATATCAGAGAGCAGTCCTATTGGCGGTATTTTATGGATATAATTGTTCTTCTGAAGTAAATTGTAGCAAGACAACAAATTGTTATTTTGTGAATATTCAGAAATGAAGTTTTATTCTCTTGTTACATGCCTTATCATATATCACATGTATGATATTGGGTATTAAATGCTGATAAATCTAGAAAAAATTATTGGCTGCATTCTACGTTTGTTTCGCTTTTGACATGGACGATAGCATTGATGTCCTTTATACCAAGCTTGATAAATAGGAATTGTATTAATACTTACTTAGAAAGTTCATACCAACGAATATCTTTTCAGAAATTGTTGCTGTTTGTCATGGAAATAAGCGTGCTAAGATTTTACCTCTTTTTTTATGGATAAACGTAGCAGATAATTTAAAGAATTGCCTATTAGCTGTAATGTATTGACAAAGAGATCCAGAAAGTTTATTACTAATATGAGAATGAACTTGAATGCGATCATAGGAGAAATGTCTTATTATATAGTTTAAATTTTTTAGATTGTAAAATACAGTATAAAACATCGAAATCAATAATAATATTGTTAGCGTGATATATAAGAGAGAAATAAATTTGGTCGGAGTGGAAGAAAACTAAAGAAAGTACGAAAATTTGTAGGGTGTAAAATAAAAGGAGAAGGATAATTTTCTGACGTATCCATCTGCTTATTTATTCATTTACACTTAATTTCAAAAATTGTTTCAACACCTCGAAACCAACAAAATTTACCTGCTACCCATCAGTCTTCCGATCACATCCCACAACACGAAATTTCGAAATTTGTATTAGACCAGAATTCTAACCGTGGGACTTACATGAAAGGCACGTTAAAGCCAAGGTCAAGATTTCGATGCGGACTGGCAGATCTTAAAGCACCAGTCATTCAGATCCGCAACACGTTCTGACGCTACTGGTCATGAATAACAACATGTTAATATGGTGCAGATGTATACAGCAACACTCGTGAATACATTTGCACGGCCCAGAAAGAATTTTTCATTTCTCACTCCTCATAAATTTTTCGCCGAGGAATTCATTGCCCCAGCAGCTTCAGAATAACAAAAAAGTTTTTGTTTCGTAAAATATCCACGGCTATAAATCTTAAGACGGATAGCTGCGGTAATTAAGCAATTTATTTTTTATATTATGCAGAAATATCTTACACAAATAACAATTTGTATCAATACTTATAAAATGGCTAATTTGTTGGTATGTTAGCGTAGAAAACAAATAGACTTATACACTTAAAATTGTGCACAAAAGTACAGTAACAAAACAAGGATTTAAAATCGCATATTGCACATCTTATACTTAAGTCTAAATAGAAAAA
>JARYHS010013631.1:11121289-11189463 GCA_031002005.1 Vandiemenella viatica | reverse complement strand
GGGCTTTTGGTTCTGTGTGAACGCCATCTGTGGTGGCCATTTATTCTTATGGAAAGTGGATTTGTGGTCAAACCGATATATGAAGCTAGGCAGTGGTTGCAAGTTAATTGGTAAATTACATGGGAGGTTTCACAGGTGGCATGTCCTATGATAGTGAAGCTTTCCCCTGTGACATGGTTGTTGAAAGTGGCGGAGACATGGTGTATGTCACACATCTTGCAGCATGGTCTATTGCATGGGAAAGAGGCTTGGGGCTGACTGTTGGGATATTAATGATTGGGTATTATCCGAAGTTGAGACCAGGTGGTTGCCTTGTGCCCAGTTTGTACTGGTAGGCATGTTCCCACCCGAGTTCAAAGAAGCTGCTGCTATTAGGGAGGACTCTGATAGCACGGACCGTGAAACGAGTTGAAATTATTCAAGTCATGGGTGATGGCATGGGCAGCAACTGGGTGCTTTTGGTTCTGTGTGAACGCCATCTGTCGGGGCCATTTATTCTTATGGAAAGTGGATTTGTGATCAAACCGATATACGAGGTGCATTCAAGTTCTAAGGCCTCCGATTTTTTTGTCCAGACTGGAAAGAAATAGAAACATGTGCATTGTTTTAAAATGAGTGTGCACTTGATGTTAATACGTGACAGAGATGGCAGCACTGTACAACAGATGGAACTCTAGCGCCAGCGTCGAGAATGTGAACTGTTTTAGATACTTAAAATGGCAAACATTTTCCTTACTTGAACAGCGTGCAATCATTCGTTTTCTGAATTTTCGTGGTGTGACACCAACCGAAATTCATCGACAGTTGAAGGAGACATGTGGTGATCGAGTTATGATGTGTCGAAAGTGCGTTCGTGGGTGCGACATTTTAATGAAGGCAGAACATCATGTGACAACAAACAAAACAATGTCGGCCTCGCACAAGCCGGTCTGATGACATGATCGAGCAAGTGGAGAGACTTGTTTTGGGGGATCGCCGAATGACTGTTGAACAGATCGCCTCCAGTGTTAGCATTTCCGTGGGTTCTGTGCACACAATCCTGCACGACGACCTGAAAATGCGAAAAGTGTCCTCCAGGGGGTGCCACGAATGCTGACGGACCACAACGCACCCACACATTGGGCTAACCTTACGCAACAGTTTCTTCACGAAAACAACTTTGAAATGATTTTGTCATGCTCCCTACTCACCTGACCTGGCTCCTAGTGACTTTTGGCTATTTCCAACAATGAAGACACTCTCCGTGGCCGCACGTTCACCAACCGTGCTGCTATTGCTTCAGCGATTTTCCAGTGGTCAAAACAGACTCCTAAAGAAGCTTTCACCACGGCCATGGAATCATGGCATCAACGTTGTGAAAATTTGTAGGTCTGCAGGGAGATTACGTAAAGAAGTAACACCAGTTTCGTAGTTTCGGGTGAGTAGTTAGTTAGAAAAAAAATCGGAGGCCTTAGAACTTGAATGCACCTCGTATGAAGCCAGGCAGTGGTTGCAAGGTAACTGGTAAATTACATGGGAGGTTTCACAGGTGGCGTGTCCTATGATAGGGAAGCTTTCCCCTATGACATGGTTGTTGAAAGTGGCGGAGACATGGTGTATGTTACACATCTTGCAGCATGGTCTATTGTATGGGAAAGAGGCTTGGGGCTGACTGTTGCGATGAGGAAGACTATGCTTGTGGACTAGAAGTTCGCTGAGGTAGGAGGAGCAGGGAGGATTTTAGGAAGATTGGATCTCATTTCAAGGCATGTTTGTAGGAAATCATATCCCTGCTGGAGGATTCTTTTAATGGATTAGAGGCCTGGGTATATACACTGACAGTAAGTGACAAGTTTAGTGTAGGTTTAGGCCAGGGGTGTGTCTGGTGTCAAGGATACGTTGGTAGGCTAGTTCCCACCTGCGGCGTTCTGAATGGGTGGTGATGTTCGGAAAAACTCTGATAGCTCTAACTGTGAAACAGGTGTTGAGATTGTTCGAATCGTGAGTTGGCATGAATTGCCACTGGATGGTCTGGGTTGGAAGTATAAACTTTTTGCCTGTGGCCATTCATCCTTTAGGATAGTTGTTGAGTGGTGAGGCCAATGCAGGAAGCAGTACAATGGAGACAGGTGAGTTGGTAAATAAGGTGAGTGGTAGCACATGTAGCATGTCCAATTATGTGAAAGGATTCTCCTGTGACAGGATTAGAGTAAGTGGTGCAGGGTGCATGCTGCATGTTTTACAGCAGGGTCAGTCACAATGGAAGGATCCCTGTGGAGGTCTAGAAGAGCCCCAACGTTTTACTTAGTACAGAGACATTCATTTCCTTTGACAAATTGAGAGATTAAAAGAAACCTATTAGAATAGTATGAATCATTATAATGAAGAAATAATGAATTATTGCTTTGACAGAAGTTCCATGTGGTATTAGCTGATGTGTAGCTGCTGTTGTTATCTTCCACATGTGGTACACCACACTCCTTTTCAAGGAGCTGTATTAGTGAAGGTTGTGGTTAGGTTTAAATGCAGCCTGGATCAGAATTATATTTTATGGTGCATAGTGTATTTTTAGTGAAGAAGGTGGTGGCCATAATTCCGACTTTAGTGACGTCAGAATCAGCTTGAGATGTCTATTACTGCTAAATGAGTAATGTTCATAACAGTATTTTAGTGCGCATTGAACCTTTGGTACCTATTTACTGGCTCTGAAGTACACTTTGCCTTGAAGAGTAAATGCCAAGGCAGCAGTCGACCATATTTACAGCCTGAAAGGAGAATTTTTTCTGCTTTCTGTTCTTTGAACAAACCAAAACTCTTATAATATGTCACAGTTTCAAGTGGATGAAGTCATGAGTAACTGCTAGTATTTTATATTGGATATGTGATTCTGCAAAGACAATGAAAAAAGTACTAACACATCTTTGGTGCACCCTTAGTGATATGAGAATGGGAAAAACACACAATAGATAAGTGTATACAAAGATAACCCTACCATGTGTTATAGCATTTTATTTCTTTCTCTCTTAAGTACAGTGAGTGAAGTTCAATATTTGACGCCTGTCATACAGAGCATCCTGTGGTTACTAGGTGCTTATGGAAACTTAGGCATAGGTAGGTAGTATAGCCATCGCCACCATCAAAAAAGTCTACTACTCTTCCATGATATCCTCCACTAATATTGCCTCATCCTTCCTAAAGAAGATCAGCATACTCACTCAAGCTAAAACCTGTGCCACTAGGAGTGTGTCCAAAATTCTGATTTTATCACTATACTGAATTTGTCAGGTGATCACTCAGGTCAGGTGAAGACTCATGCCTGCCATTTGGGATGAAATGAATTCTATCTCTGGTTTGACTATCCAGATTTCGGTTTTGCTAGGTTTTCCACATTCACTCAAGGAAAATGCCTGAATAGTTGTTTTTTTTTTTTCCCCAAAATGCAGCAGCCAAATTTCTTCCAATTTTCAATCCTCTTCACCTCTAATAATCTTTGATGAGCAGAAAAGCCTTAACAAAAAGAAATTTTCACCTGAGTTAGAAACTATCACCTCTGGAAAAGCTTGCTGTATAATGTGAAGTATGCTAGAATGCTTCCATGATTCAGATTCCATGTTAAACTGCAGGTCTCCCTCACATGGTAGGATTACCGAGTTAGGTTAAGGTAGCCACGACTGAGGCCTATGCGGAGCAAAACCAGCAGCCAAACTACGCTTCAGGGTCTCCCAGCGAATAATGCCATACACATTATTATTATGTCCATTTTATTGTGATAACACACACACCTCTGTATACACAAGAAGTCTTATAAATTGAATAATTGGAAAAGCTACTGCGGGTCCTGGTAGGGCGAAGTCCTAAATGGTCAGCACTTAAAGGCACTATTCTCTTCCCGGGTGCCATGAAAAGGCCTCTTGACAAATACACTCTGCTTGGCTAGGATCTCTCATCTCTACTTCTCACTCCTTCCGTGGCGTATCTCCGTAGTAACCTAAAATGTTGGTACAGTTAGCACGTTAATCTACAATACCTTCAAACCTATTCCAAACTCAGAGAAAAATATACATTGCTAATTTGTGCGAAGAGATTCAAATTTAAAGGCCTTGTGTACCTTACCAGTGCAAGCTAAATCTATTACCCGCATGACTACAAATGACTGTTCTCTAGCAATGGTTCAGTTTCTTGGAACGCTAGGTTTTTGTCAGGAACGAATAACATTCCAATCTAACATAAAGGCGTTACTTTTTGCTTCCTATAACATGCTCCATGAGCGATCCTGCTATCACCACTCATAAAATGAGTGACGATTAAAATCCGCTAGATTTTTAATATCCCCTTTTTTTGCTTATGGCTTTAAGCCTCGTCGACGTCGAGATCATTAGAGGCGGCAGAGGACTAGGGGCAAGGAACGGGAAGGAATTCAGCCATGGTTTTCTGAACGAAGCATTTCATCATTCGTCTGGAGTGATTTGGGGAAACCATGGATAACCCAAATCTGCATGCCGGACGGGGATCCAAACCCACGTCCTCCCAAACCAAAGAGGCACTGAGCAGTATTTATGTACATGCCGTAAGTAGACATAGTTAGCAAGTGGCATATTTGAAGCAGGCAAATGTGTTACGAACCAAAATATTCTGAAACTGGATGGGTATCTCCCTAATTTTGCTGGCACGTATTTAATATTTTTTGTAAATTTGCATCTCATTAATTATTACCATTATTTATGGATCAAAGAGGTGTATGAATTGATTTTATAAGCACAGGTAAATCAAAAAAATGCCATAATCTGAACATTTATAATAAAAATACATGACCAACAGATATGAGGTGCATTTACTTTTAAGATCCATAAACAATAAAAATATAGATAAACAACACCTCCATCTTGCATTAACGCTCATTAGACCTATATCATACCTATCAATATCGTAATATAAAATGAAAAACGGGTGACAATCAGGCGGCCGATTGAATTACCATAACTTTATAAAAATTACAAAGTGTTTGTATTAAAACAAAAACATGTAATGAAATGTTCTATCTACCCCTAATGTTCCTTTTTTGGGTTATGACTTTTGGATCAATTTAAAATCTGAAATTGCACATGAATATACTCAGCATTGGCTCGATAAAGAAATTCTTTATCAAGTCACACGTCAGACAAGTGTGAGATTTGTTGGTTTGCTTGAGCGTTACGATAAACCCTGGATGTGGCATAACATCAGGCGTACAAATGCATCCTTGGAAAGGATTCTCTGGCAGCCGGCTAATTCACGCATTGGTTTGATTGATGTGGCCTGCATTGGTAGGGACAGTTATACTCGCCATGGACTCCATCTGAATGTCAGAGGTAAGAGGAAGCTTTCGCTTCTTATTGCTGATGAGGTCAGAGGATGCCACGGTGAGTGAAAGCGGTATTCCTGTGATAAATGGATGCTAAGTCGCGGCCTTTTTTAGGGGTAAATAAAATAGATTTATTAAGATGTCTAAAGGAAATTAATGTCTCTGATGATCATAATTTGTTAAAATTAAAAATTCCAACTGATATACCAGTATGTAATAATAAAATAAACAATTCAAAGTCATTGCGTCAAAGTGTTCAAACCCGTATTTTCCACCAAAATATAAGAGGAATATTTAGTAAAACTGATGACATTACCTTAAGCCTAGAAGAGATTCAAAATTCCAGAAATTTTAATGTAGACGTTTTGTGTATATCTGAGCATCATTTGTCTGATACAGGAATATCTCAGCTGTCCATCCCAAATTATAAATTAAGCTCTCATTTCTGCAGATGTAAAATGGAAGAAAGGGGAGTTGCCATTTTTGTTAAAAATAATATTGAATGCAGTAGGGTAGTTGTAAGTAAGTATTGTATAGAACAACACTTTGAATGTTGTGTTACTAAACTAGAATATGATAAGGAAGAGCTGATAGTGATAGCAAATTTACAGGGCCCCCTCAGGTAATTTCAGACTGTTTTTATATCATTTAGAGTCTTTGCTACTAAGTTTTACAAATAGCAAACAAATAGTATTATGTGGAGATTTCAATGTTGACTTTCTGAATCACAGCAATGATAGATTAGATATGGAAGCCTTGATGTTGTCTTTTAACTTAACAGCACTTGTAAATTTTCCTACAAGAATACAAAATAATAGCAGGACTGCAATTGATATTTTTTTATGGATATTTCTCAGTGCAGTAATTACAGCATACTTCCAGTAATAAATGGTATCTCAGATCATGATGCCCAGCTATTATGTATCGAGTCCAGGAACACTGTTAAACAGATAAAGAAAAGCTGGGTTTATAGAAGAAATATTAGTGAAAATAATATAAAACACTTCATAGATACCTTAAACAATGAAAACTGGTTAGAAGTATATAATGCGCAGGGTGTTAATGCGAAATTTGATTCCTTTCTGAATATATTTCTAACACTTTTTGAAGGTAGTTTCAAAAAAAGGAAAATTCTCAACACTCCAAACAATGAACTGGGCATGGGATGGATAACATAAGGGTATTAGAATCTCTAGTAAAACAAAGAGGGACCTTTATTTAAAATGAGAGAATCAGATAACTATGCGCTGAAAGTTCACTATAAACTTTATTCTAAAATACTAAGAAATGTAATAAGGAAGGCCAAGAACAGGTACATATCGGCGAAAATTGAAAATTCAGACAATAAAATGAGAACAATATGGAATATAATAAAGACTGAAACAGGAAAAAACTGTAAATCACTCTAAAGACATAAAAAATAGCGAAGTAGGGGAAGTTTGTGAAATATTTAACAAACATTTTACGTCAGTAGTAGATAAATTAGGCATAGAAAAGCAATCCCTACATAGTGCTCTAAGGCTGCTTGAGACTGCTTTCCCAAATAGCTTTGTGGCAGATGAAATTGCCACCAGTAAGCAGTCTCAGAAATAAATAAACTCATTAAACAATTAAAACCTAAAAATTCTTCCAGCTATGAAAATATTTCAAGTAAATTACTGAAAAAGATGTTCAGACTGTATCAGTCATGTACTTGCTCACATTTGTAATGAATCCTTAATACAAGGTGTTTTTTCCCGATAGACTAAAATATGCTGTTGTAAAACCATTATTTAAAAAGGAGAAGTAACATGTGTAGAGAACTATCGTCCCATTTCATTACTTTCAACATGCTCAAAGGTTTTTGAAAAAGTCATGTATAGTAGAGTAATAAAACATGTTACACACTATAATATCCTCACTAATTCACAATTTGGGTTCAAAAAAGGATCATCCATAGAAATGGCTATATATTCATTTTTAAATAACACATTTGAGGAACTGAATAATAAAATGAATCCTGTAGGAATATTTTGTGATCTTGCAAAAGCATTTGACTGTGTAAATCATGAATTACTTTTGAAACAAATGGAATACTATGGTATTTTTGGGACCGCAGGTAAATGGTTTAAATCATACATTGAAAGCAGAATGCAAAAAGTTTCAATTTTTGATTCTAAAATAAGTAAAGATGCTTCATCAGACTGGGAGAAAATAAAACATGGAATTCCACAAGGCTCTGTCTTAGGTCCCCTCCTCTTTCTGTTATACATCAATGACCTTCCTGGAAATTTATCCGACAAAGTTAAGAGTGTTTTATTTGCAGATGACACTAACCTGACTGTGCGTAAAACACCAAACAGTACTATAGAATTTAATGTAAATGAAGTACTTAGAGTAGTAGCAAATTGGTTTAAGGCAAATTCATTAAAATTAAATTTTGAAAAAACACATTATATTAGGTTTAAAACAAAAAACTATGCACAGCCAGATATATGTATAAACTAAAAAACAACACAATCTTAGAAACAGAGAGTATAAAATTTCTTGGTATTAAAATAGATCAGAAACTCTGTTGGCATGATCATATCACTACACTACTGACAAAGTTTAAGTAGTGCCACCTTCGCAATACGAACACTTTCTCTAACGGCAGATCTAGAATTAATGAAACAGGTGTACTCCTCATATTTTCATTCAGTAATGTCATATGGCATAATTTTTTGGGGAAACTCTTCACAAAGTAAAAAAGTTTTCATAGCACAGAAAAGAGCTATTAGGTTTCTGTGTAGGGTAAAACCAAGAACTTCTTGCAGACAACTCTTTAAGAAACTCAATATTCTTACAACGTATTCTCAGTATATATATTCTTTCATGAGCTTTGTCATAGAAAATTTTAACCTGTTTACACCTAATTCACAGGTACACAGTTTCAATACAAGAAACAGAAATAACTTGCATAACACAGAAACATCTCTGTCATTAGTACAAAGAGGAGTTCATTATTCTGGGATACATCTGTTTAATAAACTACCTAATCGTATAAAACAGATTTCAGATAATGAAGATGTATTTAAACAAAAACTTAGAGATTATCTTATTGGCAACTCCTTCTACTCCATTCAAGAATTTGAAGAAAATAATTAATTATACTCATTATGACGTTTGCAAAACTCAGTTGCAAAAATGTATGTTTATTATTATTTCTTGTATTTGTAAAATATGTATATATATATATTTACTATGATATGACTCATATTATGTGTATATGTATCAACAATGACATGTTTCACATCCCGGAGGTATTCCCTCAGCAGGGATCCATGGAACAAGATTGATAAATAAATAAAATATAAATAAATAAATAAAGGATATAGAAAAACTTGGTTCAAACAGCAAAATCAAGAACACACACTGGCACACAGAATGCTTTCACTATCATGATCTATACTTGGAGTCTTGTAAAAGATGTAATACTCGCCAGACGTACAAAAAAATCTGTAAAATTTGTGTATACATCACACTGCGAATAATTTAATTTTTCTTATTCTGTATATAATTTAAACTATTAAGGGCTGAATATTCTTGTTGTAGAGTTTTATAGTTTATTCTATAATTTTTTTGTGATAATGTTTAAACACCCAGTTTTCTCTCTCTTTTCCTTTCATAATAAACATCCGGTAATATACATCACTCCGTTATTATTCGTCGAATTTTTATGCAGAAGTTCTGGTGCATCACGAATTTAAAGACAAATAAAAAATAATTTTTTAAATATCGAATTATAACTACCATGCCATTACTGAAACAATTTTTACACTTACTTTGTGTATCTGAAATAATAATACCGTAACACTAGTTAAGAGCTACCATGTTAGAAGTAGAAATACCGTCTTTTTTTTCACGACTTGAATATTGCGAACAGCATAACATTTTATATAAACATTAAATTAAAAATACAGCCAGCATAAATTGTGAAAATAAAGCAAACAATTTATAGCCCCGCAACTATTTCAGATGGAAAATAAAAAAATAAACATGTATAAAATAACAGTTGACTGGATTACTGTTTAAAATACAGCGATACCGGTCTTTTAAGGATTTAAAGAGGCTAAAACAACATCTAAAATCAATTTGGTTTTCTAGCTCTAGCGAAGCAATATCTCTGGAAGAACAGAAAAACAAAATCGATTTCGTTGGCAAAAATGATGACTAATTCAATAAAAATAATGAATAACTCAGTATGTAAATTGGACACACTATTCTGTAGAAATGATTGTTCAGCAAAATATACATAGTTGACAGCAGTGACAGTAACAAATTGAGGTTCAACTTATTCTTCTTTCGTACCCTAGCTAGAGTTTATTTATTGTTCTCTCTTATTTTCTTGTAGATGCACTGTACTGAAATAAATGCTTACCTGGTTGAAGATTTACAAAAAAGAATTTTAAGTTAGCGACGATTTACTTGTCATGTTGGTTGATCTTGGAATCACAATTTGTTTTAACTTACGGGGCATATCAGCCTACGAATTTACTTAAAAATCGCAATCGGATGGATTACCTCACGTTTCATGTTATTACCATAGGTATATGAGCAAGCCTCAAATCACTCGGAAATGAAATGTGGCCGGAAATGGAGCAAATTATTTAACGATATTTGTTGGAGGGAATCTAACTTTCTTGAAGTCATAGCATCGATGTTGTTGTGGAAAATATCATGGAGAAGTGTTCAGCTCTTTGTGGTCTGTGCTATTTATAATGCAGGTTGTTAAGTAAACATGAGAACGTTGGTACGTGCTCTACCTCCACAGAAATATCTTTTTTTTAATTTTATTAAAATCCACATTATTCAAATTACGTACAACAAATTCAGTTTTCGTATTATAACCTCGTATTTTTGTTGCCACTGAATTTCCTGAGACCATTATACGAAACTGGGAAATACTGTTCGACTCCTGACTATTATCACGTCATACCATTATAAATGGCTGATAACGATTACGGACATCAATCGTGACTAAAGAAAACACATCTTGAATAAGCACCCCTCGAAATGACTTAATTATGAAGTAAGTTTTGGGTAGCAGAGCTCTCATACCTTTTGATAAAGTATCTCAACAGCAGTACGTGTTAATTATTTAAGCCGTAGATCTTCCTATGTTTTATGGAGTATAATGGTAGAACTCAAGTAATCCGTATTCTCTCATGGAAGGCGTGACAGTGCTGCCCTCTACACCGGCAGGTAGGCAGGCGAGGTTGTGATGTAGCGCCGCAATCAGCTTCTTGATTTATCGGCCAGCCACTGCGAGCCAAGGATCCTCCAAAAATAAAACTGTCGAGTGCAGTTATTTATTGAAAAATTCTTCTTCCCGTAGCCTCTTCGTCGTGAAATCAGCTGGCAGTTTTAAGACCACAGAAGACAAACAGAGGTGTCGCTTGTGGTGCTCTGCACCAGAGTTACTGGGCATCGCTTGTGAAGTATATATATACTGCAGATTGATATCTGACAAAGGTGTAGCACTACTAAAGTAATTGTACAGTTAAAGAAAGCATTTCATATTCTCTGTAACTATACAATGTATTTGTACATGAGTAATGTGATCTGAAATGTTGTTTTCTTCACTTTTGTGTAATGTAGACAAAAAAAGGTATTGTAAATGTTTTTCGCGCTAGTAAAGTATGTTGCAAGGGAATAAAAATGAAATGTGGTGCACATATATAATCAAATGGACTGAAAAGAAAACCAAGGAGACCCATGCAGAATCGAGATTATGATTCCTTACAACAATTCAATAGCCACCACGAGGGCCGGCGTTAGGGGGGGGGGGGTAAACGAGTCAAATGTACCCGGGCCCGCCGGCTGAAGGGGGGCCCGATCACCGGCTGCAGGGGCCCCCAGGCCTCGAAGCCAAGAATCCACCTATTGTTGCCCAGCTAGTTTGTAGACCAGTCTGTATCATTACACCAAACCTTAGTGAGTTCATTCTACCAAAGTACTACTATGTCTGATTTGTTCACAATGAAAGCGCGTAAATCATTTGAAATTCTTGTTTCAGCTGAAATGTATGTTGGTAACACTAGCAATTGTTTGCAATTATCTGTTTGACAACACACACCGACCGGCGGTTATAAACGACCACAAATTTGTTCCTACTGAACGATTATTGAATAACGACAAAAATAGAAAACTAGCTTCAAAAGACGGAAAAAAGACGAACAAAGTTGGCATAATAATTACTTAGGAAGGGCTTGAAACATTAACTTATTAATATACAGCATATGATCCCGATTATTACCATTTGAATTATCATGTTCGCATAGCTTGTGACGGACATCATAGATCTCGAAACATGTACTTATGGAAACATACATCATGATCCAAGAAATTACTGTATTTGAAATCCTGCAATAGATTAAATTCCGTGAAATATTTATATATACTAAAACAGAAAAAAATTCTTATGAGTTAACATTTTAACTTCGTTAGATACATCCTCTTTGATCAAAATCGTGATTAAAAAAAAGAATTCGAGCTTTCAATATATTTTTATTTGTTGGAAGCCGCAAAACCAGATTTAGGTATTATTGACATAATTCACGCAGATATTAGAAATTAAACTTCGAAGTTTTTTCCGAAAAATTTGTACTATTGTACAATAAACACTCTTTATCCTTTTGTTTATTCTGATAGCTACAGTAATCTGACTGATCTGGGTGCCTACTTTTTTCTCGAAGTGATTCGAGCCATTTCACTACCTCAATTTCTTCCGTCGTCGTGACGCTACATACCTAAAATTTCTATTTATATAATATCAGCAATCTTATGAAAAACGTTAAATTCTGTTTCGACCCTGTTATCAGTTTGGATGTTATTGATATGAAAGTTTCACTGATTTTGTTAAAAATTCACTCACTTAACGATGATGAACGTAGAAAGCTTAAAATTGGAACACAGATAAAAGTTTACTCCAACTTATAACGAAAGTTAAAAAAAAAGACAACTCGTAAATTTGCATATCTATCACACACGTGACATCACCTTCTGCCCTAATAACATTATATGCCTCAGATTTGTATTATAGACGGAGCTTACTAAGTTTAACTAATGTGTTAAATTTAAATTCATTCCTCTCCTTAGTTCAGATGTTAGTGATTTTAAAAAAAATATTCTACGACCTCTCGACATCATAATTACAACATGGTACTAAAACGGCTAATTTGGTGTAGATATATGGTTTCATCCTCAAATTATAAAAAAGTCCAATATTAATGATTTTACCCGTATTTATTCAATGGCAATCCGAAACAGAAAATACTTCGCGTGTATCTTAAGATTAAGGCTTTGCTCTGAATGAAATTAAATGCCTCTACTTTTCTGTGCACAGAGATCAGCCAGCTTGGCTAACACCTTCAATTTTACTTTGATCCTAAGCTTAGTTTGGAAGCTACTTGGTATTTACTAATGGCGGAAGTTAAATCTGCGGCAATCGGCATTGTTCGGCCAGGACGCACACCCATTGTATGCGGAGAGCATGGGCGTTGTTTGTAACCATAATTTGCCTCGCAATGATTTGCCTGGTTTGACAAAACTCTGAATAAAACATATGTATTATGCCTTTCATTTCAGTAACAATCGTGACATGCTTGATGGTCAAGTCATCAGATTTTTTTATAACTAAAAAGGTCTATTATACAGAGAGAAACCATTCTGTTCCAGAAGATGAAGTGATTACACACTGTAAGCTGTAGACTTGTCACAGAACAAAATCTCATTTTTTTTTTTTTTTTTTTGTCACTGCACAGTCACGAAGCTTTGCCTATTTTTACAATAATTGTTTTGTGTGATGTAACTGACAGTTTACGTAATATTCCAATATTGATATATGTATAGTATTGAAAAACTGCCATACTGAAGTTACGGTAATTACTAAATTTAATATATTATCAGCACTATAATCGCACTGATATATTTTTTTCTGTATCAATTACAATAAATTTCAGTAGTTTAGCAGCAGAATCCTTAGCGCTTATTTAAAAGACCCTTCTCTTAAAATCTAAACATTCACACTACTTTTCTATTCAAACTGTCTTTTACCGATCGTGAGAAAGTGCGGGAAGTACGGATCTTAGCGATCGCACAATTCTGAGGTAATAAATTAAGAGATTTGGCCCTATGAGCGTACAAAGACAGTGAACAAGGGAATATTGCGAAATTCATGATGAAAACATTATCTACTCTTGGTTGTTGAGGAAGCTGCAACACGTCAACAGTCAATTTCACACTAGAGGTACTAAGCGTCTCACAGATTCATGTCAGGCAGAAACATAATGACATGATCCACGTACATTCAACACTTTAATATTTATACAAGAGAATTGAATAAATCCTAATGTCACAAGCGGCATTCACATCACTTCATCATTTCCAGCGCTGCTGTTAGAATGATGCGTGCGGAGAATCTTACTGTGAAGGAATTGACATAAGTTATAAATTGCTCTCACAAAAATTACAAGATCATTGAGTTCGGAGGCAAGAGAAGTTCTGAAGTGCAAGTAGCAGTGGAACAAAAAGAGGTTTGTGGAGGACAACAGAGCCTCTGGCCAGAGTCGAACAGCTGTGAGCAATTTGACGTAAGCGAAGTATGGGCACTTTTGATAACAGGCTCGTGATTTGACAGTGTCATCCCCCAATGAATACTAATATATTCATAATTAATATGCAGATTAATTATATTTATTTTATTCAAAAATTTAAATTGTGTAGGGCTAATCAATTCGTAGGTAATTATGTATTAAGCCCGGGCGGCTGAATTTATTATTGTATAATATTAATTCATTGCAAGATTGCTGTTAGGAAAGAATTAAACGGTGAAAATATTAGAACTCAGTGGCAGTTTTGAACATTCAAATAGCTGGACAATGCTGGAAGCTGGCGGCAGCCAGACGCCACGTACACAATGGAAACGACCGGTGGAGGGCGGAGAGATACCGTTAGCTGGCAAGGGCAATGTGCCTCGGCTCTAGGCTGAGGGCGCAAGGTTACTGAAAATGCGCGCAAAACGAACGGCGAATGATAGCAACGCCACGACATACGTGATTGTGGAATACGTCGTTTCACCAGCCACAGGGTTACTTTTGTTGATGAAAGGCTTCTTTTCCATGTGCTAGGAGAGGGGAAGCTGACTCCTTCGTGGCGGCAGAAAAGGACGCCATCAGGAGACTTGCTGTCCAGACGAGCTGGGGTATAGACGTACTGTCCGGGTGTGGTCCTACACACTCGACTAGCTGTTCGTCCATGGTCTAAGATAGACTCTTTCTGGCTCAGACGTTGCCGGAAGCATAGTGTCTTATCTCATAGAGGCCATCACCACTGATGCATTAGCACGAATGGGGAATGCGCGGATCTGCATTTGACTGCGACACAACGTGTTGCGATTCTTCAAGCAGTTGCAACAACGGTAATGTACCGACGCAAGGTCACAGGTTCCATGGGTTTTTGACGAGGCTTACAAACCCGTAAGCGATCCCCGTGAATAGACTCTCTGCCCTGATAATGAAAATATTTGATGAGCTAGATAACATTCCATATTCACCAACATTGAATTTTTAAGCATCTTCTTCATCATAACGTATTTCAAATGATGTTTTCACTTTAATTGGCACACCTGGGAATTTTTGTAAAATGTTTAACTTTATTCTGTTGGCCTGCGACGCCTCATTATTTTATATTCATTTTGAAAATCTCTGAAATATTTTTTTATTATTATTATTATTAAATGGCTTTCGGCGGCTAAGGCCATTCAGCCAGCTCAATGTGATCATATTTTAGCTTCCAGTGAACAATTAGTCATCCATTGTATATTATATCTTGTCAGTATGGACACCACAGGACGGACAGGACAGTCACACAGGCACACAACACTTAAACATCCATGCCCGCGGCCGGATTCGAACCGGCGACCTTCGTCACGTGGAGCTAGTGCTCTAGCCCCTACGCTACCGAGGCCGGCCGAAATAATTAGATCTATTAATGTTTAAATTTATCCGGCAAATTGTAAGCCCCGGGTATTGCTTGCTTGTTTTGAATATGTTGTGCTTAACGTTAAAATTAAATATACCCGGCAGTGTATAAGCCAGAAGATAAAATAAATTCAATACTTTTGTTTACCTGTAATTCTTGCAGCATTCAAGATTCTGGTTCACCAAATTAACCAAATTAGCAAATTAATATTTCTGATAAAAATTTCAACGTTATGACATCCCCACCCCTCTTCATAAGCTGTTCCATTACAGGCTGCAGACTCTGATCGAATAGTCTTCATACAGTTGCCAAGGAAACAAAGCACATTTTTCCACCCGATCTACACATTCATCGAGTACACCAATAAAGTTGATGTCTCTTGGTGCCAAGACCTTGCCAACACCACTGCACTGACAGCCGAATTCTACATGATTTTATTTAGTATTGGCAGATTCCAAAACAGTCACAGATATCAGATCAGACCCTTTACAGTAAATGAAAATTTATACTTTCATATTTTATTAAGTAAATAACAAGTGATTATTCATTTATTTACAAACACGTCTTGATCATAGTAAATCCAGCCACATGGGTCGCAGTCGTAAATAACAGTTTAAATATATATTCAAGCAATAACTGTCCCTCTGGAATGGCAATCAGGTTAACGCGGGTTCGAACACCACCCAGGAATCCAGATTTCACGCTTCCCGAAATCACTCCAGTCGAATGCCGGAATGGTTCCTTTAAGGGACCATGGATGAATTCCTTCCTGTGCCTTCCCTCCCATCCTATTCTGTCTCTAAATATCTCAATATGTACGTTTAGTAAATCCTGCAGCAGAAAGAATAAATAATAACAGTGTGCTTGTACATTCCACAGCAAACAAATAAATTCACTTTGCAGTAATCACATGCATTTTGGACTCAGATTTTGTATTTTCATACTGCCCATATCGACGTTTAGTCTCCTTGTGTTACTCTGACTAGAGATCTAGAGTTCAAACCTTGCCATGACGTCACGTGTTAAACAGCTTAGGGTCACGTGATAATATCTCAGTCAATACTTTTCAGAGTAAGTACTACAACATCAACGAGTCACAGTTCACCCCATACAGCCGACGAAGGCTTAATGGGCTATAGTTTTTAGTAGGTTTCCTTGGTATTGTTGGAAGTGATTTAATATTCTCTCGAATCGTCGCACTCGAAATTCTCCATCATCAGCGCTATTTCTGTGTACTGTCGTGTTTGTAAACAGTAATTAGTGTTCAGTTTGTGGTGCGTACCTCCAAGTCGTAATTAAGACCTCGTTTGGAGAGAGTAAGACCGACTGGACGGTGCTGCCAGAGACGAAAAGCAAATGTTTACGCGGCCAGTTAATTACATTAACGTTTTGGGCAGTGTATTCAACGAGACGAGATTAACCGAATCCACACCACAGACAGTCCACGGTAAACAATAAATCGCTGATGTGTTGCAAGAACAACGCTTTTCCACGTGATGTCATTACCTGAAAGTGAAATACTGTCATTTCTAAGTCCTTCTCGTACGGTACATTGAGTATTATATTCATTTACACAGAAATTTATAACGGGAACAGTATGTCGTCCATATCAGTATCGTTATTTTCTTCGTAAGAAGTTTCGTTAAAGGCGTGTTCATTACGGACAGATAGAACTATTTATAAGGCGTGTCATGTGTATTTCGCAACTGTAGCTTGGTTGGACCATATAACATATGTTACCACCACAATTATGTAATTATTTATCATTTAAATATTATTTTTGTTAATTGTAATTAATTATCATTTAAATATTGATTGTAATGATGTACATGATATAATTTCTAAGCTCGAGGAATCCACAGATTAACAAACATTGTCAGTGGGTAGTATATCTTTGAAAAGAATGAGATAGAAAATCTTTGGTTTAATGTGAAGGATTCTTAAAGAAAAAGAAGAAGGAAGGTGTATGTGTAAAAAGCTGTAGGTGTTGGACTGTGTCGCAGTAACATTATATGAATGTATAGTAGTTCGAGAAGTGTTGTACTATAATTGTATTTTGTTTTGGTTGCGAGTTTTGAATTGACTATTTATTAAAAAAAAACAGTTGAGAAAATACGCTAACAAACTTGGTGTTGTAACTTATGTAGAATTAGCGACCATTTGATGAGCTATTTTATTACCATTGAATATATTTAAATATTTTTTAAAAAAAGGTGACCTCTACTCTGTGTACGTCGCCATAAGATCTACAGAGTTTCGAGCAAATAATTAATGGGATTTGCTAGACTTAAATTGGATGAATTTTAACTGTTTGGAGGTTACAACCGTCCAACAGTAGAAAGAGTAAGCCTGATTGGAGATGTATTACTACTGCATTCGACACGTGGTTAATTGCTTCGAACCCAAGAGGTGGAAAAAATTTCCATTATTCGTGGCTTGTCCAGACGTTAAGGGAAGTGGTCGTGCGCGGATCTTATTCGCCGATTTTGGTACCAAGGTCCTGGCCATATGACTCTGTTGATGGCGATACTTCCATCGGATGACGACCTAAATCTCGGCGATCCCCTTAAGCGTCTTTCGGAAGAGTCAGTCTGAATGGGTCAGCACTGGGTTTCATCCACAACATACTTCACTGAAAATAGAAGGATGGAAAGGGTAGTAGAAGAGATAGTAGGTGAAGATCAGTTTGGGTTTAGGAAAAATCGCGGTACAAGGGAAGCAATTCTGTCTTTAAGATTAATACTTGAAGGGCGGATCAAGAAAAACAAAGATACTTTTATGGCATTTGTAGATTTAGAAAAAGCTTTTGATAATGTTAGGTGGGACAAGATGTTCAAAATTTTAAAGAAGTCATTTCTAAAGTATCGAGATAGAAGACTACTCTATAAACTATATAAGAATCAAGTGGCTGTAATAAAAGTAGAGAATCACGAGAGACATGCATCAGTTAAAAATGGTGTGAGACAAGGTTGTAGTCTATCCCCGTTAATATTCAATTTGTATGTAGAAGAAGCAATGAATAAAGTCAAAGAAAAATTTCCATGTGGCATAAGTTTTCAGAGAGAAGAAATCAGTATGCTACGATTTGCTGACGACATTGTCTTATTAGCAGAGAGGGCTGAGGATATTGAGAAGTTATTGAATGGCATGTACAAAATACTGAAGGAAGATTTTGGACTGAATATAAATCAAAGTAAAACAAAAGTGATGAAATGTAGCAGAAATGATACCAACACTAGCAGATTAAATATAAAAATAGGATCTGATGCAATAGGAGAAGTGAGTGAGTTCTGTTACTTGGGAAGCAAAATTACAACCGATTGCCGAAGCAGGAATGATGTTAAAAGCAGAATAGCACTAGCAAAAAGAGCCTTCATGAAAAAGAGAAACCTTTTAGTTTCAAATATTGATCTAGGAATTAGAAAGAACTTCTTAAAACTCTATGTGTGGAGCACAGCACTTTACGGTAGCGAAACATGGACTTTAGGAATAACGGAAATAAAGAAACTTGAAGCATTTGAAATGTGGTGCTACAGAAGAATGCTGAAAATTAGGTGGACAGACAAAGTAAGAAATGAACGAGTTTTTGAAATGATGGGTGAGATAAGTTTATGGAAGAAGCTTACAGGAAGAAGAGACAGGCTGGTAGGTTATATTTTGAGACATGCTGGATTGGTTAATTTGTTAGTGGAGGGAACAGTTTAAGGTAAGAACTGTAGAGGTAGACAGAGATTAGAATATATGAAGCAGATAATTGAGGACGTGGGTTGTAAGGGGTATGTAGAAATGAAGAGGTTAGCACAAGATAGGAAGGGATGGAGGATTGCATCAAACCAGTCAAAAGACTGACGACAGCAAAAAAAAAAAAAAAAAAAAAAAAAAAAGTTATTCACACATTTACAATACTTACTAAAGCTTTTATACTGTGGAAGGCAATTATAGACGACCACAGCAATCTCAGGAAATTGTTATGGAGGATTAACATGCTGCTTAACTGGGTATGGTACAAACTTCTCTTAATCACAGCTTAACGATAAACCATTGCCAGTTTCATTCCAAATGTGGAGTAACCGGTCCTGATTCTAACTACATCCCAACAATGTTTTCTGCAAATTGTATCCCAGACTTCGGATTGAAATGCTACTGTTCAGATATTTACGTACATCCTTTTTTTCATTTGTTCCTGCACAAATCTCCTTAGAAAGGAATCTTGCGAGACCTAACGTTTTCGTACTAAATTATTACTAGATGTTTAATTCCTTCGTGGGCCCCCTTTGGGTCAAACAGCAAAAAACCTTAAACTGCTCGGTAGCTTCTACACCTATCATGTGGTCTATTAGTTTGACACCTTCTTATTTGTTTCACTCGAACATTATATTGGTTCTCTACTCTGCTATCAATGACTGTTCCTATTATAGTGTTTCCTATTTAATTAATGCAACATTTTTTCATTGCTCATCTGTACTGGTCAACGTATCGACCGCATTCAGCAGCTTACGATCCGTTGACCAGTACAGATGGACTCATGCTTGAAGAAAAATGCGGCGAAGATATCGCACCAAATGTCGTGTTCTTTATAACACAATCCTGAGGTACACCCATGAAGGTTCGGTTGCAACTGTTTTATTGTTGCAATCTTGTACACTGGTACCGGTTATTATATTTACTGTGGAAAAAGCAATGAATTTGTGCCCTAGTTGTATACAAAATATTTGTAACTGACACCACGTTCTAAAAGTATGCATAAATTCTGGAAGAGAAACAAAACAGGGAGACAATGTTCTCCGTCTTCCAGCTGTCAATTATTCTAGCGTAACCACTGAGTCAAGCAGTTTAATTGCAGCAACTTACAAAATCGTTTGGAATGTTTTTTTCTATTTGAAACCTGCTAATATCTTATGCAACCTCATCACAACCACCATCACCATCACCATTTATTAACACGTGATCTTGAATCTGACTTATTCAGTGTTAAATTTATTTGTGTGCGTGATACAATAACAGATGTTTAAACACAACACTTTAATACAAGAAATAGATAAAAAAAAAAAGTGGGTTAAATGATTTCGTAGCTTGATATGATTCAGGAACCTGCTCAACATGATGGCAAACAGCAGTTAAGGAATGTACCATATTATTGTTCTGTAGAGCTAGTATTCTAAGCCATATAGGGCATTCAACTCCCAAACCTGTGTGTTATTTGAAATTACGCCTCTCCATCCCATAATATTATATTGAAATACAAAAAACTTTGTTACTTAGGTTAAAAAAACATCTTCAAATACGTTTTGTAAAGTATGAACAAATAGATTTTTAATTTGTTTGTTGGGTCGAAACATTGATGTCAATTTTGATAACGCGCATCTCAAATGACTTTCTGCGTCTAGCCTTGCTCGGAGAGAGGATCCCCTAGGTTTAGAACCTCAACAGTATTGTTCATCTGTTTGGCATAGCAATTTCGGTAGCCAACTTAACGATTCTCTGTTGATCTACACAGGTGTTTGTCAACCTTTTTCAACACGAGGACTAGTAAACTGTTAAAAATAATGCTGTAGACCACCAAACTTAAACGGGCCTAATTTTTGTTTTTGCGTATGTTATTAACATCTTGAATAAATTTTACTGTACTACTATAACGTAATAAACTTAAAAGTATGTTTTGTCATCCTGCTGAAATAGTTACGGAACTTGAAGTGAACTATTGAAATTTAATTATACATTGACCAGAATATTTAGTAGTCAAATGAATAATACTGTTACTGTAGGCTGGTCACTATACAATACCAAAATAAAATAAAAGAAGACTTGAGACCTTTTATTTAGTTTACTTCACCAGCCTTATGATATCAACTCTATTATGTACTGTGGTCCATCGCATCTACTACAACATTCTCGAAAGAATGTTATTAACTTAACGACTGTATTTTATGCCAAATCGTAAATAAATAGACTATTGTAGGAACGATGTTATCATATCCTCGTATCCTGGAAATATCAGATTTTACTTGGTTATTGAAATATTTGTGGCCATAAAAAAAGTTTGTCATAAGATTTATGTCCGCTTAGAGCCATATACAGTACGAGCATGGTATATAATTTTTTAATAATCTTCCTGAAACATCTTCGCGGACCACTAGTGATCCGAGGCCCACAAGTTAAGAAATATTGATGTACACCATATTACTTGTTGTCAGTACACATAATTGGTCTTTGATCCAAATAGCAAAGATTATGTCACTGAGAAGAAGATCATATTCTTTTTGTTACCTTAAAGTATTTAGCTGTCATACAACACTATATACACTCTGCATTCAACAAAGTAATGAAATCTATAAGATAAGGCAATGAGTAATTGGATCAATCATAACCGATGGCACAAAAAAGTAGATTAAAATAAATGAAGCAAGCTAAATACTGCCGTATCGAACAAAATCAAGACGTGTGAATAGTTAAAAGACGTACACGGATAATTAAGTGTGACATTAAATGTCTGTCTTTTGTGGTTTCTCTAATTAAGTGCAAAATCGGGATTCAGGGAAAATAGTAACATTTTACAATGAATATGTCATAATAGATGGTTTCTGGGGAAGATGGTATATTCCTCTTTAACTGATCCTATAACTGAGAGGCTATTACGTACACAAATGAATTTAGGGAAAAATATTGTGGATGGGAGATTTTTGTTCATTTCGTTGTTATGCTTTACGCGTCGTCGACGTCAGGGTCATGAGAGGTGGGAAAGGACTGGGAGTAAGGGACGAGAAGGGATTCGGCCATTACCTTTTGAAGGAACAATCCCGTCATTCGCCTGGAAAACTCAAATCTGAACAGCCGGGCGGGGATGCGAACCCACGTCCTTCCGAATGCGAGGCCAGAGCGGTACCGCTCACCAACCACGGTCGGTAGCAAATATTGATGCTCGTTCGTGAAAAAGTTTCCGCCAACGCAATACATCAGACACAGATAGTCTCTGTGTTGGTGATTGTCACAGTTTTGTTTAATTCGAAACAACGGAATAGTAGATTCGTTCAGTTCTGAATCATGCTTTTCTGGCTCAATACAGTAGTTTATTTGACGTCTCACTGTCCACAATTTTCTGTTTTGAAAATTTTGAATGCTCTCAAGTCTTTAATGCATATGAAAGAGCTGCATTTTGATTCATTAGTGTAATAATAATGTAGCACTTTTGTTTTGAGTAAATAAAAACATAGATCTGTAAACAAAACAAAAAATTGTAAAGCAATAATACTATTTAACTGTCCAAAACGGCTTCCTGAAATATTTCTGATATTGGTGGTACCTCTAGTAGCAACTTCTTTGCGGAAATTTGCAGTTTCATAAATCCAGTTGAGTGGTTGTATGTATCACTGATAATGATGGAATGACATTTAAGAAAGCCACGTGGTTAGAGTGGGTCATCTTCAGAAAGTTAGGACGTCACAGATGTGATTTTAAATTAACAGCTAAGAATCGAATTATGAAGATTTTATCTGAAAATTTAACTTCCTCTTTACTTTAGTTGACCTGGCAAGAGTTGAATGTAATAAGAAAAGTAATCTTCTTTTTCTTTTTTCTGTATCAGCGTATTTACCATTTGGGGGAAAAAAAGCAGCTCAGTTGTATATTGGCAACAAAAATGACACTGTCACTTACAAAGGCTTGTTTAAACATTTTATAAGTCAATAACGTAAGAAACAGTACAAATGGTTCACAAATGTAGGTTATACGGCACAAACCAGTGAATAAAATTTTCTATGAGCATGAAGAAATGCCGATCGGATGCTGGTAGGTAATTTCTTCCTGCCTGTGGGACATGCCCTCATATGTATCAACGAAAGACAGGAGTATGGTGTGGTAACACAGCGTCACTCCCATTAAGTATGCGGGTTGGATAACCGAGCACAGCAATATCTGCTACCGTAGCAACTGACCTTACCAATTGTCAACCCCTCAACGGCACCTCCGGGGGCTGACCAGCAACGGGGTACCGTCGTAAATATGGTATGAATATTCAACAACATTCATCACGCACTGTAATTCACATGCAGTATAATCCATAAACGACTGACGCAAAGTTCTGACATATATTTTCTCTTTGCACATTAACAAACGAAATTGGTCTCACGTAATTGTATACTATAAATTACACAATGAAACACTCCTCCACATTAACTACCAAGTTTCCTTTGTTTATTTGCCAGAGCTAGAAGCTACACTACTGTAGTACATAATCCACATTGTATTAACACTTTTCAGTGATATTTTTTATGAGTTGCAACAAGTACCTTAAATCAAGGTATACAACAAGGAAGCGCGAACGAGAGCACAGCGACCAGGTTAATTTTATTTTTTCTACAGAACTTCTTTTCTGATAAAATTTTCACTGTATTCTACAAATTATCTATTGTTATTTGTTTTTTATTTCGTATTTGGTGCTGTTATGATCCCTTAAACATTCCAGTGTTTGATTATATTTGTAAGGAATGATCAGGAACATTTGGGGGTCTACAGCATTTTCTGCGATTTCTACTCTTTCCCCGCAAATGTGATCCTTGAATTAGTCTTTCATTTCAGTATCCTAATATCTTCAAGTGATTTTTTTTAATAAAAAGTAAGATGGACCGCATAGAACAACAATACCTAGGATAAGCTAAGTCTTCGTGCTCGACATCCGATTCGATTCAGAGCCAGTACATTACAATTAGAAGGTGCAATTATGTCACATGCTTTCTTAATACACTCACCACTAAAAATTTTTTTGTCTGCATATAATTGAAGTTCTAATTATCTTAGTAGGTTGATCATGACGATTGTTCAATTTTAATTTGCCCTCATTGGGTTTACATAATCGCGAAGAAATTATGAACAAATTTTATTTTGTGTTGCACATCATTAATTTTCTGTTATTATTATTTTTTCATTTCGTTTTCCTGGAAGTTATAAGTAAATAAATTTATTATCGTCTTGATGGCCAATTGAAACCGTTTGAGTTTGCCATATATTATGTTTAAACTCGTCCGGTGACTATATTAGGTGACTTGCGATTTGATTTTATCTTGGAATCCTAACCATGAAGCATCCCTAGCACACGTCACCTTAGTTGTGCAACTTTCGACAAGGGAACAATCAGTTCACAAGTTTGCAATAATTCCGTTCTCTCAAAGTACGATACCCCACTATTATTCGCCTTCATTTTCTAAATCGATCAAACACACTATTTCCAATGAAATACTACAGTCTTCAGCAGATATCTTCATATAAACTATCTTCAGTATCGGACAAGATTGGTAAAAAATAAAATATAACAATAAAATTTAATGACTGTTACAGTTTTTTAATATGCCTCTGCGATTAACATGGCCTTTTTCAGTTAGAACTTTCGGCAACAATTTTAAAGGTGGATGACGATATTGAAATACAAAGAAGTAATTTAAGAACGTGTGTATTGACCCATAAAATTTAATTATGCAATGAAGTCGTACGCGGGGAAAGTCTTCGTTCTTACAAAATTTAATTTTGTTTGTTTACTGAAAGGAACTGGACGAACAATATTTGTGTCAATGTTTGCTATGTACTTTACAAACGGAGTGTTAGATCAAGATGAGAATTGTTGAATTTGACATAGAGCAATTGGAACACATTTCAAGATAAAAATATCATTTTAAAAAACATCAGCAGCGACACTTAACACGTTAATGCAAGTGTGTTATCGAGCTTGGTGGGTGAGCGATAACTTTCTGCACTTGCATTCGGGAGGATGCGAGCTTGAATACCGGACATCCAGATTTGTGTTTTCATTCCAGACAAATTTCCGGATGGTTCTTTGAAAGGTCATGGCCGAATTCCTTCCCGTTCCTTGCCCCCATTCCTATCCAGCCCGTAAAGACTTCGACATCGTCGAGGCGTAAAGCCATCAGCAAAAAAAAAAAAGCAAGTGAGTTGGTATTGATTGTAAGACCATAACTCACATCAGCTCTAATGAGCCAATAACTTAACAAAGCGTGTTTCTGTCGATTCTAATCTCTTGTAGTTTATTATAGTCGGGAACTATTCAGAAAATTCTGTCACTCAAGAAGGGTAAGAATTTCGTTTTGGCATTAGACTTTTACTTGAAGTAAGGTTGCTTCTACTGAAACTGATGACTCGAGTTATATTAATAGAAATTTATATATGTACTAGAAATGTGCTGTAGGGTTTTTGTATATCAATATGTATTTTTTGAAATTTATTTTTTAGATCCTCAAAACTGTTGCCAACAATATAAAATCTTGCAATGAATTTCAAAATATGGGTAACATATGACTCATCTGTCAAAGCACGAGTACTCAGGAACTGTATTTTGCTTGCTCCACAAACACGACGCATAAAAAAAGAAACAGTCAAGTCGGTCCAAATAATGTGGAGTGAATACCATACTGTAATTTAAAATTTTAAAGAAGTCGGGTATAAAGTACCGAGATAGAAGAATACTTTATAATCAGTATAAGAAACAAGTCGCATAATAAAAGTAGAGAAACATGAGAGACACGCATCTGTTAAAAAGGGTGTGTACAAGGTTGTAATCAATCTCCATTAATATTTAATTTGTATAAAGAGGAAGCAATGAAGGAAGTAAAATAAAAATTTGAATGTGGCATACGTGTTCAAGGAAAAAAAAATCAGAATGCTACGATTTGCTGATGACATTGTTCTGTCATCAAAATAGCCTAACGATATTAAAAAGTTACTGATTGTCATGAATAAAGTACTGAAAAAATATTTTGTAATAAATATAAACGAAGGAAAGACAAAATTGAAGAAATGTAGTAGAAATCATAGTAGTAACAGTGGATTAAATACAAAAATACAATCGGATGTGATATACGAAGTAAATGAATTCTGCTACTTAGGAAGTAAAATTACAACTGATGTTAAAAGTAGAATAGCTCTAGCGAAAAAAGCTTTCATAAAAAAACAGAAATATTTTAGTTTCAAATATTGATCTAAAACTCAGAAAGAAGATTTTATCTCCCTACGTGTAGAGGACAGCACTTTACCGTAGCAAAGAATGTATTTTAAGAATACCAGATAATAGGAAAATTAAAGCATCTGAAATGTGGTGTTATAGATGGATACTGAAAATTAAGTGGAGAGATAAAGTACGAAATGAACGAGTTTTAGTAATGATGGGCGAGAAAAGAATATTGTGGAAGAGTATTACATAAAGAAGAGACAGGATGGTGGGTCACAGTTTGAGACATGCGGGTTTGATTAATTTGTTAGTGGAGGGAACAGTCGAAGGAAAGAACTGTAGAGGTAGACAACGATTAGAGTATATGAAGCAGATAATTGAAGATGTAGATTGTAGCGGGTATATTGAGATGAAGAGGATTGTGCAAGATAGTAAGGGATAGAGAATTGCATCAAACCAGTCGAGAGACTGATGATACCAAACAAAGCGGAAGAATTTCGCAAACTTGTATTAATTCAACCACAGAAACGCACTGCTACCTATCTATGCTAGTCAAGAAATAGCCAAGAAATTGTACAAACCATCGAAATAATTTTCAGAATATCTTTTATTATTACGGGCTACCTTAGAGCTGCACCAATTGAAAAACTGTACGGTCTGGCTGGAATCGCTCCCCCTGATATAAGTCCTGACAGAGCTACAAAATTGGAAAGCTAAAGTTAATCAAAATGCGGCTCATCCATTATTCCGACATCAATTTCCCAGTCAAAGGCTTACATCTAGGAAACATTTTCTGAGGGCAAAGGCTGCATTAGATGTAACACTGAAAGTTGCTCGGCTCAGTCTGTGGCGAGAGAGATTGACTCACGCGAATCAATGGTTATTCATTGTAGAGACGTATCTGGAAGTTGCAATCTTAACTGGAAAACACGGGGCGCGCTAAACAGGTTGAGAAGTGCTGTAGGCTGAACGAAAGACAAGTTACCTCAAGAATTCAAATACTGCAAGTTGTTATGGGGCCAAACTGACGATCCAGCATCGATACGACTGCCCGCAGTATACAACAACCGCCACTTTCGAAGACCTCCTTAATGCCAGTGACAACATTGTCTACTTTTGGTCCTGTATCGTATGATTGATTAGGTATTGATTGCTACACATTTCTTTTTATCCTTCTAGGCTTTTATTTCCTTTTTAATTTTGTTGTTCGTGTTTCTATCTGTTGTAATCACAGCGCTTTTAATACTAAATAAATAAATGACAGAAAGAAAGGTAAAAAAACCGATTCCAGAACCATCGTATGTACCAGAAAATTATACATTTCTGTTTACCGGCTTATCATGGACTGCAGTAACGGCAAAAAATTGTCCACCTACTTCAAAATCACACTGCAGGAGAGGTGTGGCGGTGTTGATGGTTTTTTTACTCTGCGTGAGGTGTCGGTGTGAGTTAGAGTGTCGACGCACTGCAACCGACATTTACAGCTCGCACCCACTCTGCAGAGCCAGAGGCCACTGGACAGAACAGGACCAGTGAGGGTCCTCCAAGCAGGATCACCAGGACAAGCAGCAATGGCACTTGTCTCGTTTTCAAAGTACCGTCTCTTTAGAACAATAGTATTGCGGTTGGTTTTGTCCGTTTATGTACCAAGTATGAATTTAGAGTACGAGCGTACAAATAAATGTTTCTGCACAATGTTAAAGGTAAATAATTTGGGGCATCAGAAATAATACATTACCACAGATAAATAATCATAAATCACCAATATTTGAAAATTTTGTTTTAACGCATTAAACATTGTTCCAATATTCACACAAATTTATAAATTATTTTAATAGTTACTGAAGAACACAATTCTTATCCTAAACATAAGAAAATCAGATGTTATTCACTCGAAATCTGATGAAATTCGTCGGTAATATCTATAAAAATGTGGATTAATGACAGAAGCCATCCTACAAAGGTATGTCTTACCTAGTCTTCAATAAACCCAAACGACGGAGATATTAAAATGGGAAAGGTAGAAATTTTAATAATGTTAGTGTTTATAAATACAGATTTTAATTTCGATCTGGTAAGATCGATGTAATGCAACAATAGTACCTACTAATTTTAGAGATACTGTAAACTCCAAGTGAAAATATTTACGACTGCTGAAGAAAATTTAGAAGAAATTACAAATGTTTTTAATCTATCGTATAAAAGGATACAAGGCACTTGAAAAACATTAATCTAATGTTACTAATTACGTAATTCTTGTTTTACATTGTTGATAGTTCTTTGATCGTATGTTATAGTAGAATAACATACAAGCATGTCCAAATGAGTAGAGTAAAAAAAACAAAACAAAAAAAACAGTTAATACCTTATTAGTTTTTTATATATACAACATATTTAGCGCTTTTTACGACTAGACAATGAGAATGAGGATGAACATAAAGTTACAATTATTTCTTATATATTTCTTCCTTATAAAATGGCTTTAGGTGGTACGTTTCAGCATCGAAACGACTCTATACGCTGAGATTCAGTCAGAAGAAGAACGTATTTAAGGGAACAAGTTTTATCGCTCTTCCTCCTTCCAGCCAAAATTTGAATAAGTTGTAATTCTATTCCCGATGATAAAATTTCTCACCCGGAGTTGAGAACATCAAGCCACTTTCGTCTTAACCCTCGCTGCAAAAGTTTATTCTGAAAGTTGTAATTCATTTGTGGTCCACGTTTTTTTTTTCCCTGGCAGTATGCTTCTACATCAGTAACAGATTCTATTACACAGAGGCCAAGCTGGCAGCCGACTGAAAACTTTCTTAATTTCAAGTTTAACTGTGGTTTGCGGACTGGGTCGCTCCTCTTAGCATGCGGTGAAAGCTGCATCGCTACAAGGTGCTCCGATGGGCTTAGGTGCCACAGAGACTAGCAGCTTCGTAATCGGCTTGATGAAACGTGTCCTAAAAGAAGGTATATTTCCGTGTTCACTTTAATCACCGTGTCGCGTACAATAAAATATGCGTCCACAGAATTTCAACGTCTAGCAGTAACGTCATATTAGTGTCGTTTAAATATAAACAAGAATTATTTCACACAGCTTAATTGGTTTCAAATAAAAATATAAATCAACTAACTTATTTTTGTTTTAGATAGTTTCTTTAAACAGAAAAACATTTTCTCCATTGGATAGATGTTTACTGATCCCGTTATAGAAAAAAGGAGATGACGGCGCCAGTAGCAAATTGGACACGTACTGTTCGACCGTCGCGTCGCCTTGAAATCGATCCCCTCTTAATGCCTCCTTCAGTGGACCAGACATATCGTAGTCACATAGATACAAATCTGGACTGTAAGGAGGATATCCAAGAGGTTTCCAGTGCATTACATTGAATTTATTATGACATAGAATTGCTGTGTGCGGCCGTTCATTATCGTACAGAAGGAGGAAATAACGAATCGGTTGACGGCGTCGTTTACTATTACTATTGTTATTACTCCGCGATTCACTAAAAGCGTGTGGCAGAGTGTGCATTCCACCTATCCGGAAGGGTAATAGTTTGGAAAGGATATACGGGATATGGTAGGAGGCGCCAATGGACTATTGTGAGGAACCATACCGGCATTCGTCCTGTGTGAGCTGGGAAAACCTTGGAAAACCCAGATCAGGATGGCCGGACCGGTTTATCGAGAACTAGTCCTGTCGGATTTTAAGTTTACTCGCCGGTAAACCCTTTCTATTACATTTCCTAACCGCTCGTGGAAAAAATGAGAACAGAAATAAATCGGTTCTGGCCCTATTTCCTCTTATCTTATTTTCGCGGCCATTCCTAGATATGAATGTTGCTGGTAGCAATATTTGTTTGCTGTCATTCCGAAATAAGTCAGTCGTGAATTTTTCAATTAGATTATGTTGAGACCAACGCCTTCGGTGTTCAAGGTTTTCCCAACCTAACTCTTTCACATCGCACTTACGCTCTCCCTCCAACTATACATTTCTGTCACGAATCGGGCGGTTCTTCCTTGGACCTTCTCTAATGCCTCCATTAACCCCTTTTGATAGGGTCCCGATACAGAACAACAATATTCTAAGTGAGGACGCACTAGTGACACGTATGCAATCGATTTAAGTTCCGGAGTGCATTGTTTTAAATTACGACGTTTGGTACCTTAAGCAGTCTTGCCATCATGCAACAGCTGGCAGCATTAGGCCGCATTCGTCGTCCTTCGTGTGTGAAGGAAGTCAATCAACAAAACGCCTTTTGAGTCCCAAAACACGGTTGCCATAACTTTCCCAGCAGAAAGTCGCGTCTTCGCCTTGTTCGGGGCTACCTCTTCAATTTTCCTCCACTACACATTCCTCCTCTCGTTTTCTGGGGTACATTGATGGATCAATGTCTCATCGCAGGTCACGATACGGTGTAAAATATCCCCTCCTGCTTCTTCAAAGCGATTCAGTATTCGCTGATAGATATCTTTCCCCTCATTCTTTTGTGTCTCGTTCATAAGGCGTGGAACCCACCTTGCCGATACTTTTCTGTATCCAGGTGCGACTGACATAATCGTATGGACGCTCCCAACCCTTATACTCACCTCTGATGCAATCTGCAACAGTAATGTGAGTAACGTATTTCACATGCTCACGCGCGGCCTGAATTTTGATGTCATTGACGCTGGTTGCCGGACGTCGTTTATGGCCTTAGTTCCCCACTTTAACACGACCATTTCGAAACTTCTTAGCCCAAACGAACACTTGGGTTTTACTTAGAGCAACATCTTCGAACTGTGCTAGGAGTCTATTCCAAATTTCGTTCAATTTCACGCCTTCGTTGTCAAGAAAACGAATAATAACGCGTTGCGCAACAGACGGTGTTACCTCTTCTTCATTCATGGAAACATTGAAAACGCGGAAGTGTTTGCGTGTGCTGTGAACATGGTTTACACTGTCTCCATTCACCCGCCTCCGAATTCCTACCAAGTCCTCCCACTGCTCAGGTCACTACGCGAGTCAAACGAAAAAAGTCCGGTTTCTATGTGAATACCCCACGTATGACCTCTGCCCTCTTCTACTTCATTCGAAAAAGTAGTTTTTTCGTTCTGACAGTGTAAGGACTCAGTGAGATATAGAGGTACATGATTTGATGCCAGGTTACGGTCGAATGTTTACTGTTGCTAATAAAACTGACTTTCATCTCTAACAAAGTTTAGCTTTTTTTTATGTGAAGTACGGTAGGATGTTCCATGATTAAAATTCTGCGTAAAACTGTAGGTCGCTATAATCCAGTAGACCTAAAGGTTGTGTTAGGATGGGTTCGACAGAAGCGGACTGTGCAGCAAATAAAGACTGTCATTAATCAGCCGAACTGTCATACAGGTTCTCCCGGCCAACAATGCCATACGCATAAACTTTATCCACTTCCTTATTATTTTTTTCTTTGTTCCTTTCTCCGATAATAAAAAACATAGTTCTTTAATGAGTTTTAGTAAACAGCAATATCCTGTACACTAAGCCTCCATTAATAGAAACTCTTCTTCAAGCTAAATCCAAACTTTCATTATGGTTGGATAAAGAAAAATCAATTTTGTTGTGTCTGAATCACATAGAAATAAGTTACAGGTAGTATACATAAGCATTTAACAGAATAATTAAATTATTGAGTTGGTTTAAAGATGATGGCCTTCAATGCTGAAATTAGATGCATCGGAGATTAGGGTTTTTCATAGTTTCCCAAATCACTCCAGGCGAATACCGGAATGCTTGCTTCAAAAAGACCATAGCCGAATTCCTTCCCGTTCCATGTCCCCAATCCTTTCCCGCTTCAAATGATTTCGATGTCGACGAGGCGTAAAGCCATAAGAAAAAAAAAGGAAGAAGAATGAAAGTATCGAAGCGGTCCGGTGGTTCAGCAATTAAGGAGTCTGAATCAAGATTGAAAGATTCCCGGTTCGAATCTCTGTCTTGACAGGGATTTTCATGAACCTTAATGCAACCTTCACCTCTTGCACAGCTAGCTGTGTAATGTGAAGTACGCCAGAACGTTTCTGGTTCGGATTCGACGTTAAAATGTTGGTCTCCTGTAACCGGTAAGATTGCCAGGTTAGGTTGAAGCGGCTACGTTAAGGGCGGAATGCGTAACGAATAAAAAGCCTGTCACCAGGTCGTTACGCCCACACGACCCTTCCCCATTTCCCCAATAATATAAAAAAAAACTGCGTTGTGAAAAATTTATATTTGACGGTCTACAAATCTGAGATCCTACGTGTTCATTTTAACTGTCGGTACACGGCGGGTACTGCGGCGGGTTAGCAAAAATGAGAGATTACTTTAATTTTGCAAGTCATCGACTAAAGGACTGACTGTTCAAACGTATAGGAGAAGCCTTCTACGTTTACTGGATCTGCAGTCTAAATTCAAGGCTTCAATTTTAAATTAATTTGATAACAAGTAAATAATGATAATAGAAATGATTACTAAAATCAACCGTACAATATTTCTCTTTTTTAAAAAAAATTTTGTTTTAGGCATTTACATCGGAATGTTGATGTAATATCACCAATTTTTCCCCAAATCACTTGTCCTTGACTATGCAATAGTCTGATTCTTTTCCTGGTAAAAGTAGACTTGGGATTAATTTATTTTATTCTAGAAGATACTTTTCAAAAGTGATTTTTGGATACTCAGCCCTCCTGCAATAGGAGACCAGCGTGATAGCCCCAAACTGCCAATCTGCGATCCTGGGAGTTGGCATACTTTGAAAAATGTATGAGTGAAAAAATAAATTTTATTCGCAACCCTAGCGCATGAAAATTTATTACATTTCTCACCTAATATCCGTTAAGCATATCCTCATATTTTTATTTGAAAACTATTGCTAAAGTAATAAACACTTTCATTGGAATCTAATTTAACCTAAACTTCACTGTTTAAAATCATTTTGATTCATCTTTACTTTCGGTGCCTTCATGATAAACGATATCGTTGACTGAATTTGTTTTTAAAGTGTCTTCATTCCATCTGCAGGTAATTAGAAAAATACATGTGTGGCAACAGTAAATGAAAGAACTTATAATAATTATACGAGGATTTCGTTAAGCCTTTCCACATTTCCAGAAAAATCTGATTTAATAGATATAAAGAAAACGGGATTACTGTTTTGCGGGGCAAAAATCTGGTTTCTCGAAAAAGTGCAGACAGCTTTTGACGGCTCGGCAGCTTTTGTTGAGTAATTAGCCGCTTCAGAAACAGCAAACAGTGGGGGTAAGTCGCGCTTCAAACGTCGGCACAGCCGTGAAACAGGAGCCGTCACAACTACCAACGACAGCCGTCCGAGGCACTTTGTCGTCTGTAGCTTTGTTCACCAACTGCGACGCTGTTAGCCAAACAGCATCGGCGTGCTCAACTAATTACTGCGAGCTGTCTGCCCACAGCGTGGACCTCATAACCAGAGGCCGCCCGGCCACTTCACGGAACACCACCTCTTTGAGAGAGCGACGTTTTAGCGTTATTACACAGTAATGGAAAGGTACTGATATTGAACCTAGTTTTTCTAAAGCTTACTTTTTGACGCAAGTCTTACCCGATATGAAATGGGTAATAATATTCTCTGCATTTTTAAAGTAACATTATTTATTTAGTTTTCTAACCCTAGTTGAGACAACAGTTTTCTGCAGGAGTTTTACTTCTTACGGTGTTATATCCAAAAATAATCATACTTCTATGCTGCTGGAACGTCCGCTAAACATACAACGTCTGTTGTATAGTCGTTAACCGGCTATAATGAACGTCGTTTTCAGAAACAACACGCTGAGTATTACATGGAATTACAACAGTGGTAGCTCATCCTTCTTCACCCACGCAATTCTTAATTCGATAGGATTCCAGCAACCTGATTTTAATTCCTTTCAAGGAGGCGGGATGGTTTTATTATTTTTAATTGCTTAACGTCAATTAACAGCGAGGTATTTAGAGACGGGAAAGGATGGGGGGCAAGGAATGGGAAGGAATTCGGCCATGGCCTTTTGAAGGAAGCATCCCGGCATTTGCCTGGAGTGATTTGGGGAAATCATGGAAAACCCAAATCTGGTTGCCCGGACTGGGATTCGAACCCGCGTCCTCCCGAATGCGAGGTCAGAACCTTAACCGTTCACCCACCACGCTCGGTTGCAGTGTGCATATGAAATGATCCAGCATTACCGCCAAAAAGAAAATAAATACTCCTAAAGATTTTTTTATTTTTTATTTTTTATTTTATTTTAATGGCATTTGGATATTCTCCTTACAGCCAGCCTCATATCATTATAATACTTGCATCAGTGATCAATAGCAGCATAAGACTGAAATAGGAATACACTTATTTTCACCATTGATAACACATCCAAAGCCAATGCCAAACTGTGATATGATATCATACACAATATAAAAACACAATTACATCTATAGTATATATAAGCAATTCTATATCATTAAACATAATTTGACCACCCAAAGATACGGCATTCATGTTTCAACACTCGGTACCACTGCACAGACATACCGCAGCCATGCCGCAACATAGTATAATATGAAATTCAACAATGCAATCTCACACACAGCACAACAATACAATTAGAGTATAATGTTGACACAGAAATGTGACACATTTCAATACAGAGCGTCACTCCACAGTCATACCGCATCTAGACTACAATACAATATACAATATAACAACGCAATCGCATTCACTCTGTACACAACGTGATTAAAATATAATATAATATAATATAAAATATAATATATACAATGTGATTACAGAATTACAAGATCAAAACAATAACACTAAATCTTGATGTTGTTCTCTTCCAGGAACCTCGTTATTGTTTTATAGATGGTAACATCTTCCAGAGCCAGGAGGTGGGTAACGTTTATTGGTAATTGTATTCCTAATCCCACTAGTTCTTGTATGAGCTGTGTGCTCTCCCGCCATTTTTCCTTGCAGGCAAATAGGAGGTGGTTGGGTTCGCATATGCTGCTTCCATCGCATGTGCAGGTTGGGGTGTTCAGTGAATTAATGCGGTGTAAGTGTTTTGGGAAGAAGCCATGATTGAATTTTAGTCTGCTAATGGTGACAATTGTTTTCCTTGGTACGTAATTGGTTTGATGCCACTGCGATTTAGGGATTGTTGGATGTATGGTGCCGTAATGTTTCCCTTTTGTTTTTATTGTTTCTTCCCACGATATTTCCCACAGTTGCTTTGCCTTGGCGCGCAGGGTGGACAGGAGATCAGTCGTCTTGATATATGGGTATGTTGTACCGTCGGAGGCTGCCGACTTAGCCAACTGATCCGCTCTTTCGTTGCCGTAAATTCCCGTGTGCGCTTTTATCCAGATAAAGATGGTCCGTTTTCCTATTTCTTCTAGTTCCCTGACACTTTCCAGGATTTGGTACGTTTAAGGGGCATCTCCACGCATTATTATTAAGATGGTGTAGAGATTCGAGGACACTTCGAGAGTCAGATAGTATGATCACTGTCTTGGAGCTGGTGCTCTTGGCATATTCTAATCCCTTGAGTATGGCAACCATTTCGGCGGTATATATCGTCGCTTCGCTGTGGAGTTTATACATTGATTCGACTCGTGCGTGCATATCCACGAAGGCACAGCCTACTGTGCTGCCGATCTTTGAACCATCGGTGTAAATGTGTACACTATTTTCGTATTGCGCAAGAGTTTCAATAAAGGCTTGTGTTCCGTTCTGTATTTTCTGTGAATGGTATGTCCAAGTTCATCTCCATTTTGATTATAGTTGATTTGTATGAGCCTTCAAAGCAAGGCATTCTGCTTGAGGAAATGATTATAGGTTGGTATTGAACTAAGTCGATGTATGTTGTAGCGAGCAGTGGTATTTTTTTCCTACTGCCAGTAACTGTCCACAGTGGTTCTGTGCGCCAGTGTCTCTAATACATCTATTAAGGGATTGTTTCGGAACTGTATAATCTTTGAGATGAATTTCCCACATAGGTAGTATCGTCGGATGTTCAGTGGAGGTTCCATGGCTTCTACCAAGAGTGCGTTTGTGGGTGTAGAGCGCATTGCGCCGAAACATATGCGCAGTGCTTTGTATTGAACCTTATCTATTTTGTTGAGCAGAGTTTCAGCTGCAGAGTTCTATAACAGAGGCACCCATAGTCAATTATCGGACGCACCAAAGCTCTGTAGAGGAGTAAGAGTACTTTCGGGTCAGCTCCCCACCAGCAGCCACTTGTTGCACGCAGCAGATTGATAGCCTTCTCACATTTGTCTATCATGTATGTTATATGTGGACCCCAGCTAAGTTTGGCGTCTATTTGCATGCCCAAGTATTTTTACCTTTTTGTTTGGAAATAGGTATGGCCCAAGTCGTACAGATTCCATTTGTTGTAATCGGTGTCTCGTGTATATTACTACTGCTGATTTTTCTGGTGCAATCTGCATCCCATTATCTTGCAACCATTTGTTTAATCTTTCCATCGCTGTACTAAGCAATTTTATGCATTCCGTCAGCGTTTCGCCTTCTGCGTATATGCATATGTCATCTGCATATTGTAGTATGTACACTCCCCTGGGTAGTATTTTGGCCAGGTCATACGTGTATATATTGAAGAGGATCGGTGATAGAATCGATCCTTGCGGCAGACCCTGGCTCGTGTGTCGCGGTCCTATTGTAACTCCTTTGTGTTTTATTATCAGTATTCTGTCCTGCAGCATTGATATTAGGTTGTAAGTAAAGGTTGCGGAGAAGCCCATGTTCTGCATCTTCCCCGCCAGTAGCTCGAGGTTGACATTGTCATAGGCGCTATTGATGTCAGTATAGAGGGCTATGAGATATCGGTTTCTACTTAGGCTGGATTGGATGTCTGTGACAAGTCTTACTAGTAGGTCATTGCTGCCTCTACCGCGTCTGTACGCCCACTGGTGGTCTGGCAGAAGGTCATTGTGTTCGGCAAACCATTCGATCCTATTCTTCACCATCCTCTCCAGTTGTTTATATGGGCATGGCAATAGTGCTATGGGCCTGTAGGATGTGGCTATTGACGGGTTTTTACCCGGCTTCAGGATCGGGATGATTCTCGAAGTTTTTAATCCTGCAATCTGTTGTCTTTTATTCCAGACATTGTTTAGAACTTTTAGGAGCATCTTTTTCCCTCGTGATGGTAAGTGTCCGATCATTCTGTAGTGGACGTTGTCTATTCCTGGTGCCGTGTTATTGGAATTCTTGGACGCTTTTTCAAATTCTTCCATGTTAAAAGGTCTTGACATGGGGTCGCTAGCTTCATCTTCAGGTGGGGAGTTGCAGATTGGGTTGGCGGAAGGAGGTGCTAATGTTGTTAGTATTTGCTCCAGCATTTCCGTGCTTATGTTCGACGTCGGGTGCACTGTTTCAGTTGATCGTTTATAGTTTTTGACTTTTGTCCATATGGTGGTAATTGGGGTGTTTCTATTGATTGATGCGCAGAAATTTTTCCAACCTTCTTTCTTCATCTGTTTCAATGTTCTTTTTGTACGAGCTTGTGCTTTGTTTAACTCTATGAAATTTTCCATGTTGCTGCATCTACGATATTTTCGGAGCGCGTCTCTCCTCTCTTGAATAGCCTTCTCGCATTCCTCGTTCCACCATGGTGGGTGGTTCCTGGTAGTGTTCATTTCTTTTTGTTTCTTTTGGGGTATGCCTTGTTTGGCCGCATGGTTTATAACCCGGATCAGGCTGTTATAGTTTTCCTCTGTCACTCCACCATCGTTTAGGTTGTTTAACTGTGTCGCAGCAGTATCAGTGTATACGTTCCAATTTGCGTTCCTGATATTCCATTTGTGACCTGATGTTGCCTGAGGTTTTTTGCTGGGTTGATTCTAAACAAATTCTGGAATAAGAGACTACACTTCGGGTATCTACATATTAAACGAATATCTCCTATCATGAAGCTGGGGAAAAATCCGCCATTGGCTTTAACGTGAAGACCAACTACTCTTTCGGCATGTCCATTCACTGGAGAAGATGGTGAGAAGCAGAATCGAAATGGTTCGTCGAGCATCACGGCCTTATTCCGGACACCAGTGGCCGCTCAGAGAGGGAACAGTGAAATTCTAATGAGGCTTATTATGAACAAATACTCATTGATGAATTTGGTCTTCAGGGCAATCGATATCACTGCTAAATAGAAACTAATACAGTCACATTGCAGCTGTAAATGATATAATGTTTTATACATTCTCGGGTGGGAGTGCATGTGCATTGTGTGACGTAGTAAAACGTATACGTATAAAAGAAGAGAGAGTAAGACTCTTTGTAAAGTTATATAAGAGCGGGCGGAGTATTTTGTTTAGTTAAAGTATGTATAAATATTGTCTGTACCAGAGTCACGCAGCTTTGTGGGTTGGCCACAAGATATCGGATAGAGTTTGAACGGCTGGGATCCGCGACCGCCACTCGAAAGCAGGAGGTGGTAGTAGGTGATCGGGTATTGTAACACCAGACGTAAAGTGTCTCAAAATGAATGATTTTTTTAGACGTCGTATTTAATAGTTTATATCTGTATTCAATAAATGCCATATGAAGTACAAATGAAGAATTTTCAGTAAAAATTACCAGTATCAAACGCTAAAAAATCAGCAAGGAAATATGGAAAATAATTTTTTGCAATCGGACTAATTGCTCAATTTATTTGGTTCACAACGTGAAGAATAGCAAGGATAACAGAAAGCAACAACGAATAATCTCTTCATAATTGTATGCCATAAATCATTTTCATATAAATAATACTACTAAAATTTGCAAAAGAAAAATAAACATAAGTGACCAGGGATTGGTTTCAGATAATATTTAAATAAAAGTCTGACTCTTGAAACAAATACAAGTTAATGTCAGTGTTTATTAACAATTTTACACATCCAAAAATAATTCGTTTATTGAAATATAAAGAAATGAATGTCTTGGTAAAACGCAAGTCTAATATGAAAACAATAAATTGTATGAAAGATTTATATTTTTGTGAGTCAATGAATGTCAGTGGGCGTAGAACCTACTTATCGCGGTGAACAATGATATTATCATCGTATATTACGGCACGTTCCAAACTGTAGACCTTGTGGTGTTGGGTACGGATACGCTCTCGCACAATAGCGATGGTGCAGCTCGGATGGCGACGATCTGGTCTCCCGTGCGGCGAATCAGCGGTGGTGAAGCCGAACAGCGCAGCTCAAGTCAGTCTTCGAAGTGATACAGCCAGAGGCGACGTCACTATTAGGAGCAGAGTACAGCATACACTCAGAAACTTCAAGCTGAATCTGCCAGAGCCAAGATAACACCTTCTCTCAGAATCTGCCAAAATCCAATAGAACAATTTCCTCTCCGCCGCTCTACAGATACCGCCGTTTTACCGTCGGCATATTTTGCTTGTCCCTCACGAACGGCCATGTGGATATAAATAAACAACAATTTAGATCGTGAAACTGTCACGAACAAACTTCTGGCTAATTCTTTAACTCATTGTCTCATACTCACAAAATGCTGGCCAAATACGTACCATGTTCCCTCTTTGAAGAACATCGTTTTATTTTCCTCAAGTTTCTGCCGTTATATTCAGTCTTGGCTCCTTAAGTTTTGGACAGATGTGTGGATTTATTTTTAAGGTCAGCTCACCAGCCTTTCATATTGTTAATAGTCCTACAAGTGGTTTTCAGGGCCCTATTTTCTTTATATTTATAATGTATTTTTCACGTAGAAGTATGAGCCTAAATGTTTTCTAAAATAAAGCAACATAAAGTCTTAAAGCCGTAACAGTAATATGTGACAGAAAGGCGTTGGCTGTTGAATCTGATGTGAGCTGATAAAGACAAATGCCAATATGAAAGAGTTGTTCTGCTCTCTGCCGGTAGCAGAATGCTTCATATTTGGCGCAATAGTATCACAAATTCTGTTAACAGCTATTCAAGTATGAAGTTAGTAGTTTCACATAGCAATCAATAATGCATGTAATTGCATCTTTAAATATACTTTTTTTTTTTTTTTTTTTTTTTTGTGAAAGAACCTAGAACAAAGCAGAAAGCATATGACGACTACCCACTTTAAAAGTTATTGGATGGAACATAACACACATCTGCAGCTGCCCTAAAATTCGTCACATTCAACAGGTAATCAATCGTTAGTTTGAAATGATTAAATGATTTGGTTATATATTATCACTTCAAATGCTTAGCCTTTAGGCAAGCGGTGAACACCAAGCAGGCCATTTGCTGGACTTTCCTCGTGGCTGCAGTCTAGAAGCAGAGGCCTATCCCAGGGGTCTTCATCTTCTTAAATGTTTTCTTTCCCCTCGCGGCTTTTTTTTTTCGGGAGCCCGATAAACCACCGACAGGGGGGTTGGGGCGAGACGGCGATCTCGCCGACCGCACAGCAAACACCCTTCTTTCAGGGAGGAGGCCGAGCGAGGGTAAAGGAGGAGCACACTGACGCGTGCGTGAGCCCGCACCGAATGGGATGCCCAGATTTGATTTATTTGTGGTCGGGGTTAACGGGCAAACAATCTGGGAGCCTGAACGCGGGCGACCGCGTGAAATATTTACGGTTGACGGGAACGAGGCGACAGATAAATCATGTAAGGCGCCCGGCTTGGACCAGACTGGTGGCAGGCCCGGCCAGGAGCCAATAAGCGGCTCAAGAAGGGCGCCACGGCACCTCCCACGCTGTGATACACAGTGGCTACACTGTGACGTCTGTCTCGAAATTACGTGAACTTATCAAACAAACACTAGCTGTTACCGGCGATTTCGTACGTGTCGACTTAGAATTTGCTAGATTTGGATCTAGGAAGCTGTATTACGTTAAATGTGTCGCAGAAAGCAAGGCGTCGGAATAATATGTCGGGGAAGACGTGTCTCATGAAGAGAACTAATTTACAATACTTTCAAGTTAGGGGGCCTCATGTGAACTCCCCCTTCCCTCCACGTAGCCCTACGTAGCCCTACGTGGCTTTTGCCTCTACCCCCCTCCCCCCTCCCCCCCACGTAGTACGTAGCTTTTTTACCTTTTGATTCCAGAAGACATTTTGTACTGTTTTCTCATGTTAGACTATTGTAAATTACATACAGAGATAATTAACTGAGGGAAATAAATATTCACATGCTGTTGTGATTTCTGTTCCTCATTTTAACTGTGAAAAATGTTATGAAAGGAAAGCTACATGACCTGGCTCGGAACCCCCCCCCCCTTTTCCCCCACGTAGCCCAGCGTAGCCTACCAGCCAAACCCCTTCGCCCCCTGGACCGAGCCACGTAGTTTGTTCACGCTCCCTTAACACAAAATAAAATTCATGTTTGGCGCAAATCCGCATCAATACTATGTATTATTTTAAGTCTTTAAATGAAATTTATTAACATGCCATAAACAAAATAACTGCGAGAGAAGCAAAGGCTGAGAAATAGATATAACTTTACAGAGAATTACACACGCTATTTGTCTGTCTATCACCGTTCGGTTAATTTTCACCGAGCTTGGTAGGTGAGCGGTTAACGCTGTGGCCTTGCATTCGGGAGTAAGGTGGTTCGATTCCCCGTTCGGGCATCCAGATTTGGGTTTTCCGTGGTTTCCCAAAATCACTCTAGGCGAATTCCTTTCCTTTCCTTGTTCCCAGTCCCATCCCGCCTCTAATGGTTCAACGTTGACGAGTCATAAAGGCATAAATAAAAATAGGTTAGTTTAGAAAATTTTATGACAAAATATTTTATTTAATCCCGTGTCCTTTCTAAAGATATGCAGAATTCCCTTATAAAATTTCATGAAGGTCGGTTTAGCCGTTTAGACGTGAAAAGATAACAAATAGACAGAGAGACAGAATTACTTTCTCGTTTTTTCTACTAGTGTATATAACAAGCCAAATGTTGACTGAGCCACGCGCTTTTATGGTTCCGTAATATTGACCTTACTATTACGATTACCTTGTATATAGCAGGTTAGGAGATGGTGGTTTGTTACAAAAATCACTGCTTGCGATTTTTTCAGTTTAGATGGTGGACTTCTCTGTACCGCTCTCCAACACCGAGTGAAGCTACTCAGCTGAATCATGTCTCTGCACGAAGTTAAGAAAGACGCCGAGAAGTTGATTTCTGATAATATACTTTTACGTCTCTAAGAGCCGACTCAAGGTAAAATCTCGCATATGCCTGTCACATAACGAATAATTAAATAAGGTGTAATCCCAATGGCTACAGTAATTTTTTCTTATCAAAACATAACAACTACTACACGAGTACACGTATTTAATTCTGTGACAGGCACACAATATGAGATGGGATAGATACAGTATTGGAAACCTTATAATAGTAAACATATATTTTCAATTCACCGAAGCGATCCAATCCTATCTAGAGACAGCAAGGAAGGTGACTGCATCTCTGCTGAACTGTTCAGCAGTGACTAAAGTGAATGTCAAAATAAAATCTATTACATTTCACAGTAAGAAAACCAACATCAGAGATGAATTATTAAGTAAACTGGAGCTTGAGTTTAGAAATCTTGGGGTTGGTTGCTGTCCTTCAGATCAGTGCTCGCAACTACTAGAATAAATATAAAAGTAATTTCTAGTAATTCTGTACCGTGTTTTGCGTCCGAAACAAATAGGGATTTTTTTTTAATATTCTCTTTTCCTAGCACCATATATATATATACTGATGTTTTTTATGGCAACGATTTGTTTCACGAACATTAATGTAGTATAGCTTTTAGTCGCTCATGTTGTGCGTTAAATGGCTGATGAAGAAGCGAATTAGGGACATCAGACAAACACGAGTGACAAAACCGTACTTTTCTCTTAATAACAATTTTTTTTTTATGAATGTTGAGTCAGGTGAATAGCATGCTATTAAAACCACCTACACTCGGTTAATTTTTCATCCAATGTTTATTTACCGATACAAAAATTAATATTATAAGAGGAAATGTAAATTTATTATGAGTAAAAACTAACATATCTTGGAACAAAATCATTAAAAAAAAAATAATAGAGACCTTGTCGTGAGTTGTTCATTACTCTCAACAACATTTACGGATCGACTCTCTGAAAGGTAAACAGGAACATCCAATATTTGAGGATTTGCTGGCCAAGCATGAGAGTGCATGAATCCTCGTTCTCCTGGACGAGTACGAGTGGGCCTGCGCACATCGCCGTAACGTTAATTGAGTTTCTTTTGAAAAGGCCTTACATAATATCATTTCGAGGCCTTTGTGAGGAAAGTGATCTCATCTAAACATAAGATATGCTTAGCTGAATTTATTGCAGCAGGATGCATCGGAATATGAGTTCTCAAATGATCGCCTTTTGTCCTCTCAGTGATCCCTGGGTCCGTCGAGTAGGGACGACATCTGGCGGTTCCATTCGCGTGTTGCCAGGTGGTTAAAACCCGCCTTACAATGGTATGTAGTCCTTGATTTTCACAGCAAACCTAACTTAAAATAGTGACATAAGAGCGTTGAAATTTTGACGGATTCGTCAATTTTACCAAAAATCTCATAAAGGAACATTAGCGTTGCACGTTCGTTTGTTTCATTGTAACTGAAATGGCGCAGTGTACGAAGTTCAATGCTCCATAGCCGGATCTCCCCATCCCCCTTTTTCCACTCATTATTCTTCTTCTTTCGTGCTAATGATCTCAAAAACATGCATTTTCTCTGAATCTATACCTATACTGCTATAAAATCTCATCATACCAGAAAGAAAAATCAGTAAGCCGGCCCAATAACGCGCGTACTTGTATCTTCCATGTATGAGTATCTCCCTTCAAATACACTCAGATATCATTTTCCCCTATCTTCTCGGAAACAACGTAGAGCGAGGCTACAATAATTTAGCTCTTTATTTGAAAACGACTTGCTTTATTGATGAGAATTTCGGTCATACTTTAAGCCATTAAACTAACAAAATAAAAATCCATTTGCAGGATTATTGGCTTCCGAATGAAAGTAAAGGGAATAAAACCAATCATGGTGTTACTTGTTTAAAATGGACTTACTTATGATTTGGATTATTTCACAATTTGTAGTTACACTCATTTATCGAGTTATGTGATTTAATAAAGGTGTATAAAATTCTCGCAAATGAAATCAATAAATTCAGCTCATTAAATAAGCTCTAAGCTGGTTCATGAACATAATTTCAGTTTAGATGCAGTGCCTTAAGGCTTTACTCTCACATTGTTTAATTTTTTCATAGAGCCACTGGAATCACTGTAAGACTTATTAAGTCCTGATGCTGATAACATCAACGATACATCATGTTCTGTAAGACGCTTAGTAGAAGTAGTAACGTAAAAGAGACGATGCTAGTTTTGTTGAAATTGAGGATTACAAAATGAGAAAAATGATAACCCAAGTTTTTATATTAATCTCTGCCTTCATTTGGATTTGTGTTCTTAATTAAGGAATGACCAATAACAATATACGAAATAGTGATGTAAGCAAAGACGTAAAACTCAATACAAGTATAGAGTTTAGTAATTAACGAAATGCTGCACTACGCGTATAGCTGAAATGGTAAAAAACAGATAATAATTTTAGTCCAGCAACAATTTCCTACATATTTTGTAATTAAGGATGCACCTCATATTTATAACAGCAGGAAAATATTAAATAGTAAAGTAAACAAAGTTTTCAGAATAGTTAAGGTCTTGCGAATACACACAGCGATATGAAGCGTACTTAGTCAATTAAGACACATGCTTTGGTTTTAACGGAATCAGACTAAACATTTTATGATTGATCCATGAGTGGTGTGATATTAAAATTAGTTACTTTATTTCCAAAATGACTTCTAATACCTTGACGTCGATGAGGCGAAACACTATAAGACAAGATGACTGCACTATATCAGAGAGCAGTCCTATTGGCGGTATTTTATGGATATAATTGTTCTTCTGAAGTAAATTGTAGCAAGACAACAAATTGTTATTTTGTGAATATTCAGAAATGAAGTTTTATTCTCTTGTTACATGCCTTATCATATCTCACATGTATGATATTGGGTATGAAATGCTGATAAATCTAGAAAAAATTATTGGCTGCATTCTACGTTTGTTTCGCTTTTGACATGGACGATAGCATTGATGTCCTTTATACCAAGCTTGATAAATAGGAATTGCATTAATACTTACTTAGAAAGTTCATACCAACGAATATCTTTTCAGAAATTGTTGCTGTTTGTCATGGAAATAAGCGTGCTAAGTTAATAAAATAAGAGATATACCTCTTTTTTTTATGGATAAACGTAGCAGATAATTTAAAGATTTGCCTATTAGCTGTAATGTATTGACAAAGAGATCCAGAAAGTTTATTACTAATATGAGAATGAACTTGAATGCGATCATAGGAGAAATGTCACTAGTATATAGTTTAAATTTTTTAGATTGTAAAATACAGTATAAAACATAGAAATCAATAATAATATTGTTAGCGTGATATATAAGAGAGAAATAAATTTGGTCGGAGTGGAAGAAAACTAAAGAAAGTACGAAAATTTGTAGGGTGTAAAATAAAAGGAGAAGGATAATTTTCTGACGTATCCATCTGCTTATTTATTCATTTACACTTAATTTCAAAAATTGTTTCAACACCTCGAAACCAACAAAATTTACCTACTACCCATCAGTCTTCCGATCACATCCCACAACACGAAATTTCGAAATTTGTATTAGACCAGAATTCTAACCGTGGGACTTACATGACAGGCACGTTAAAGCCAAGGTCAAGATTTTGATGCGGACTGGCATGATCTTAAAGCACCAGTCATTCAGATCCGCAACACGTTCTGACGCTACTGGTCATGAATAACAAGATGTTAATATGGTGCAGATGTATACAGCAACACTCGTGAATACATTTGCACGGCCCAGAAAGAATTTTTCATTTCTCACTCCTCATAAATTTTTTCGCCGAGGAATTCATTGCCCCAGCAGCTTCAGAATAACAAAAAAAGATTTTGTTTCGTAAAATATCCACGGCTATAAATCTTAAGACGGATAGCTGCGGTAATTAAGCAATTTATTTTTTATATTATGCAGAAATATCTTACACAAATAACAATTTGTATCAATACTTATAAAATGGCTAATTTGTTGGTATGTTAGCGTAGAAAACAAATAGACTTATACACTTCAAATTGTGCACAAAAGTACAGTAACAAAACAAGGATTTAAAATCGCATATTGCACATCTTACACTTAAGTCTAAATAGAAAAATTAATATTTAAGGGTACAAAAAGAGCAAATAAAACAGAAGATCAATGAAGCCAAACAAATATAAAAAGAAATAAAAAACTATATTAGTACACATACATAACATAAGAAGGCAGTTAAACGCGTGTTAATTAGCTATTCAACTTAAAGATATCAGAAATTGCAGAGTGCATACTCTATGGTGTTTTTCCAGCTAATTGAATAATTTACAGAAATCGCGAAACTGAAAACAACCGAATACGCTAGTGAATCGGAATTAATAATTGGACTAATTAAATAGTTGATACTATCAAGAAACATACCTAACTGCACCCGTCAAGCTTGGTAAGAAATAACCAGTCGTGCGAGAACTACTGGCTAATATTTTAACGAAGGAGAGAATAATTAATAACGTTACGAAATTAAAAGGATACATATATTTTCAAATCAACCTATTGAACTTTTTTTAAATTTGGTGGGTTTTGTCAGAATTATTTTCTTCGCTTTCTGTAATTACAGAAACATTCGTACAATTTTACTATCTACAAATGGCGGGATGAAAGAATACATCAGTACACGTAGAACCGTGCGAAGAAAGTGTGATCTCTTAGTTGCACGTTTTCCTCTGATCTAGTAATGTTGTATACGTGTACGTGCTGACAAGGAAATCAAATTTAAAATCACCCACCGGTTGATTCACACAGAAAAGAAACAGTAATTACTTTGCATTATATCTCATGACTGGTTAAATTAAATACAAACAGATTGAAATAGAGAATAATTTTGTATTAAGCATATTAAGGTTATTGGAACAAATCAGAATGCAGTTTTTGGGTAAAAAAGCGATATTCGCTAAACGAAACATAAGGTAACCAATAAATTCACATATAGAGACCAGAAGAAAAATTAATTAAAATTAAATTAGTTTCTGTACTCAGAACGATTTGCAACGAATTTACGTACAGAAATCTTTTAAAACTGCCTTATATAGATCATTACTCAATTGGGTAGTTTCATCAGTTAGTAGTAGTATTATAGGTAATTGCATATTCTACGATTATGATCGGTAATTCGTAAAGGCCATTACTAGACCATGAACCACTTAAATTTAAGACTGAATAAAGTTACAGCCGAAAGAAAGAACACGTTTACAGCTTTATTGCCTGTCATTCTGAATTTATTAATCAGTTCCTGATGCGGTAGTTTAAATATTCATACATTTAACGTAACGTAACCCGAGGTTCAATTGAAATGACGATGAGCCTGAGGTTGGTTGTTTCGTATAATTTAGGTGTAACCTGCTAATTTCATCTCTGAAGTCAATATTTTTTTTTGCTGTCGTCAGTCTTTTGACTGGTTTGATGCAATCTTCCATCCCTTCCTATCCTGTGCTAACCTCTTCATTTCTACATACCACTTAGAATTATCTGCTTCATATATTCTAATCTCTGTCTTCCCCTACAGTTCTTACCTTCGACTGTTCCCTCCACAAGCAAATTAACCAACCCCCCATGTCCAAAATATGACCTACCAGCCTGTCTCTTCCTTCTGTAAGCTTCTTCCATAAACTTCTTTTCTCACCCACCATTTCCAAAACTTGTTCATTTCCTACTTTGTCTGTCCACTTAATTTTCAGCATTTTTCTGTAGCACCACATTTCACATGCTTCAATTTTCTTTCTTTCCGGTTTTACTAAAGTCCATGTTTCGCTACCGTAAAGTGCTGTGCTCCACATCTAGAGTTTTAAAAAGTTCTTTCTAATTCCAAGATCAATATTTGAAACTAAAAGATTTCTCTTTTTCATGAAGGCTCTTTTTGCTAGCGCTATTCTGCTTTTAACATCATTCCTGCTTCTGCCATCGATTGTAATTTTGCTTCCCAAGTAACAGAACTCACTCACTTCTCCTATAGCATCCGATCCTATTTTTATATTTAATCTTCTACTATTGGTATCATTTCTGCTACATTTCATCACTTTTGTCTTACTTTGATTTATATTCAGTCCGAAATCGTCCTTCAGTATTTTGTTCATGCCATTCAATAACTTCTCAATATCCTCAGCCCTCTCTGCTAACAAGACAATGTCATCAGCAAATCGTAGCATACTGATTTTTCTCCCTGAAAACTTATGCCGCATGGAAATTTTTCTTTGACTTTCTTCATTGCTTCTTCTACATACAAGTTGAATATTAACGGGGATAGACTACAACCTTGTCTCACACCCTTTTCAACCGATTCATGTCTCTCGTGATTCTCTACTTTTATTACAGCCACTTGATTCGAATATAGTTTGTAGAGTATTCTTCTATCTCGATACTTTAGACCTGACTTCTCTAAAATTTTGAACATCTTGTCCCACCTAACATTATCAAAAGCTTTTTCTATATCAACAAAGGCCATAAAAGTATCTTTGTTTTTCTTGATCCGCCATTCAAGAATTAATCTTAGAGACAGAATCGCTTCCCTTGTACCGCGATTTTTCCTAAACCCAAACTGATCTTCACTTACTATCTCTTCTACTACCCTTTCCATCCTTCTGTATATTATTCTGGTCAGTAATTTTGAAGCATGTGATGTTAGACTAATGGTGCGATAATTCTCACATTTGTCGGCTTGTGCTTTCTTTGAAATTGTGAAGATGATATTTCTATTCAAATCAGCTGGAATTTCTCCTGTTTCATAACTTTTTGATATCAGCTTGAATAATCTTTCGATTCCTTCCTCTCCTAGGAATTAAAGAAGTTCTTCAGGGATCTCATCAATTCCAACTGCCTTATTTACTTTGAAGTCATTCAGAGCTTTATTAAATTATGTCCACAAAACAGGATTTCCTATGTCATCAATGTCGACATCGCCTTCCTTTTCCATTACACTATTGTTCAAGTCGTCCGCCACATACTGTTCCTCAATGTATTCCTTCCATCGGTTAGCTCTATCTTCTGAGCTTAAAAGAGGTTTTCCATCCGCAGCTTTAATGTTCATACCTCTTTTCTTCATTTCTCCAAAATTCTGTTTGATCTTTCTATATGCAACATCTACTTTTCCTACGACCATTTCCTTTTCTACTTCTTCACATTTTTCTTGTAGCCATTTTTCTTTTGTTATTTTGCATTTCCTATTTATTTGATTTCTAAATTGTCTGTAATGCTCTCTTCCTGCTTCGTCCTGAGCTTTTTTTCTACCTTCTCCTCTGATCCATCAGCTCCAAAATTTCTTGTGTGATCCAAGGTTTTCGGGCAGCTTGTTCCCTAAGGCCTAAAGTTTCTTTACCAGCTTTCATTATTTTGGTCTTTAATGCATTCCATTCGTCCTCAGTTGAGCTCCTTTCACATTTACTTCTTAGAACTAATGTACCATTTCTGCAAATTTTTCTCTGGTGCTAGATTGTTTCAGTTTATTCACTTCCAGTCTGTTCTGCTTATACTGCTTCCTTATTCGCTTAAATTTTTGACTGCACTTCATTATTATCAAATTATGGTCAGAGTCTGTGTCTGATCCTGGGTACGCTTTACAGTCTAGTACTTGATTCCTGAATCTCTGTTTGACCATGATATAATTTAGCTGAAATCTGCCTGTATCCCCAGGACGTTTCCAGGTGAATATCCTTCTTGCATGGTTCTGACATAGTGTGTTTGCCACTTCTAGCATTTATCTTTCACAAAATTCTAGCAACCTGCTTCCTCGCTCATTTCTTTCTCCTAGACCATAACTTCCTACAGTGTTCCCCTCTTTTCCTCTCCCACTATTACATTCCAATCACCCATGATTATTAGATTTTCCTTCCCCTTCACATATTGGATTAATTCTTCAATTTCAGCGTATATTTTTTCTATTTCTTCATCATCTTCCTGTGACGTTGGCATATACACTTGTACTAATGTGATTGGGACGGGCTTAGTTTCTAACCTCATCAAAATAATCCTGTCACTAAACTGTTCATAAAAACTCACCCGTTTCCCTACTTTCTTTTTAATTACAAAACCTACACCAGTGACTTCATTGACAGCTTGTGTGCTAATTATCCTGTGTTCCCCAGACCAGAAATCCTGTGCATCCTTCCATTTAATCTCACTAATCCCAACAACATCTAACTTAAGTTGCTTCATCTCCCTTTTTAAGTTTTCTAACCTACCTGCCCTATTCAGACTTCTAACATTCCACGCTCCGACTCGTAGAATGTTTCTATCCATTCTGATGACTCCTCCCTGAGCAGTCCCCACCCGGAGATCCGATTGGGGGACTATTTTACCTCCGGAATATTTTACCCAGGAAGATGCCATCGTGATATATGTAATTTGAGAGTATTACATCTCCTTGGGATACCTTTTGTGCCTTTAATGCTGTGGTTTCCCGTTGCCTTTTGCATCCCCATGCCGTTGATCATTTCTGATTCCTCCGCCATTAAGGGCCATTTCCAACCCCAAGGGCAAGAGGGTGCCCTGAACTGCTTCTCGCTCTTCCGCCCTCCTTTCGAAGGCCGTTGGCAAGCAGTGGGTGACTCCTTATACCGGGAATCTTTCATTCACCAGAGCCTCGTCCTTGCAAAGAGAGTGTACCACGTGAAGGAGAGGTTGACATTTGGTTGGAAAAGGCTAGTATAGTCTCTCCCAAACCCTTACACCCCCGATATAAACTAGTCACAGCAAAGTCGTTATTTTTACCTTACTGTAATAAAAAAACCGTTTATTTTCCGAAAAAGTTATATGAATAATGAAAGGTTGGATTGTACTCTTCCCCTAATACAGAGCATTGCTTTTATTTTTGTTCTAATTGATACTTGTAACATGTTAAAAGTAGATCGCCAAGTGTTCTACACGAACGACTAAAGCTACCCTAGGTTTTTTCGTTCATCATTTATTAAAATGTTTGCGCCATTTAATTCCTTGAATCGAACTAAAAGTATATTGTTATCTTCAAATTGTTCGCTAAATGAGACTAGGTATTATACGCTTGTTCACAATAAATCTAATTACATTCTAGTGTTCCACGTTTTCTGTAACATGACCGCCCGCCTCGCCGTCTTGTCTTACAGATAGATTCAGTAAATAGGTTGATAAAAGACTCTGGCAATTCCTTACGTGGTTAATAGGACATGTTTGGGTGCCCTTTGTGTTAACAAGGTAGAAAACTCTATTTATTTAAAATCAGCAACACAGTATCTGCAGTCTGCGTCTTTCTATATTTGAGTGGCATCGTGCTTAGTTATTAGTTTCCTGACTGCCGTATGAGATATTCCCAGTAATGTTTCAGGTAACTGGTGGGGTTTTCAAAGGCCGTTTATCTGTCCTCCTCTATGAAAGTTTCCTTCACGTTTGTGATGTACACCTCTAAGCATCCTAAGCATTCCATGTATAACTATAATTCTCCTTACGCTGGTAGATAACCATGTACAGTTATGTGGAAATAATAGAGAAGGGTTACGCAAGAAATAGGAACTGTGTTACTAGCTTTGTAACGCCACGCATAATAGTTAGTACTCGTATTTAATGGTTGATGCTTATTTGTTTATTGAATAATGTACAGATCAAATATACATCAAATTACATTGTATTGATAGCCATTTCGGTTAAATGAATGTCGTCTTTTCTGTTCAATTCTCATCTTGTGATACTCATGTAGCAGTACTGTGTATGTGAGAGTGGCTGACACGTGGGTTCTATGGTTTCCCTACGATGCCCTATGACTTGCGTAGACTATCTTCATATATTTCCTGCTCTTGGGCTCTTCTGACCGATTCGCTTCTTTACTTGCATCTGCTACCTAACAATTGATTAAATAAGAGCATCGTGGCTTAAACATGCATCTTGTAGACTAGTAGGAGAGGGAGCGAACAGCTAAGGGTTACTTGCAATTAAACAAGCAGTTAAGGAAACCTCGTTTTATCTGTACTAAAAACCGTACCATAGCTACAGTCTAAGATTTATAGTACAATAATCATGACTTATTCCATAACCCGTGTTGACTAAGAGGGATGAAACTTGGCTCTACTGAATGCAACTAACAGAGAATGGCAAGGCTGGTATAGCGAATAACTATTCCAAGGCCAAGATGATTACGTGTTGCACGACAGTGGAGAAGTGAGACCGATTTATGTAATTCTGAAGGACGCGGGTTTGAATCTCCGTCCGGGCATCCAGATTTGAGTTTTCCACGGTTTCTTAAAAATCACTCCAGGCTATTGCCTGGACGCTTCCTTCAAAATGCCATGGGTGAATTAGTTCCCGTTCCTTGCCCCAGTCCTTTCTCGCTTCTAATGACCTCGACATCGACAAGGCGTAAAGGCACAAGCAAAAAAAAAAAATGTTTCATATATCCTGGCTTGCTGGTATTAACTTGCAAGCTCAGCAGTGCATGTGATGCTTGTTCTTTTGACTGTCAATCGGCTGTCTCAGACGGACAAACAGGATGTGCTAGCTCCACGTCTGCGCTGCTGTGAAACCTAACAAAATCACATAATTCTGATCCTAAAATATTAAATTAAATGACATCCCATTACACACATGATTATCATTTGTTAACTTTTTTGTTGATATAAATCATGGTGTATCAGACCATTAAAATCAGTCAAAACACCGTCGGAAAACTTATGAGGAACCAGGAAAGTGTAACATGGATGACTCTCGCGATTATGCTACTTTGCCATCTTTGAACAACCATCTGTAAAACACTTTCTGGATATATTTGCAGATCCGTTATAGGAAAGTTTGAATTCCCTCGTCCGAGGGAGTAGATTCATCGTGAAACGTAGATTTCGTAATGATCACTATTAGAGCCTTAGAACTGTTGTATGTATGCATGATACAGAGAACGGTGCATTGATATGTATTCGGAAGTATATGAAAGTTGTGCTTCTGAACGCACATAATTTCCAGCCACCTCTACCCTTTAATTACTTTAAAATGAAAAGAATGAAAGAATACCAAGCTCCTGTAAGAACTTCCAGACTTCAAATTAATTACTTACGGTATCGTTGGAACTCTTACCATCAAAGACACGTCGAAGAGAAACGGTTTGTGCTGGAGCCGGCCATTTCACTAGCGTACGCTGTTGGTTTCTAATTTCGAGCGAGGCGGCTGTAAGGTGAGTCTCGAGGGCCTCATCTCTTTGAGTGACACTTGACCGGGGTATTTAATTAGCTCACGAGCCCTCTGAGGTGTATATTCAGCCCCGAGCAGCACAGTCGGCGGCGGCATACAAATTGCTTGCTCTGGGAGCCTAATTCGAGTCTCCGAGGACGCATTAATACTGCCGGAGAACACAACCTCTGGGAAAGTAGGCGCTTCTGTGGAGGCGAAAATGGAAGTGTCTCCAGAAGGGTATGACACTAACGGTTCAAGACCCTGCGAGTCACACTGGAAAGGTTTACCTAATAATGCTTCCACCACCGATACTCCAAACAGTATGAGTAAAAAGATATACCGTTGACAGAGATTGCAGGAACAGGAGAATTATTTGAACTTTTGTTTCCCTCAGATCACCTGTCAATTTCATCTCAAATGGAAAATTTACTGTGAAAATAAAATGGCCAATCGCCAGTCAAGCCTTATCCTGTTGAGGTGCAATACTTGTAAGCTTTCCACATAATTAGTGTGGTTAATTTCGCCGCCGTAAATTACTAAGGCCCTCTTGGAAGAACTTCGTTGATTATTAACACACTGAACGCTACCGGCAATATGAAGAGTCTTGTCAGTGACTAACTCTGATTGCAAACTCGCATAACGCGGACGTCTCTAGACGTCCGCCGTCACGCTATTGACCATCTTACCTGAGACGGCAGATGATTTTAATTTTCTGTCCTTTTACGCTGTTTATTTTACTTTTAATTGAAAAAAATTAAACCAATTAACTGTAATAAATAAGAGTTTATGGGGAAAAAAAATCGGGAATTATCGTATAAATTAAGTTTACTAAATAGAAAACGTGTGAATCATATAGAATTACATAAATACTAATTATTTATATATACTTAATTTTTTTCGTAACAAAAAAATGTTCATGATATGAGAAAAAAAAATTAAAATTTATTCCGAATTTCACAGCAAATGCCAAATTTGGCCTACATATTACAAAGTAAATAATTTAAAAAAAGACCTTAAAATTCTTCTAATTATCAAGTAGATGGGAGAAATTAATCAATAGAAGAATATTTTGCACTTGAAAAAAAACAGCAAGTTTGAAAAATTATTAAAAAAAAAAACACCAGTTGTCCGATGTGAAAATAGTCTTCACTCAATGAAATGTAAGACGTTAATGAATGACTGAGAGAAAGGGTGAGCTCGTAGGCCAGGTACTGGAATCACCAACCTTCTATACAATCCAATAGGGAAAGGACGTCTCAAGCCGTCCACCGTCACTGGGATGCTCCCTAGCGGACGGCCGAAGACATCCTCAGCACTGAACGTGTTAATGTTCCTACACTAATTGGGAATAACGGCGTCTTTTGGATGATTCTAGCCCATTTATCACCACTCTACACATGCTAGTCGTCAGCTCGGATAATTTAAATTATTACAGGGGATGAACTATAACCATCGAACATACGGAAGGCATAGTTCTCAAGTATAAAAATTAAAAATTCACTGTTCTTATCTAATCTACTGAATTTAATTAATTCCATTTCTTAAATTATTTTTTTCTTCTTCAGATTATATCCACAAATTTTCCTAACTCATCTGAGAAAATATTATACCTTCCTTACAGGGAAGCACAAACCCACGTGCCGCGACATAATCTAAGTGACGCAACACAACATCCTTGGCTGCGCAGCGATGACTGCATTCTGTTGGCTCAACTGGCTAGACCAAAGACTCTGCAGTACTAATCCTTAAAGCTACCCCGATTATAATACAAACCACTATCTGTGGAAACCCGGAAATATTACAAAAGGTTACAGCCATTTATTCAATTAATTATTGTAAAAAATAAAATAATAATTGAATGATAGTGATAATGTTATATACTCAAATGACTGACAAAGATGTTGAGGTGGTAGGTCAGACAGAAGGCAGTTATTGCAAAAATCATTGCTAAAGATATTTTCAGGTTATGTAGCGGGCTGCGCCCCATGATCTTCAAACTCCTAAGCAATCTTCCGATAATTCAATTACAGTCAAACTTATTTTAGATAGTACCTAGCATGCAACCAATTTTTTTATTGAAATAGTATTAATTTTTAGCCGAATATTAGAAAAATAAAAAACAGTTATTGGTTTTCTCATAATTTCAACCTAAGTTAAATATATTTTATTATTTGTCATTTAGCCATAGAATATGGTTAATACTTCAGACAGATTTCAGTGCAATATTTAGATGGCCATTTGTCACTTAATTTTCCAGTGCCAAAAATTTAAAATAAAATCATAGTCAGCTGCTGGTTGACTTCTAACCACCGAGCCTAATGCACACGTTGGAGTACGAAAAGGTATTATGTGGCACTGTATCTGCATGAGAGTGACCTGCAAAACAATTTAAAAAATTCTGAGCATGATATTCAGTTTGGATCAACGAAATAAACATCCTGAGCAATTAAGGTACTGTTAAGTTAATCCGTTTTCGAGCCAAAACCGTTGGCAGTGGAGGAGACAATTGTAGCGATCTATTTTCTTTCGTGTATGGAATGCTGAAAAAATGACATCCTTTCCAAGGAATAAGTTCCCACACATGAGTGAACTATCCGAATTTTTTCAGTTCTTATTAGCTTAACACTTTAATAGCTGTGATCTTCTCAAACCATTACATGATTCCTTTGCTACCTGCCAATAAGGGAAACTCTTCGTTCGGACTCATCTGCCAGTAAATTAGTAACCACGGAAACATCGCTTAACTGTACGCCACGTAAAGGCACGTAGATCCAATCATGCAGATAAGGCTAATTAGTCAGACAGAATTAACAAGACGTCTAGACTTCACGCCACATATTTTAACTACTGTAACCACTTAGCATCTAGTCACAGTGATTGACATTAACATAACCGGCAAAGATTTTATAATCATTATGTGTCTAGTATCTTCTCGACCATGAATACTAAAAACAACCATGTCAGGGTAGAGGATATCGCTTTATGACTGTGAAAAGTGATTTCTTTTTCTATTGTTCAATATTTTACTATATTTTTTAGATGTATATGTAATAGTAAAAACTCTTTTCATTGTGACTGAGCGTGGTGGGTGAGCGATTAACGTTCTGGCCTAGCATTGGGGAAGACGCCGTTTCGATTCTCAGTCCGGGCATCCAGATTTGGGTTTTCCATAATTTCCCCAAATCTCTCCAGGCGACTGCCGGGATGTTTCCTTCAAATGTCATGGCCGAATCACTCCCCGTTCCTTTTCACTAGTCCCATCCCGCCTTTAATAATCTCGATGTCGACAAAGCGTAAAGCCATATTTAAAAAAAAAAAAATCTTTTCGTCATTACTTCAGAATATCCGTATTGTAACAGCCCTCAAACCTAAAATTAAATGTAATTGTATTTTATAAAGTATTGGTAGTAAGCTAGAGTTTGGTTGAATATTATTTGGAAGGTTTGTTTTGCAATTTTCTGTAAATCAATGTATATAGACTTTGTTTTATAAAAAGAAATTATAATGTTTAATATTTAATATCTTTAAGAACAGAATTGTGCAAGAGAATTGCTTAAGTGTTGGTAATTCCAAATATTAAGGCAAGTTACGTTGTCTAAAAGACAATTCGCTGCATTTTAAAATGATTTATGTGAATAATTTTGTGTTTAAGTATCTTTAATTTCCATTTCTGACTTTTTGTATTGATTGTAAATGATTATGTATTAATTCTGATTGTTTTTAATATTTTTCAATTGTTTAAGAATTATTATGTTCGAGAAATATCTGGCGGAAGCTTTGAAGTGTTCTAGAAATTTCGATCCAGTTTATATAAAGCAAACACCCGAGACAGAGCAGTCAGTTAGTTTTTCGGCAATGTTTTTCACTGACTGAATTTTACGACGGCCAAGAACTGTATTATCTGTGGAAGGAGTGTTGTATACAATCGCTGGATTCATGTAAACAGTATCGTTGACGTGTTTTCTGAAAATAAATTCAAGTTTAAAATGAACTTTATGGTGGACTGATTATTTATCTTATTAATTAAACCACCAACAATCTGATAGTATGATTATTCTTGGGGGAATTTGGAACCAGTTTGATAATCCAACAATCTAACGTCCAGTAAGGTGGTGTATTAAATCACAGAGGTAGATAAATCAGATATCTATAAACTATTAAATACATTTTTTAAATGCGAATTACAAATTTACCTCCCTACCCCAATACATTTTCAATGTTGAATCGCAAGGGCTAATATTGTGCATAAATTCGAAAAGATACTAGATAGATATAACAAAGTTTATAACACAGCATTTCCTTTCATGCTATTGCGATCTACACATTAGCAAAACCACGTGTATTAATCAAAGATATATGGACACCCCTGTTGTTGTCGAGATATCCAGATAGTAAAGGTCCCTGGACACTTGCACCTGTTACCTTTCCATTGTCAGAAGCCCATAGGATCTCACGATATACGAGGAAATTCTGCGTTAATGACAGAACAGACTGGGTGTGGAGTATAAAGGTCTAAGTACTAAAGGAACTTAGCAGAAGAAAAACCCATTCCACTACATTCTTGGGCGGGGTAGCGATACGAGACAGTAGACACGAGAAAGTGTCAGGACAGCTAGTATTATTATTATGGTAAATTGTTATAGCCGTGGAGGTTGCTGCCAACTGCAGAGCTCCCATCGTTAGTGTTACTACCATCAGCATTACGATGGAGACAGTGAACTGTTACTACGACCACGTGTAAGTGAGGGGAGATGCTGTGGGAATCAACAAGTGAGAAGAAGTCTCCTTACTAGACTCTTCTTGCACTACGAGACGATGACAGTCGGCAGAACCGCATTGTTCTTAGTCGGCGCCGACACCACCGATGTTGATTTCGTTGCCGCAACAGCATCCCATTTTGAACGGTAACTGCTGCCCACGTGTAAATCATGTATTCACCATGGTGTTTCCCAGCTGTCCAGTTACGCCCTGATAGAAATGCTAGCCGCGATGTACATTAAAGCAAATCAGTTTTGGGAAATTTTCCCTGAATTTCTGTCAATAAATAAAAAGTGCAATTTTATCAGTGAAATTAATAATCAATCCTCTTTTCTACCCTTCATATTAGTTTCAACGATTATAAAATTAATTTGTTTATTTAAATTTTAGTGTTTGGTTCGCTGGAACTTTGAAATAGATTTCACAGAAATGAATTTAGATAAATGGTACAAATTTGTCCACCCAACCAGAGGTCTTCGATCAGCCACTGAACAGCGACACTACAGTTTCTGGCGCATTCAGCTTGGGGCACGATTCTCCAAAATTGTGGCTATATTCAAAGAACAAATTTTTATTTCAGTAATTAATTAATGCGTTACGATCTGGCGTACCATAACTTAACTAATTCAATATATTTATAGTGTTTTCTTTTAACGTTTTTGCACCAATAAAGACACTGACTTCTAATACCTCGTTAGTATCACAACAATTCTCTTGTTTAGACTTCAGTGAATACATTCAGCGTTGCCGTATTGTTGTGCTGCGTAAATAAATGCTTCTTTTATATGTATTTATGGTGGCGACGATTAAATAAATTTCATGCAAATCTGTATATATTTTTAACTGCTGTAATTCATCTTTGCACTTAGTTTAACACTGTGTGTTAAGAAAAGTATATTTCATGTTTTATCGTTGTATTGGTGATATTTAGAGTTACAGGGAAATCATATCTTGATATAAATCTTTTACAGGGAATGTGTTTGGCCATGTCTTCTGGAGAAAGCACCAGTGTTGATCATGAAATTCATGAGTCAAGTATAAATGTTATTCGTGCAGTAAGAACTATCTCGGCTGATCCAACTACTGAAGTCGTATGGAATCATTCCATTCTAGGAGCACCAGCCTCTGCATCTAACGTAGTCTCCCAAATTTCCTTGAATCAACAAGCACTACTACGTAAAACTGGCAACAGTTGATTAATTTCTTGAATGCCAAATTTGAAGCATTAGAAACTGTGTTTAGCACAGTTAAACCAGAAGATAGAAACGTAGCATTTCATAGCAAACTCAACTGGGCAGGACACATTAGTCAGGTAACAGGAAAAGGATTCCAAATCCTTCACTTGGTGGAGAATGTGATGGGAGGATGTTCCAGACAAGAAACGGAATTGGGTTACAAAATGTTGTTCAGACCATTGCTTGAACATGGTGGTGTAGTAAGGAACCCACATTTTAGATATCAAATATATGAGTTGGAGAGTATGCCAAGAAGGGCTGCTAGACTTGTCGCTGAATATTACCGCATAACACAATCAGTAAGTTATATGATAATAGGATTCATTGGAAGACAGGAGGAGGGTGAAGAGAATCATGTGAGTGTACAAGGCGTATACTGGTAAAGAGGCGTGGAAAGATGTTGGTGGAAGAATTAGAACTGGTGCATGGAAGAAAAAAAGGTGACCATGACCACTAGCTGGCACTCGCTTCAGGCACCAACCGAGCGTGGTGTGTGAACGGTTAACGTTCTGCCCTCACTTTCGGGAGGACAGCGGTTCGAATCCCCGTCCGGGCATCCAGATTTAGGTTTTCCATGGTTTCCCCAAATCACTCAAGGCGAATGCCGGGATGCTTCCTTGAAAACTGTCATGGCTGAATTCCTTCCCATTCCTTGTCCCCACTCCCATCCCGCCTCTAATGACCTCGACGTCGACAAGGCGTAAAGCCATAAGTAAAAAAAGATTCGGGCACAAGGGTGGGAAGACTTCCTTTCCTTCGTAGGGGAATCAGGGATTTGAATAATCTACCAAGAGAAATGATGAATAATTTACCAAAAATGCTAAAAGAATTTTAAGTAGAAATTAGTGGAGGGGATTAAGTAGGTGGGAAAAGGAAAGGGGAAAATGGATGTGTAGTGAAATTGCCACGGGAGTGTGCGCTCCATCGCAGTTAAATTATATAATCAATCTAAGAAGAAATCGCTTAGGGCAGCCTATTGGTGGATATAATCAAAATTAATGGCACCACTCAGACATTACAAACGTATTAAAAAGCCTAGCTGGTACGCAAAATCTAACGACAACCGGCTATCTGAAACGTAAAGGAAAGTATCGGTAAACATCAGCAAACAGGACTGTGATCAGATCAACTCTAATCAGTGATTCTGATATCACCACCAGAGTGAAGGTGTCACGGCTTGAAAATTAAATGCATGCTGTTGGGAAGAAAAACGCAGAGTGGAAAACTCATAGAAGCGCATGAAAATGTATCGACACGAGACACGGATTAGTTGAAAGGTTTACGTAACCTCGGTAAAAATTCACGTAAATAAAAGAAAAAGGAAAGAAAAAAAAAAAAACATACATAAGCTGACAGAATGGTATTTAACTCATTTGATCTACCACTCCAAAATTAAATGTTCGGAGAGGCATTAACTCAAAACCTTTTCTTAAAGGTATGCGAATAATCTAGGACTGAAGTAACAGACGACCTTTATACAGACGACGTTGATACAAATGGTCAACTTTAGACACACGGAGGAAGCAAAAGGGCCACTTTAGTTTAGTTTTTTTTTTTTTTTTATTTTTTTTTTACTATAACTTCATTTAACACTGTCAAGATTACGACTTTATTTCACTTCACATGAGGTTTAGAACTAAAGCGTCCTCGTAGAAATTAAAATCTTGGTTGAAGATTAATTTCTTTTTATATCTCTAGTTACTTTTCAACGCGATACCTGCATATGTTGCAAGCCCGTTGTTCACTTTTTTACCGAGATGGTTTTAGAGGAAGAACAAGAATATTTTGCAGGAGGAATAGGATCGCACATAGCTCTGAAATATACAGATCCAGTTATAAATTTAGAAATCATGTAGCTAGTTTCAAATTTGTTGTCAGATATACTTTTTAGTTTTATTACGTTACATTGTCAAAAGTTATTGATTTACACAATATGCAGGTAGTAAACTTACTTGTGTGTTATAAACACTTATTTCAGCAATAAATTGTTTCGTGATTTTTTCAAGAAATTTTTCACTGCAAATAACCATTTTTTTAATTTTTTTTTCATTTTGTGAAACTCACTCATTGTTAGACCTGATTCCATTCTCATTCTCAAGAAATACTTCAGCTACAGCAATGATATTATATAATTTAGTAACTAAACCAACCAATAGCAGAGAATGATCGCATCCTCATCTCGCCCCACTTCTTTACATTAAGCAATTAATATTTTATCTGGAGGGCAGTTAAACAGACGCCAGGTATTTATAAATTATTTTACTATCAGTGCTAAAAGCACCTGTTACGATTTCTCGCCCCCTGGTATTACGTAAACTATACTTCCAGTTTTTTCCTCCATAGAGAAAAGTTCAAAGGTAACCCGTTACACCTGAATACGAAATTTGTATCACGTATAGAAGGCAGAGCAGCGTTGGCAGAAGTAGTTCGTCAAGAGATCTACAACTTTATATTAAATTAATATATTTGAAGTTAAGCGACAATAATCTAGTTAAAAAAAAATGTTATCTTTAATTAACATCAGAATTTAACAACTACGTCAACTATGGTTGAGAAAATTGCCGCTGTAATTAGCGTTTAGTAAACATGCACTACTACTCAGTTTCTATTAAATTTGTCGCATCATAACAATAAAGTAGAAGAAATGATACTACCGAAATTAAACTACGCCGTAGTCTGGCCAACGGAGCACAGCTGTGTGGGGTATCAGTTGTTTGCCTCGCCCAGTTTCTAGTAATGGTGTTCAAGAAGACCAATCAATCTATAATTGGTATCGGTTGTCATTCAAAATTATTAGAGACGTAATATAAACTTCAAAAAGTTGAACGGTTTTTTTTCGTTAATTTATGCATAAAATATAAACATCTTGGGCATACAAACTAATGTTGATAACCGTCACATAACATAATGTAATTTATTACACTCAATGATTATAAGTAAAGTAAGTCAGATTACAAACGTTACAGTTAGTGAATAATTTAACACGAATTGCTTTTAAGCAAGAGTAGCAGAGTATAATGTCACTGCGCTTGTTTAAACTCGCACGGTGTATCTTCCTGAATTAGGTTTTATGGGCGGTGACGTGCAAACTTGTTTGCGTGGTGTATACTCAACACGACATTTGTCCAGCACATTGCGAAACAACCAAATGTAATGAGCGCTGAGTTAGTGCGAGGTCGCACGGAGACTGACGTGCAGTCGCCACACCATGTTTCCTACACACAATGTTATGTCACGCATGAAACTTGCTAAATGTTTCACGATGTGTAGAAAGAGAAACGTCCAACGCAGTGCATCTCTAGCTTATTGAATTAAACCAGCATTTAACGCGGATTTCAGAAAACAAATGACTTATTCATCCAAGAACCATTCAGCTGCATCGTTCGTGCATATGTCTGAAATTGGGGCTTAAATGATGTGATGTAGTGTAAGTGTGTACAGATGCAACAAAAATCAGCAATTAAAAGCAGATAATGGCTGCAGAAAAATAATATAAACTATTCTTTAAAAATAAACATAAACAATTTTTTGGGCTCATTTAATTCAATAACAAAGAAGAAATTGTGTCTTCATAAAAGTACCATTAGCTATCAGTTAAATAATGAATAGGATATTTCACACTTGATCTACTTAATTTTCTTAGCATTTTCCGATTGGTAAAGCGTCCATTTTTTTAGATTAACTAAAAGTATTTTTCTTTGACGTAGATAGGTTTTCATGTCATGGTAGATGACATCCAACCACTCATCAGATCTTTCCAAATCTGTGCTGAGAAATGCTAAGCAGTATTGAATTGAATACTGGGCACCGCTTTTAGGATCACTATAACCATTTTCTTTAAATCTGCCGTCACTCCTATCTGCTGTCACAAGGTAACATTTTTGAAAACCTTGGTCACAATTTTCGCTAACGCCGTATTCCTTTTAGGATGCTGTAGTTCTGCCAGAAGACACCTACTGTAACAACTATGTAACTTGAAGGTTTGTAGAAATTATGTAGTTTTTAAGGAACAAGCTAATGTGGTGTTACTGGTGTATAACCTCGGGATGGAAAAGATTAAAACATTCATAAAATATGATCTGCATTGCTCGAAAATCTCTTGGGCATTCGGCCGGGTCAGTTGATCATAGATGAACGAATTTTCGACGGCGTAAAGTGCCATCATCTTCAGGTTGCGTCCTCTAGTCGGCGTGACGAGCGCAGTCCAGCATGCGACTGCTGGTCCGGTATTTTTTATTTTATTCGGGGAGCCCCCAAAACTCGCTCCTCCAAGCATGGCGGTCTTCCTGTTTTCTACTGATCGCCTCTGCAACACATGCATTAAATTAGTAAATCTATAGGTGATCACAGGAACGGGATTGTGATGTATTCCATGCGCCCAGGCGTCCGCCCGTTTACATGGGTCCATCAGATAAGATAGACAGAAACTTTTGAAAGAAGAGACGGGGCAGAGGGAAAAAATGCCGGGGTTTTACCCCCATGAAAAAAACCTCTGCGACAGTTAAGGTGAGATATAAGGGCGGCTGGCTAAGATACTGCCAGTACCGCGACGGAATCTATACTACTGTTGAGGATGATGTGGGGGGTGTTGTTAATTGGTTAGGGTGTCATGCAGTTACTTCCCCCGTGAGCGGCATGCCGTCTCCCGGTGTGGATGTCCGTATGGATAGCGTGTTGCGCCTTGTGCGGTGTCCTTGCAGCCACCACGCCAGTGTAGTCCCTTGTGGCAGCGCGGGTTCCGGCGTCCACACTGCGACGGTTCCCCCAAGCAAGGGCCGCGCTAGTCCGACTTCGACCTCCGCGCCACCAGCGGTCACCAGGTCCCCTCCAGGACGACTCGGCGGCATCCGTCTCCCAAAACCGACGACGCCGACCACGACGCGACTGTTATGCCACGAGGGGTAAGTGGAGCATCCACCGGCCACATAGCCGAAGTGGTTTCACCGACTTGTGCCGCAGCGATTTCACTGGCAGCCCCATAACTCCAGCGTCCTGGCCGCCACGGAGCTCCAGTGTCCCCACAAGGCGGTACGCCGGTTACGGCTTATGCAATGGTGTCCCAGCCACGACGGGACAACGACGCCAAAGCGAGATCCTCGCCATGTAGGTTAGCCAGATCACGCACAGCAGCAGGTCCGCAGCGTCCGCTCCAGGCATCTCGCTGAGTTCAGCGCCGCCGCGCCGTCGCCAGCGTACATGCCAGGGATGAGGTCATCTTCGTCTGTCCGGCTTGGCTCGCCGCTCTACACAGCAGCTATCAGAGCGAGCCGGCGACTCGCTGGCCCCCATACCACTGCGATTCCCCCAGCATCATTTCCCAGCGCACCCCCGGCGTGCCCATTGCCGGTTAGCCAGCATCTGCACCGCGTCGGTTTGTCCACAGCCACGCTGTAGAAATCAACCAGCCAAGATGGCCACCCCAGCGATTCGGCCGGCGGCACACACTGTTGCGGTTTCCGGTATTCGGTGATAGGTACAGCTGTGGCTGTGCACTGCACGGTTCCCGGTATGCGAACATTGTGCAGTGCATACCAGCTTTCATTCCAGGGTGGTAGCTAGCGTTCAATCCACCGCGGCCCGCTAGCGCCCCACCTTGGTGTTTCTGCCAGCATTCCCGCCGCAGAGAGACACCTACGTACACTCTGAGTCAGACACCGGTATCCGCCCAGCAACAAGCGGCCAACGTCACCGCCAGCGCGCCCGACCAACATCACGCCGCCGCACCGAGCCGGCGCTCCATCTTCCTCCTGTTGTCGTCTTCTTCTTTCTGGCTGGTTACGCCGCTCGACACAGCAGTCATCAGACGGCCGAGCACCCCGGCAGTCCTCCGGCCCACACGCCGCCGCACTTGCCCCAGCGCCATACCCCAGCAGTGCCATCAGCGTACCCGTTGGCGGTTAGCCCGTGTCTGCACCGCAGCAGTTAGCCCGCAACCACGCAGCAGAAATAGACCAGCCCGAGGTCCGTCACCCTAGCGCTTCCACTGGCGCCGCACACTGTAGCGGTTCCCGGTATGCAGAGGTTGAGCAGTGCATACCAGCTTTCACGCTAGGGCGGTGGCCGGCGTTCAATCTACCGCCCCGCCTTGGTTTCCCCGCCGCAGAGAGCCACCGATGTACACCCCGAGGCAGACACTGGTATCCACGCGGCAGTGGTCGGCCCACGAGCCACCGGGCCTACCCTCCGACATCAGGCCACGGCACCAAGCCGGCGTTCCATCTTCTTAGCAATGGCTACTGGAAGTCCCTATCACCGAAGACGAGAATAGTGGACATAGCTGACGATTCTTTTTTTTGAATAGTCCACCACTTCGCCCCCAGTAGCCAAGGGACTCCACTTGTCGAGGCTGTAGTCGCGCTGCTGCTGCTCCTCGCTCTAGGTAAGTCCGCTCCGGTCCGCTCTCTCCATTCGGTGACTCTAGTACTAATTGCTGGTCCGGTCCGGCCGCGTCGGTATTGATACCCTCCGAACCATCTCCTCCACACCCGCCGCGGCGCTCTGATAGCAGTGGTGGGGATGGTGCACTCCAGCGCGTCGAGCAGTGACCATCAGTCTGTATGCCACCTCCGTCGCACTATGTGCCTTGGCTCTGGAGTGTGCGGAGCCGTTTCAGTGATGGGTTCCAAGCTTGGTTTGGTTGGAACCCGTTATCTTTGTTTATGAGGTTACTCCTTAGCTGGATCCCGATGGCTTCCTTGTATACACACTCCCAGAAGTGAGATATGTTTCTCAGAACACCGAAGTTACGTTACGTCGTCGAAAATTCGTTCATCTACGATCAATTGACCTGGCCGCATACCCGAGAGATTTTCAAGCACCAGATTCGCCGGGAAAACTTACGGTTATATATGATCTGCATTATCGAAATCTTTTTATTTTTCCAATTATGTTCACATTGAATGGTGAGTTTCGCCATTAAAATTTCAAAAATTATCATTCAACGGAAATAATGCGATTTTTCACAGTTTAAATTAGGTACAGAACACATAATAGAATGATTTCCGTCATTTAAATACCTATGTATGTAATTAACGTTTCTTTGACGAGAGTAAACAGTACCTATACCGATACCCTGTATCAGTCTTTTCTTTCATGATTCTAAGTTCATAAGCTGGAAGCATTAGCTTCCTATGCTACTTTTGCTATGCGTACATTGCATTTAGAAATTAGTTGTTCGTATAAAGCGAACTTTTTTGTTTCATTTATATTTTCTACATCTCTGCTATTACAGCTATACAACCATAGTGACTCAGTTATCTGAATAAATATGTAAGAAGTTTATGTAAACGATTTTAGTATGCACTAACACTTGTGAATGATATTTTTACACTGATCAGCCAGAACATTATGACCACCTACCTACAGTCGATATAAACCCGTCCTGGCGATAGTAGCGTCACCTCACGAGGAATTACTGCTAGTTATACATACGAACGGTGCATCTAGTTTCAGTGAAAGTGCTATCCGTGTTTAGAATCGGGAAGGCTCGCGATCTATCTCAGTTTGAGCGAGAGCAGATTGCGATGACCCAGAGGGTCGGCACGAGTATTTAGGAAACTGCACAACTTTGGGAGCTTCCACAAACGCAATTCCATTTTGAAATCCTGTGAACCCCACCCCCACCCCCACACCCTTCCCCTCATGGCACGTAGCTTTTATCCTTATTGATTTCAGAAGATATTTTGTACTGATTTCTCTCGTCAAACAATCGTAAATTACAGACAGAGATGGTTAAATGACGGAAATAAATATTTACATTCTATTGTGTGTTGCGTACCTTATTTTAACTGTGACAAATAATATGAATAAGAAGCTACGTGGCTTGGCATGGAACACCCCCCCCCCCCCGCGTAGTTTAGCGTAGCTGTCCAGCATACCCCTCCCCCTCCCCCCCCTAGACGAAGCCAAGGTGTTTATGGACGCTCCCTTGTCGAATGTTCGAGGAGTGTTGTGGTGAGTGTCTTCAAGAAGTGGCGAAACCAAGGTGCAATCACGTCCAAACGACGTGCACCATTACAGATATCGGACGTCGTCGGCTTGGCAGACTGATAAAACAGGACAGGCTGCGAACTCTGGTGGACTGACCACAGGCTTTTATGCTGGACAGGGTACAAGTGTGTCTGAACGCACAGTGCAACGAAAACTCCTCACGATGAACCTCCACAGCTGACGACCCATGCAAGTACCAATGTTAACCATGCAAGTACCAATGTTAACACCACGGCATCGGCAAATACGAACGAAATGGGCACGTGACCAGGGGCACAACTTCTTGACATTTGCACTGCGGGGCGCAGACAAGCTGACGGCGGCTCAATTATGCTCTGGGGAACATTCACGTGGGCATCCATGTGTTCAGTGGAGTTCGTGCAAGGCACCATGACTGCCAATAAGTATCGTACACTGGTTGCAGACCACGTACTCCCCTTCACAACGACCATGTTTCATAGTGGCATTTTTCAAGAAGAGAATGCGCCATGTCACAAGGCCAGGAGTGTGATGGAGTGGTTCGAGGAACACAGTGGCGAGTTGCAATTGATGTGATGGCCCATAACTCGCCAGATCTGAAACCAATCGAACACATCTGGGATGTGGTTGAACATGGCGTCAGAGCTCATCGTCCCCCTCCCT
>JARYHS010013631.1:11067749-11120289 GCA_031002005.1 Vandiemenella viatica | reverse complement strand
ACAAATAAAAACTATTTTATTATATATATTTCTACAGATAATATTTTTGCTGAAGATAATGATTATTATTATTAATATTAATTTATATTTCCATATATTATCAATATTGTTGTTCTACTTCTGTTGTAGTTGCAGATTTTCTATCATATACTTTGTTAATCATATGTTTATGGTAACTGAAATATGAAATATTTGTTTCATACTTAATATGAGTCACTGTTTAAGTGGGCATGCGTTGAGCTTAACACGTAACTGTAACAAAATCATTCCTACCATGCCCAAAGAAGTTTCAATTCAAGAAGAAAATTAAAATCCATAAGATTGGTGGCGGAGGTTTATAATGCTCAGAACAGAGGGAAAAAGGCAGGACAGGAATATGTCCTGACCACTCTACTGTAGCGGATGCGACTCACTTATGCCCCGTTTACACGATTCGAGTTGACTGGAACGAATGTACTGTCTTGCTGCGCGCGCAGCACTGGATAGTCCACTCTCCTCGTGTAAACAGGTACAAGACAAACAGTTGACTGAGGATAGTGGACTCGGTTCACGACCAACTTTTGACGTGGGAGTTCAACAATCAAGATGGCGACAACTAACAAGTCGCGTAAGCAGAGTGAAGCAGAAGAATTAAAATCTTTAAAATTGTATGAAAGTAAGGGAATTCTGTGGAATTTTAAGAATAAAAATGTTAAGAAGAAGGATTTTAGAGAATCTGCTATCAAAAAAATTGCTTCATAGCGGTGTCATTTTTCATGTATCAGAAAAAATAATTCACAATAGCTCTTCAAATTGATATACATTTAGTCTTAAATGATGTAACTCTATATTTTCACTTGTAACTTTATTTTTTTTAAATAAAGGCGCTAAGGTATTTAAAGCATTTCTTTTTAATATCCATTCTTTTAATGTTTTTCTACGTTTTATTTTATTATTATTCACATCATTCAACATTATAATCAACAAATTAGCTACGATGTTAATTCCTTTCTGTAATATGGACATACTATTTTCAATAAGATCACAATGTAGGAGTAGAGAACTGTCCTCACAGTGGACAGTGCACTGTCTTCTAATTATTACTAGCATGCTAGTCCACTCTCTTACCCCCACCACCATCGGTCCGGCCAACTGTCGTTCCAGTTAACTCGCATCGTGTAAACGCGGCCTTAATGGCTCCTGTCTCCTTCGAAGCAAAACGTGTCTAATATTCACATTAATTTTGAATGAATCAAAAAACAGTAGTTTCTTAGAACAACACTCTTAGAAAAGAAAGAGTTTTGTAATTTTTAACTGACTTTAAAATAAGGAAGAAAGTTCTCAATTCGTATTTTTTTTTTAATGTATACTCAGCGATATCTTCACCACTTTTTTTTTTTTTAATGGCATTCGGTCGTGTTAGCCATTCAGCCAGCTCAATGTATTTGTTTCTCTTACAGTGTACAGATTTCTTATATGTATGATTATTTTTCTCCAATGTGTGAGGACGACACAAGACGAACACAACATTTAATTAAAAACCACCCATGCCCTAGGCCGGACTCGAACCGGCGACCCGAGCAACGAGAAGCAAGCACGCTACCCCTACGCTGCCGGGGTCAGCATCTTCGCCACTTTTGAACCGATTTAGATGAAATTTTTTTAGTGGATAGGGTATACCTCCAAAGTGGTCCCACATGAATTTAATTAAGAAACCACCCCTTCTACTCCTTTACATCCCTTAATTTTTGTACAAACCCACATTTTTTATCCGATTTCGATGCAACTTTGGACATGTATAGTCAAAAATAAAGAGAAAAATACTGTCAACTTTTCGTTTGAAAAAATTGAACCCCTCTCCCCCTATCCACCCTCTCAATTTTTGTCAATGTTCTCTATACAAAGCCACAGTCGACACCATTTAACCGGTCTCCTTTAAAGTTGGCATATACATATAATTTTTCATGGAGAAGGTTTCTGATCAAAAAAATAAAATAAAATAAAAACCATCCCATCTCCCCCTTTACACCCCTTAATTTTATACAAACCTACATTTCTTATCTGATTTTGATTGAACTTTGCATATGTATACTTTAAAATTAAAATAAAAATCCTGTCAACATTTGGTCTGCCAAAGCCCAACCCCTATCCCTCCTTCCACCTGATTAATTTTTGCCGACGTTCTTTATAAAAAGATAAAGTTTAACCGATTACGATGAAATTTGGCGCTTATATGTATTTTTTTCACGAAGAAGGTTTCTGACCAAAATTCCAAAATCCAACCCCTCTCCCTATTAAACTGCTTAATTTTTATTCAAACTTACAGTTTTTATCCGGTTTAGATATAACTTAGCACACTTTTCCTATAAAACAAAGAGAAAAATAATGTCGACTTTTGGTTTGCATAAACTTAACCACTTTCCCCGTTTGATTTAGTTCAATTTTCTTTTTAGAAAGCTACACTCGACGCCATTTTACCGATCTTTATTAAAGTTGGCACTTATATGTATTGTTTTATGGAGACGATTTTTGACCAAAAAATCCAAAAACTACCCAAGCTCCCCTTTCACACCCCTTAATTTTTGTACAAACCCACAATTTACCCGATTTCGGTGGAACTTCACATGCGTATACTTTAAAACAAAGAGAAAAATAAAAATATTGTCCACTTTCACAAAAACGCACACACTATACCCCTTTCTACCCCTTTATAACTGTCAATGTTCTTTATATAAAGCTATCTGATTTTGAAGGAATTATGCACATGTGTACAGAACAATTGAGTTTAAATTTGGTTGCAGAAGCCCACCCCATCTTCCCTTCTACTCCCACCCCTCCTACTTTCCAATGTTCTAGCCATAGTTTTTATTAAGATTTCAATGGAGCATTGCACATGTAAACTTAAAAAAAAGTAATGTCTACATTCTGTCTAGAAAACCCAACCACACACTCCCTTACCTCATTTAATTTTTGCAAATATCCTTTACACAATGCTACAGTTTTTATCTGCTTTCGATGAAACTCTGTACATGTACTTTAAAACAAAGAGAAAAATACTGTCCACGCTAACTTTACAAAAACCATACTCCACTTTGCCTCTATACCACTTTTTTTTTTATAAATACCTACAGTATTTATCTGATATCAATAGAAATTTACACACGTATACTTTAAATCAATCAGTCTAGATTTGGTATACAAGAGGTACCCAATTTCTCTTCCCCTTTACCCCTACCCCTTTTAATTTCCCATGTTCTTTACAAAAATCCAGTTTTAAAACCGTCAATATCAATTAAGCTATTTTTAAACAATGGCAGAATATTCGTAAAATAAATGTGTTTTATTGTCTCAACATTTATCTCAGATTTCAACTTGGACCACAAGCTTTCACGTTGTGAAAACCAATTAAAAATCTAAATTTTTTGTGTGATGCCGGAACAAACAGATATATTACAGTGTCAGATTTGTGTATGTATTAATGCCCAGATATTACATGTTTCGAATATCGAGCAGCTTTAACAGATGTTATGATTAGTTCGAAACACAGACTGCACAAAAATGTAAATAGACATTCCTTAACACAGCATCCAATTCACCCCGTTCTGTAAGTTTTTGGAGTACCAATGAGAATATTGTCATCGGGAAACAAGTGTAATAGTGATATTTTACATTGAGATCGAAACGTCGGAGAAAGATGTATCACAGGAAGTATTTTCTAGTACGTATCATTCTTCCCCGAACTATTTATTTGCTTAGTGATTCCGGCCTTGCATTCATAAGGAGATTGGTTCCACTCTCAGCCTCCCATCTAAATACCGCTGCCTATCGCTATCCAAAACCACTTGAGGAAAATATTTAGATGGGCCGTTCTTGATGGCCTTGGTTATTTCCTTCAAGTTTATTATCAAAAATTATTGTCTAACGCTCGCCAATCATTTGACATACGACATTATAATTTCATATTTCTAAGTATATTTCATTCCACAGTATTTGCATTTAGAGTGTGAAAATAAGAGCGATAATGTGTTTTCTATATAGTTTAAGGCAGCCGTTTGTGACGTTTACATTCGTCACGAAGTATTAACAACCAATTTTCAATTTTAATCACGATGCCAACAAACTGTTATGACAAATCATTTGTTTCTCCTCATTAGGAACAATCCACCAGTTTCAACGGTAATCCGACACAAGATTTATGTGGATACAATTTTAATCTTAGTTATGAAAATACTTATTACCAGATTTACTGAAAATAATTTATCATAAGAAAGGACTAAATAAACCTCATGGTACAAGTGCATACGATTGTATGTAATGGTGTGCTGACTGGTTGCAAGTCGTGTTTTAGGACTAGAATCGTTTTATATTAGAATTGTTCGATGAATTCATACGGACCAGCACAATTCGTCTTATCCAATTGATTTTATCTTCAAATAGTACGCCAAGGTACTACCGTTTCTTTGTTCAACAAGAAAGTCACTTTCCACTTTATAATCATACTCATCCTTTGCTTTTCTATCTGCGTACGTAACAAGCTACCACACTTTCCCTGTTGATCTACCCAGCTAGATATCGTATACAATTCCCACTTTAGCTTTTCACTATTCTCTGTTGTCTCGATCCCATCTGCAAATGAAATAACTTCTGTCTATAAACCGTCAGCTCAGTCTTTCAAATGAACAATCAATAGTCATGGTCTCAATACGCTACCCTGTGGCAGTCTTGGTTTTCCACCTCTTTTGAAATAGCATTTCCCCAACTCTTTGCTTCCCACCTTATAAGAATTCCTCCACACATCAAGTAATCTATTCATTCACCTCAATGATTTCAATTACGTGCGGATATGTAATATTCTAATAGAATTATGTTTAAGGAGTGCCGATATTCACGGACAATGCAGTATCATATGAACATTATTATTCCTTTTACTTGTAAAAATAATAACGGTTAGTATCGGATAGTATTGAAGTGATTTAAATTGTTGTTATCGTAGTTAATAATAACAAAATCACTTATTTAAATCACTATTTTGATGGAAAATAAAGTAACCAGGCTTAGAGATATCTTACTTTTATATCAAACATTAAAAATAATCATCTTAATGAAATTTTTGTTCGTGTTTAAAAAGAAGGCAACCGTAAGTAGAAATATAGCAATCATATGAATAAAAAATGACTTGATGCACTGATCCCTTTTATTATATTGTCTCTTTAGAAAAGTTTATTTCAACACTTCTATAACAGAATGAGGAGAAGGTAGCTCAATAAGCTTTCGGCACCAATTTGTATGTGTTTATAGAAAGTTTTTGAGTTATAAAAAATTCAAGAGCAAGTTTAATTTATTCTTTTTATTGTACTATCTCCATAAACTTAACGTTTGAGAATCATTTTCACTTGATTGGTTTGCAGCTAAATCTGAAATGGTTAAATTCAACAATACTTCTCCGAAGCCTCGGCTTCATTTGCAGAAAAAATACATTTTATTTACTTTATAGATTAATGACACGTTCCCTGTTTCTGCTGTGAGTATTGTGAGCAATTCACTTTTGCCATATGAAAACATAGAGGCTAATAAAAGGTTTAAGAACAAAATTACGTTTTCAATTAAAAAAATCAGATCTGAAGTATATATCCGTTAGAATAAAGTCAACTGGAATAGTGGTTATTATATTAAAAAATAGCGTTCCAGTCCATGTTTGCGGGGTTAAAATGTGGTATAAAGAGATATGATTGTCTATGGTTCTCTCCAATCCGAGTTTATGTAATATGTCAGCAAAAAAATTATGATCTATAATATTCCGATGCTAATTTTTGCTTCCAATTTTGTGAAATGTGGTCAAAGATGCAGTATTACTTACTATGTGACTATCTAGAATTCTCAGGTTGATTGGCTTTGATTTAGGATAATCCAATTTTTAACCTCTCACTGGCAATCATGAGTTACATCAAAATCGCCTCAGCCGATTTCATAACGTAACAAAACGTAGACGGACTCGCACACTACCCGGAAGGGGATAAGTTGAGGTTGACATGCTCCTGCAGTATTTCTAGCAACTTATGGGAAACTTTGTAAATTGACTCAGCCTTCCTTTAAAAATAAATAAAAATATTTTATGTTAAAACATTGAATACAAGTGTCAAAGAACTCGCTCGGAAAAATAAATACATCAACCTGACATCGAATCTAGGGCCACCGGCACATGAGTATGACGAATAAATATGTGCTACTTTAATTACATTCACACAGGTACACAATCAGAATTTTTAAAAATTCAATTTCGTAAAAATCATGACCCATATTATGAGAAACAAGGCTTTCCCGGCGTATCTTTGATACGAAATCTTCACAGGTTTTCCGCCCGATAATATTATCAAAAGACAAGCTTTTGGCGGCTTGTCTTTTAATAATATTATCCAGCGGAAAACCTGAGAAGATTTCGAATGACCCATATTACTGCGAGCCGCAGTTATCATGCTGTACTCATGTCCGGATCTGAAGAAGAAAACTTGTGAACCTATTGAAAGAAAGCACTACAGCGTTAAAAAATTTAAGGTTAAAAATGGATTTTCATTTCCTGATACGGAACTATTTAACTGTTTTTCAGAATAGAAAGTATCATATCTTTTAATATAGAGCATATTCGAACACCATAAAAAATTTCGATGGCGGCCTCTAAGTAATTACCACGTGACAGATTAACAATAATACATCCATCAAAAGTTTCCTATTTATATTTTACTAGGATGTTTCCAGTAATAGTATACAGTCTAAGGCTATTTAAATCTCTGATTTGAAGTGTTAATTAATGTATAATTAATTTCTTTTATTTGGGATTGTAATGTAATTTTGATTTCGGTTTTTTCCATTTCATTTGGTCGCTCTCTTTCAATTCCGAACTAATTTCGTGTAATTTTTTTTCTTTCTTATTGCTCCAGAATTAATGTATACTTTTCTCTGAAATTATAAGAGTTGGGATAGTGGATATTTTTTGGATTCCGGGTCTGTACTAATTTTGGAATACATACTTCCAGTTTTTTTGTTTTATACGGTAAATAAACGAAGAAATTATCTTTTTTATAAGTAACTAGCCCGTACCCGCGACTTCGTACGCGTGGATTAATAATGTTTTTGCCAGAATTAAATATAGAAAGTTGTTGGTAACGAAGGATTGGTCCCAAACAATATCGAGTCGGAATAATATGACAGGAAAGCTATCACTATATCATTGTACCGTCGAACCTGTCTCTTGAAGAGAATCATTTTCCAACATATTTCTGTCACCATTCGATAAGGTCTCAAATTTCGTGACTACAACTGTTAATCATACTGGAAAAAATATCCTGTGCCCTTCATACAGATTTCCTTATAAAATTCCATCACAACGATATAGCCATTTAGTCATCAAAACGTAACAAAAAGACAGTGACTTACTTCCGTAATTTATAATAATATTACTGTGGTTCACACTCACACACTGACTGCGAACAACACCTGAGGGATCATTATAACGTAAAAAAGTGTACACCTACAACATTGCAAGACTACCTACGATTTGCCTCGTATTGCACCCCTAACTTTCTAATATCTACATTTTAACATTCAATCCGAATAACCTACGGCCAAGGCCTGACTCTTACGATGAAAAACAATTTTTAAAAATCTTAGCCTCCACGGAGATTTGAACCGGAGACCACGACGTTTGTAAGCAAGCGCTATAACCACTCAGCTGGCAGTCCACTACACGGAAACACGGTACGTTGACGTCCACATCCAACGTGTCTGTCTATCGCCGTATTTCGAAGTTATGGGAATCAATTTCAAACATATTTCTGTCACCATTCGATAAGGTCTCAAAATTTCGTGTCTACAACTGTTAATCATACTGGAAAAAATATCCTGTGCCCTTCATACAGATTTCCTTATAGTATTCCATCACAACGATATAGCCATTTAGTCATCAAAACGTAACAAAAAGACAGAGACTTACTTCCGTATTTATAATATATTACTGTGGTTCAGTACTCACACACTGACTGCGAACAACACCTGAGGGATCATTATAACGTAAAAAAGTGTACACCTACTAACATTGCGAGACTACCTACGATTTGCCTCGTATTGCACCCCTAACTTTCTAATATCTACAGTTTAACATTCAATCCGAATAACCTACGGCCCAGGCCTGACTCTGACGATGAAAAACAATTTTTAAAAATCTTAGCCTCCACGGAGATTTGAACCGGAGACCACGACGTTTCGTAAGCAAGCGCTTTCAACCACTCAGCTGGCAGTCCACTACACGGAAACATGGTACGTTGATGTCCACATCCAACGTGTCTGTCTATCGCCGTATTTCGAAGTTATGAGGCAAAATGTGTTATTTATACAGATAATTTTTCAACCAAATGTAGACAGTATTTTTCTCCTTGTTTCAAAGGATAAGTGTGCAAAGTTTCATCGACATCGGATGAAAACTGTGGATTTCTATGAAGAACAAACAAACAAACAAACAAACAAACAAACCAACAAACAAACATACATTCATCTTTATATATAAAGATAATGAGATTAAAGGAAGGTAGTTTGCTAGTTATAATTACTATTGAAATATTTTCAAGAGAGAACATTTAAGTTTTTAAAATAAATTTATGATAAAATAGAATGTACTATGAATTTAAAATTCACGAAGTAATAAATTTTTAAAAGCATAACAGTATCTCAATAGAAAATCCATATCACACACATGCAATCCGCATTGTCATCTATATTTTTAAGCCAACATAGCAATGTTTAAATTGATAAACATCACAGTGGAAGGGACCTAATAGACTGGCTTTAGCCAAAACGTACTGTAAGCGATCGAAAGAACCAAAGAAAAAAAAACGCTGTTGTATAAAAGAAGTTATGATTAAGGTACGTCATTAAAAGTTTGAAAAGGTAGTTTCAGCATTGCGTATCCGCCGTCAGCAGTAGACGTTTTGTTTCCGTAAGAAATTTCCTTGCGCGGCGCTGCACTAATGAATCCCTCGAGTCGAGTTACAGGAAGCGTTCAAATAAAGCATTAGCTCCGTGATTACTCACAATATTTTATTCAAGCTTTTCCGGAATTTTATTCTAGGATACCTTCTGGAAATTTCTTTTCCAAACAAACAGCAAACATTAAACCCACAGCTTTTTTCTACCGAAGGCAACTTCGGTCGGTGCGAATCTAAACAGATACAAAACAGTATGGCTTGGAATTGAAATTCATCAGACCACTGTTGAACAGCAGGTAGCGGTTTCGACATGTACTGAATAATATCACCATAATAAGAATAATACTCCAAATAGTCAGGTCAGTTTTCAGTTTTGGATAAACCAAAAGACCAAGAGGCAAACGATATTTTTCGTTAAGGCTTGTATCAGATGTTTCGGCTATGTCGCCTAGCCACGTTGTTATTTGGCGAGTAACCCCCACTGTTGATCCGTATGCCTTCGGCAAACTTCTATGGACTACGCTTTACAACGCCAACACAAAGCTCTTGGTGTTGTGATGACTTTAGCATGCCGTTTCCGATTCGGCGAAAATACTCATATTCCATACTGAATTTATTCGATTTTTTTTTTTTTTCTTTTGAGCAGTGTTATTTCTTCCTATCTATGTTGTGACTGTTACTTACGCTTCATACGTTTTCATTTTTCCATTAGTTTAATGACAGTCTTAATTAATTTGATGGATAAGATGTTACCAAATACACTACAGAATTTGTGTTTTCACCCCAACAAACGTTATCTGTCAAATATAATTTCACGTATGTAGGTAGTAATAACAATAACATAGGGTCCTAATTCTATATCATTACGCTGCGGGAACGGCATATAATGAACTAATCGAGGTCAAATAACAGAGTAGAGTGTTCAAACCTTTTGGACACTAACGAAAGCACTCAATTTCGCTTTTTTGCTATGTGTAGTAAACAAAATACTACACCTCGAAAGAGAAAATAAGTGTCGTCCAACACGCAAATAATAGAACACAGCTCTATTAGACAGTGAATAAGACATCGACAATCGATAAAGGAACGTTATTTTATGGAATTAATTTGTTACTAAATATCGCAATTTACATTACATCGTCACAGAGACATATGCTACTACTTCCAGTCTACTATGAGTAAACTATTCTCTATTTTAATTCAAGGTAATGTTAATTACGCAGTTCATTGTGAAGATTAGATTCATTCATAATCTGAATTGCCGTCCGGATTCAAAGTAATACATTGTAGACTGGAGTTATTGTATTACGACGTGGCTTGTAAAACTATTCCTATTACAACACCCTCAAATCTGCAAGATGCATTTAAGAGCTTACAGAGAGTGGTGTGTATCCGAAGGAGCAGCTAATTATATATACGATCGGTGACTGCGAAGAAACATAAATTTAAGGAAGAACTTCAGCCTCCTAAAATTCAAATTATCATCACAGAAATTGGAAAGGTTTCTAATTTTTAACTAAAGACGGAAAAATCGAAACAAATACGTTTATAATAGTATGAGACTGCCCAGCCCCAGATGTGAAGAGTTGCAGCAGCTCTTCTCTTACCCCAACTAGTACTGTTTAATATACACCAAATAGACCGCGGTAAGTTGAATCATGGTAATTTTGAGCAGGGATTGCAGATATGAAACATGCCCTGTGGTGTTGACGTCGACCAATCCGCAGTCCAGCTATCTGTAGGAATTAGATGTTAGACTGACAGTAGTCTTCCAGACAGGGCGACATGACTTCAGCTGTGTTTTGTAATCCCTAATATGTCTATGGATGGTAGGAGCCTCGTTGTTGAACTGTTGAGTCGTAATTGTATTGTGTCAGGCCTGCATATGTTGTAACATGAGGATGATAAAAAAAATGGAGAGAGAGAGGAGCTATGCGCTGTTAACTTTTATTAAAAATGACAAACAGGATGACAAATCTAACTAACTCATCTAACGGACGAATCATTATCGACAGTGCCGTATACCGTTACTCCTTACCGCCCACGGAACAGTATCCTATTAACTTGTCAGGAGTTTAACTTCAGTTTTCATATTCTTTGCTTTTTTCCGATTTCGTTATTTTTAATATTCCTATATCTGAAAAAAAAGTTCTTGAGAGGATTAGGAAAATATTAAAAAATTGGTCTTGTTATAAATAAAAACGTATTTCACTACCCGGAGGGTGGTTGGATCCTCCTGATCAAGGCATACTACCCGAGTAGTTTAAAGGTTAGATGGTCTGTTCCTTTCCTCTGGGACTTACAGTTTGACGTGGAATCCGTCGGTTCGAATCCGGGTATGGGCATCCAAACTTGGGTTTTCCCTGGTTTCCCCAAACCACTCCTGGCAAATGCTTGGATGTTTCCTTCGAAAAGGCCATGGCCGAATCTCTTCCCGTTCCTTGTTCCCAGTCCCATCTCGCCTCTAATGACTTCGACGTCGACGAGACGTAAAGCCATAAGCAAAAAAATAAGTAAAGAAAAAGGTAAAAAAAAAAGTGGAATCTGTACGATGGGACGTCCTGGTATGGCTTAACTGATCAAACACAACTCTTAAAAATTCTTGGTCACACAGGGATTCCCTAACTTCTGAATGCAACCGCCGTACACTGAGCCACCAGACCGCTATAGTTTCCATTAATCCATTGATTATAAATTTCTCACAGCCATCCTACTGACCAAATAATTTTTCCCTTCTACAGGGCTCGACGTAGCTGATCCCACTTCGAGACGCCGTGCTGTAACAACCTGGCCCATGAGTTGAGCAGCAAGTACATGTTCGGTGTTATTTTATACTGTGCAGGTCGGCCGGATGTGCCACATAGCTGCGAGGTGACTGGCCGTGGCTCCACGATGTTGCGAGTCTCCTGCGAGCGAGGTAGTGACGGAGGGTTGCCGCAGCAGTTTACCCTCGAGCTGACGGACGGGACCGGCCGCCTGGTGGCTAACGTAACCAGCCGCGGCCGCCCAGACTTCCTGCTGGAGGGCCTCGATCCAGTCACTCCCTACACGGCGTCATCTACAGCAGCAACGGCAAGGGTCGCAGCACCAACACCGCGGTGGTGGACGCCGTCACCAAGCCCGCGCCGCCGCCGCTACCCCCTCCACAGCACCGGCCGGCGCACCAGACAGGTAAGGCGCCAGGCGCACGATCGGCATCGCCTCCATCATTACCAATCCGCTACCTCCAGCCAATATACTTACACTGTGTATGGCATGAATTTATCGTAATCCACCGACAGAAAAATCAAGGGATAATGTAAGCAAAAATCGTGACAAGTATGGCTGTTAACTACGAGCACAATTAAAGTAACCGGTTAGGAAACTCATAACGACTCAATCTTCGATTATGTCATACTAGTGTAAACCTCCTTATAAGTTCTGATTATAAAAAAATATCTTTATACATGGTAAAATCCCGCTATGCCCCTCATTTTTTCGCTACTTCTACCTAACCAGGCAGTAGGAGTGAAATAGAATACAAAATGATTAAAGAAATCTCGTAGTGAGAAAATGATAATCTTATCTCTGCCTGTCATTATGATTTTTTTAATCTCCGCCCTCCGTTTTATTACTACTTGCAATCACTTCAACAAAGGCGGTGAAAATGCCTGAAAGTTGTATTGTCATAAAAGAAAGTAATAAGAATGCCAAATTTCAAAATAAAATAAAAAAATAACTATTGTTTATTTGTTTGATATATTTCGTGATTTCTTACGTTTCTTGTATGCTTTACCTGATTTTTTAATAACGTTTACTGATTCTTATCTTCTATCAAAAAATTCTTGGATATGTTGTTTCTGGTTCTAGTAACTTGTAACAGCATTCAGTTCCAGCCGTTTTATAAATTTTTATTTTAATAATTATATATAGCAAAATGAGAGTTGATTAATTGTTAATTTGTGTATTTTTCGAGTGATTAATTGTGAATTTGTGTATATTCGTCATGTAAATGAACATTGTACAGAGAGAAACTATATAAATGATATGTAATACAATCAAGGGCATTGAGAGGTATGAAACATTAAGTAAAAGTTTGTAACTGTGAATGTTGATATGAGCGACGATGTTTTGAGGACGATTTTCAGCTATTTGGAGTGTTTTACTTTTAAATGAATGTTAACAGTATTAATTTCCTGTTTACGGTGTTTTCTAATTATTTTTCGTGATTTTGTACAATTTTTAATCATTTTTTCATGGATTTGATTGATAACTTTCGAAAAACGTTTGTCGCCACTGTTTGTGGCCCTGTGGATTATTCTATGGCGTTTATTTAAACGCGCGGAGATAGCAAGCAGAGTTATTTAACCCTCACTTGTTTTCTGAAGTTCTACAGTCATTTGTGAGTTTAATAGCTGGAAAATTTGTGCTTTAGTATCTTTGGAGGAGTCTTGTGCCTTATCCGCGTGTAATGTTACTATGGAGCTCAAGAAGACACAAATATGAAGTAAAATGTAATTCGTTGATGTTGCCATTTCATGGAACTATATAATCCGCACAAAGCAGTAATTATTTAACCTTTGGGGAAAGGTAAAACTCCCTGGTGACCAATGACATCAATCTGTGAGTTGGAGGGCAAAATAATTAAAGGTATACCCATTAATTCACGACAGGACTAGTTAGTTAATTACCAAAAAGCGTATCAAACTGCTACAGAAAATACTGTACATAGTAAGCATCAGATGCTCTTTCCCTTTCATGAATGTATCCATTTAATCATCGAAATTAAACAAACAGCAGCGTGATACTTTAACGGAACGCCACTTATATCTCTATCTCGCATTAGAAATCTTTATGCCTGTCCTTCATGTTTGTGTTGAGTTAATTTCTTGACAGACAGTTTCCTTTTAGCTGGCATCGCAGGTACTCTTCCTTTTAACAATATTGATGCGAATAAAATCAAATGAAATTATTTACAAGAAATTTCTTGGTTAATTAAGCAGCGCTGTGATAGTGGTCAATGTAACTATGACTTCGGACATTATGGAGACTCAATGAAAGTTGCCGGGATATTCAGTTTACGTCCATTCTCCAGGTTCAAAGAATTTCATCGAAGTGTATACGCATATTTCATTGCAGTAATTTTCACAGATGAACAAATTGCATATTTACAACAGTCTCTTACAACTGGTAAATAAAACCTTGACTGATAATGAGCGTACAAGGAACAGTGGTGAGCAGGTTCCCTCTTATTTAGCGCAGGGATATTTTTTTTTACATATAACATTCCTGGACCAATCAAACATTGTTTCTATATTGCGGCTATCCTGTATGATGTCGACCCTGCGGTGTCTTCAGTCTCCGTGTCCAAGCTTCAAGACTTCCACTACTGTCTGCTGCTCTGATATGGCTGCATTCGCTGTGGTCCACGCCTTCTGGTAGAAAAAGATGAACGAGGAAGTAGCAACGAAGAGCGAGATGCCCATGCAGAATGTTTTTAATACCTAACCTATCACTATAGCTCTAAGGCAGCGGTCAGCAACCTTTCAGCTGGCAAGGGCCACAAGGTGGCAAAGCAAAGTAAAGGCGGGGCCGCACATACACAGTAAAAATGCGGAAACTCAGTTTTCAAATTTTATTAATACAAATGAAGAAAAGTTACAAAAATGATCTTACTTACTAAATTCAGTGTGACGTTTGAGGTTGCATTTGACTGGCTATTTTTTGTATGTCAGTTTTCATGTTAGAAGTTGAAATACGTAATATATATCTCAAATGCTCATCTGTAAGACGAGAAGCGTATTTTGTTTTTCGATAACTGACGACTGAAAAAGTTTTCTCGCATAAATAAGTGCTTCCAAAAATTGAAATAAACTGCTGAGCAAACTTTATCAATTCGACAAAATATGACGGCAAGCTACCATAAAATTTGACCAAATCATTCAACTCGTAAAAAGGCGATTTTTAGACTCTCATTGGACTCAAGTTTAATCACATTCATTTGTAAATTACTGGGTATATCCTCAACATCGCATGAAAAAGGGTTAACAAAAATCTTCAGTTTGTTTGAAACCTCGAAATAATCAAGTCTGTCGCTGAATTGACCTTGTAACTCCATTAAAATGTCTTTCTTTTTCTCACTATCTCAATTAAAATCAATGTCAGCTTCCTCGACAGCCTTTAAACAATTCGGGAAGTGATCTAATTTTTTATTCATCTATATGTTTTATGAAGAGCCGGTTTTTAGTTTGGAACGCCTTTACGTCTGTATGCTTATCAGATATTAGTTTGTTTTTCCCTTGAAGCTTGACATTTAGCGTATTTAATTCATGTGTTAAATCTGTCAAAAATCCAAGAACTATTAATCATTGAGGGTCTGTTAGCTCTTGAACAGATTTACCTTTCTGATTCATAAAAGTGTTGATTTCTTTTCTGAGATCGAAAAAAATCTTTTCAGTACTACACCTCTACTTAACCATCTTACTTCTGAATAATAAAGGACATCTTGATGATCTTCTTCCATTTCGGATAGAAACTCTCGGAATTGCTTCTGATATAGTTTGCAGTGGATATTACGATGTCCAATACTTTTCTCTTTCAAACAACTTTGGAACAATACGCTTCTTGGTGGATAATGCAACGAAAAAATAACGGGATTTCACATCCTATCTCTGCCAATTTTGTTTTAATTCCACCCACCAGGCCCTTGCTTTGCCCACACTTGTTTCTAACTCCGTCAGTTGTTAGGCTTAACAGTTTTTACGCTAATTGCATTGACGTCATTGCCTGTTCTAAGTGACAAAACAAATCATCCCCCGTAGTCGTTTCCTTCAAACTACATAAGTCTAAAAGTTTCTCACACAGGTTGAAGTACTTATCAATTCCATGAACAAATATTAGAAGCTGGGCAGTATCTGACACATCTTTACTTTCATCGGTAGCTAAGGAGAACCAGTCAAATTGTGCTTTTTCTCGAAGTTTTTCGCATAAATTAGCGCCCAAATCTTCAGCGCGCTGGGTACAAGTTTTGGCAGATAAGCTTATATTTTCGAATTTCTTTTTTTTTTACCTGGACATACCTCTTCAGCCATAGCTAAGGCACATTGTTTTATTAATTCGCTACTGGTAAACGGCCGCCACCCTTAAACTCGCACGTATATTTGACTCATTACTTTGAATTTGCACCTAAAAAACACTTTGTTGATTCTTGAATGAAGATTTGAGTGAGTTGATTTTGTTTTTCCGGGAATCACCAACTAGGCACGCAAAGTTTGTTTTATGCTCGGTATCATAGTGACGTTTGACGTTATATTCTTTTTTTATAGCAAGGGTTTTTTGGCATATTAAGCATAGCGGCTTTCCATTGCACTTAATAAGAAAGTATAAATCTGTCCATGCATCGTTAAACACTCTATTTTCTTCAATTAACTTCCTCTTTTTTGTAGCCATCAGTAAAACTTATAACTAACAATGCAAAATACACGCTGTACGAATAAAAGCCGTGTAGGTACTCGTAGGTCACAGAACAATAACTAAATCGTAGGTACAGAGCCGCGGCGGCGGCGTGCACACATGAAATAACTTGTTTCACTCAGTGACACAGCCAGCGCGGACGGACGGCGGGCGAGCGAGAGAAGATTATTGTCAACGCTGACCTACTGTTTCAATCATAGGAGAAAATGGGTGAATCATTCCCGCTCGCACTTGTCCTGCTCTGTTCGAGTAGTTCATTCACTGCGCTGTTAGATCGCGTTCACTCTTTTATGTATTTATGTTTTATTATGTTATAATATGGGCTTTCGATATGATTTTTATAAGACGGACACGGGCCGCAAATAGAGGGGTCACGGGCCGCATGCGGCCCGCGGGCCGCGCTTTGCCGACCGCTGCTCTAAGGAATAGTCTAACCTAATTATGAGTGAGCTCGATAGTGTCAACCATACCTAGTTCGCTCGGCTGTTGCGTACTTTTAACCACTTGTCAGCGTTCTAATTCCCGGGTCGTTGCTTCGAGATATTGTAATCCTATCCAGCTTGTTGTTACTGATAAATCGGTAAGGTAACTTGTTATTAATCGTAAGTTATTACAAAATAAATTTTTCTGCTTGAGCATGATACGGTTCTGACTCGTATTCTCTGTTGGTATAAATGCTCAGCGTAACGATTTTCAAGACGCAGAGGTAGATTCTATAAGTCTCTGGTTATTCCGTAGCGTTGATGTTTAAAAAATCTGGAAGTTGCAAATACTGTTAAGATTATACGGAACCTTATGTACATTATTCAGTGGCGATCAATTTATTCTAGCACCAAATTAAATTACTGTATCGTTTCTTAAAACATATACCTATCAGCAAGAAAATTATGACCACCTACCTAATAGCCAATATATCAACCTTTAGCACGAATAACAGTGGCGACGCGTCTTGGCTGAAAGCAATGAGGCCTTGGTAGGTCGCTGGAGAAAGTTGGCACCACATCTGCACACGCAAGTCACCTAATTCCCGTAAATTCCGGGGAGGGAGGCGATGAGCTCTGACGCCACGTTCAATCACATCCCAGATGTGTTCGGTTGGGTGTGGATCTGGCAAGTTGGGGAACCAGCAAATCAATTGAAACTCGCCACTACGTTCCTTGAACGACTCCATCTCACTCCTGGCCTCGTGATATGGCGCATTATCTTTATGAAAAATGCCCCTGCCGTTGGAAAACATGGCCGTCATTAACGGGTGTACGTGGTCTGCAACCAGTGTACGATACTTATTGACCGTCAAGGTGCGTTGCACGAGCTCCATTGAACCAATGGATGCCCATGTGAATGTTTCATTGAGCATAACTGAGCCGCCGCCAGCTTGTCTCCGTCCCACAGTACATGTGTAAAGAAGCTGATCCCCTGGTAAATGACGGATTCGCACCCTTCCATCGGCGTGATGAAGAAGATATTGGGATTCGTCAGACCATGAGACGCTCTACAACGTCCAGTGGCAATGGTCGCGTGCCCATTTCAGTTGCCGAAGTCGTGGTGTTAACATTGGCACATGCATGGGTCGTCGGCTGCGGAGGCCCGTCATTAGGAGTGTTCGGTGCACTGTGTGTTCAGACTAGTGTTGCAAACTGAAAAAAAAACAAAATGTTTTTTTCAGCTTTGTGAAAAAAACATGAAAAAAAAAACCTAGCACCCGTGTTTTTTTTTTTTTTTCTAATTTTTTTTTTTTCAGAAAACAATATATTTGATAAATTATAGTTTTATTTAAGGAACTTCCATTTTACTACTGTGTTTTAAGTCTTACTGAATCATATAATGTCTCACATAATGATTCATAAGTGTATCTATATAGGTAACATAATTTTATTCATCCTCTATGTCAGTACCACATTCACTAGTATCAGCACTACCAACACTAGTTCGATTGGTGTCGGAATTTTCTGTCTCTTCTTCTGTCTCCTCTAGATCCTTAACTTCAGAAATAGTTAAATTTTCTTTTACTGGTTGTTCTTGTATTGTACGCAAAAGATTTTGAAATTGCAATTTTAAATAGTGAGCAAAGTACACACTGTGCATAAAGACTGTGCTGATAATTCTGTGTTACGGTCTTTTAAGTTTGAATTAAAATCTATTATCATACAAAATAGGAGCTTTACTTCTTTTCAATCGTTTGTTTACACCAACGGTTGCAAGGAAACCATTCATAATTAGGGACCGTGCACAAACTACGTGGCTCAGTCCAGAGGGAGGAGGGGTTAGCTGGAAGGCTATGCTGGGCTACGTGGGGAGAGGGGGGGGGGGGGTCCGAGCCAGGCCACGTAACTTTCCTTTCGTAACATTTTTCATAGTTAAAATGAGGAACTGAACTCACAACAGCATGTGAGTATTTATTTCCCTCAGTTAATTATACGGTGTACGTGGGGGAGGAGGGGGGGTTCACAGGAGGCCAAATTGGAGCTGTGTTGTTTATGCACGCTCCCTTACTGACAATTTAATGAGTCAGTACCACTATACTCTGAGAGTTAACAAGTATACGAATATAAGGAAAGCCCAATAAGTAATAAAAAGAGGCAAAAAACCGTGGATAAATTTTAAATTCCTAATTTTTTTAAAAGATCTGTAGGTAATTTTGTAGGGTTGGCAGCACTATTTCAAATGGGGATTCTTGCTCGCGCAACCTAGTCTCTTCGGGAAATCCCCGTTCATAAAGAAAATTTCAGTCAATTTTGCCAATATTTCGTAATTTTTTTTTACTGAACAGAAAAATATAGTAGATTTTAAACTAAGATAAGTACTTAGAATAAACTCTAAAACAGTCATTTTAAACGATAACTGCCTTTCAAATTTGAGATTTAGTAATTGTGAAAAATAAACAATGTGTTCCAGAAAAAAAAATGTTTTTTTTCATGTTTTTTTTTTCAAGCCAGAAAAAAACCGTTTTTTTAAAACACTAGTTCAGACACACTTGTACTCCGCCCTGCATTAAAGTCTGATGTTAGTTCGGCCATAGTTCGCCGCCTGTCCTGTTTTACCAGTCTATCCAGCCTACGACGTCCGACATCTGTAATGACGTTTGAACGTGGTTTCACCTTGGTTTCGCCACTTATTAAAAACACTAACTACAGCACTCCTCGAACGCTTGAAAAGTCACACAGTTTCAGAAATGCTCGTGCCGCGCCTCCGGGCCATTACAAGCTGTCCTCGGTCAAACTGAGATAGTTCTTGTGCTTTCACGATTCTAAACAAGGATAGGACGCTCACTGATACTACATGCACCGTGCGTGTGTCTGAGTAGCAGTCATTCCTCGTCAGGTGACGCTGCTATCGCCTGGACGAGCTTATATCGACTGTAGGTAGGTGGTCATAATGTTCTGGCTGATCAGTGTATCAAAAGTGTGGATTCTAGATATGCTTTAGCAACATAAAATATCTGTAGATCTCTAAGCATAATAATGACATCTAAACTATCAGTCTTATATTCAAATTCTGCTGCAATAATCTCACCGCAAAGGACGAATGGAAGCTCTTTTATATCCAGAAGAAAACAAAATTAAAACGGTAATCATTCAGTGAAGGTTAATTTGTTGAGAAAAAACGATGACAGTAATTTAAAGACTTCTATGAAATCTAGCATCTGTGGGAATGGATTTAATGAGGAGGAGATGTGAAGTTTTAAGACTGTAAAGGATAAGAAATTAATGAATAGTAATAAAACTGGTATGATTGAGGAAATAAAAAGGTGCACGTTAAATATTGTAAAAAAATTTGAAGAATTAGAATAACATTTGATCAAGAAAGGTGCGAATATAATCCATTGGAGAGGAGAAGTAGAAAAGCCTCAAGTGGATTGTGAGTGATTGAAATGGGATAAGAAGCAGAAAAAGCAGATCTTAAGATAAACAGGGAAGTTTTGAGTATGACACATGTGAAACCATGGAAAATCCTCAAACTTACCATATTAGAATAAAGATAAAAGTTAAATCCATCGTAGGGTGCACATGGTTTTAAATTTTATGCAAATCATATGAGAGATAAAAATGACTATAAGGCACCTCCACATTCGTGCAAATGGATCATACACCAAAATCAATCTTGGCTACAGTTTGTAGTTAAATGAAGCAATGTAGAAGATTTACGTGTTCTTCTAAAAAGCTTTCAGTCTGCTGTCATTGTGAAATAACGTACTTGCGTGGTTAGTGGAGAGAGTCACTTTGGTTGAACCTTATTCTATTGTTGGTTTTTTTATGTCCACTGCAACCTTGTTATTTAATGTTCCAAGGGTCAAAAGTGTAGTTCAGGTTATCATTGTCTGTAGATGCCGAAATGATGGCGTACGTGTAATTCAAATGCTAAGGACGTAGATTTGTCATCAATCATCATTAATATCTGAGGTATTAATCATTTGATAAGCCGGTGCACGCATATCCTCACCTATTATAATATCTAATTTCAATATGCTTCTGATTTTGTTTCCTTCCTTTCCTCCACTCCACTCAAAAGATACGTTCGCAAATGAAGTTCATTAGAGTTCCGTCGTCCACTTTTCAACAGAATAATACCAAGCTACATGCGGTTTTATGTTAGAGCGAAACGTGTCTAAACGACTGTAAAAGAGAAATGACCTCAGTCATTAATAGGTATAAGAGTAGCATAGAAGAATCTGTCAGGTATGAAGTGGACTGTATGGAAAAGTGATTGCAACAACTCGTAGTACAGTCGTGTACAGTGAGGAAATTTATGTCTCTTTTTTTTTTTAACATACTTAATTAGTAGCATCTGTATTTTCCACTAAACGCCGTAAAAATTGCGAAATCACTGTTTATGGTTTTTGATTCGACAATATATTGATCTGGAAAAACATCAAGTATTTTTGTTAAATCTATTTTTCTTAAATCGCTCCCAAAATCATCTACACTGGAATGAAAGTGGTTGTTGTCAGCAATACTTCTATCAGATTTAGGCCTTATAACTGCTCGTCTGTGGATATTGATAAGTAAAGTAACCTAATTTTGTTAAATGAAAGATACAGTACCACACACGTTAGTGGATTGACTTCAGCATGTGATGGGTGTCAAGGAGAAAAAACAAAAGAAATGTTCCTTCCAATTTAAGTCTGTGAAAAAACAAAATATATATTCTGTACAAGACCGTATAGTGTTAAGAATAAAAAGCTGGCTGCTTGATTTCAGATACTCCTCAGTTTCCTAAATTTGTTTCAGTGGTGTTTTGTAATAATTTTTACTACTTACTTTAAACGATAAATCTGAAGTGAAAACAATCTCTGAAAAATTGACTGTTAAACAACATTTTCTGTGGTGAGAATATTAAATACTGCACAAAAATAAATAAATGCATTTCAATGTGATTGTGCCATAGATGTTACATATCAGTACAAGTTCTACTGTGGATAAAACGTAATACTTAATTGGTAGTAATTAGTTCTGTGCCTTGTGCCTCAGTCATTGTCCACTCACTCCATTCGAGGATTAATTAATTCTATTATTAATACTGTTTCTGTCAAACAATATGCAAAAGCACACAATATGTCATTTTGTGTGAATAGCACTGCGATATTCAATACAGACTGAGATTAATAACAGAACAAAGAATACACCACCTAAATTAAAAGGCGACCTTATGGAGACACTGGTGTATATCAAAAAAAGAAACATGTATTCTCCTAGCATCTGAAATCTTCAGTTTGTAAATCGTCCCGTCTTTTGGAAAGTGACAGTGTTTGCAGTATACGGATTCAATAAAGGAGGGAACCACTATTTATACATTTAGTTATGTGATGGTCTTAAATGTTCAACATACTTTTACATGTTATAATGAAGAAATGTATGATATCCGAACAAATCAATATTTTTTTGTAGACTGACGAGTTTTCTTGAAACTTTATCTTTCGTAGATTTCTAAGAGCACTGCCATTTAAAATCAAAGCCAAGCACTTTATAGACTATCCGTTTACAAATGATTATGTTGCCCATAGAAACCAAAATGTGATTTCAAGTAGATTCCTATAGTTGTCGAAAGAAATGATATAAAAATTTACCCCAAAATGCCACAAGAATGAATCAATTATTTCGTGTTGCAATGGCTTTGACCTTGCTATGAGAGGATTAGATTGATCTTCCCCTTACGAATCTCTTCAGTGACATTCCTGAACTGCAGCGAAATTTTATGAAAGTAAAACAATTTTTGTAATTCCCGAAATGCTAATCCTATTGAAACGAAAGTAGTTCAGAAACTACAACTCGCGGCAATGTGTGTAGAGCTCTGACATCCGCTAGAAAGATTCCTGTCCGACATCACCACAAACACCAAATTTCTCGTAATACATGCTTGTACTACATACATTGATGTTAAGTAACCCACTGCATATGTGTTCAATTAATGTTCAGATTAATTTCTTTCAATACTTAAAGTCGCAATCTCGGGAACTAGCAGCCGTGTCCCAACTTATTATACACGTCTTCCTATAACAACATTCCACTGTCGTTGATGATGGGATCATTAGAACATGGATGAGAATTTTTGGCAAGAAACGAGAATGAATTCTGTGACGGTATTTATAAAGAAACCATACCAGCATTTACCCTAAGTGATTCTGGCTAAACCTTGAATATTGAAATTTACACAGTCTGACCAGAAATCTAGCATACATATTTCCGATAGTCAGTCCGCAACATCAACCGATCCAAGGTCGATCTGCAGTTTGATCTCATTCTGTTTTATATATATATATATATATAATGTGAACAAGATGATACCACCACGTACCTTCCCATAATTATTGGAGCAGAAGTAAAATAATTTGGTCGGTACCATTTATACTCGATTCTAAATAATTACTCCAGAAAAGAGTAATTCTTTCATCATTTTAGTTTTTAAAATCGCGATTCCTTATACATTTAAGTTATTTTACTTGAATGAATCTTAGAGTGGACAATATACCATTTAAATTCGGAAAAAACACAAAATAAGGGATATTAAAATAATGTGTTCGGTCAGAACAATTCGCCGGGGAGCAACATCGGTGCAGTCTTTCTCTGCAGACATTCAAGAGCATGATATGGCTCCGTAGGCATACGAGGTTTGTTAGAAAAGTAATGAGATTGGCAACACTGCGGGAGATCTGGCATTGTTGTGTCTACTGGCTGATGCTAAATCTGATTGTTGATCCCTTCCACTTCCTCAGTCTGAGTTACAACTCCATACAGTTAACACATTAGTTTTGACAGCGCCATTAATAAAGTTGTGTTTTCATTGTGCGTCACAGAAATGGAGCATCGGAATTTAGAGCAACGTTGTGCGATAAAGTTTTGTGTTAAACTTGGTGAATCCGCGAGTGTGACTTTTGTAAAGTTGAAACAGGCCTATGGGGAACAGTGCTTATCGAGAGCACAAGTTTTCCGCTGGCACAAATCATTTTTGGAAGGCCGAGAACACGTTGAAGATGAACCTCGCTCAGGGAGACCTTCAACTTCAAAAACTGACGAAAACATTAATCGTGTGAGGGCTCTTGTGAGATCAGACCGTCGTTTAACAATAAGGATGATCAGTGTCCTTGAAAAGTTGAGGAAAAGAGTGATCCGTGTGAGACCAGAAATTGCAGACAAGTGGATGCTTCATCATGACAATGCTCCGTGTCACACGGCCATTTTCATCCGTGAATTTTTGACCTCGAAATGCATTACTGTTGTTCCTCAACCCCCCTATTCACCTGATTTAAGTCCTTGTGACTTTTTCCTCTTCCCGAAATTGAAACATGTCCTAAAAGGACGTCATTTTGGAACTCTAGAGAACATTCAAAAGACTGTGACCGACCAGTTAAAAGCCATACCAATTGAAGACTTCCAGCGCTGCTACCAAGAGTGGGAATCACGACTCCGCCGTATAGCTGCCCAAGGGAACTACTTTGAAGGGGATAACATTGTTGTTTGAAAATAATAAAAACTTTGGTTAGTATGAAATCAGTCTCATTACTTTTCTAACACACCTCGTATGTGTTTGGCAAGACAATAGGTCGCGCAAAAACATCCAAGCTCAGTATATGAGCTATGGATCTTGATCTAGTTCATTCGAAACGTTGTTTTATGTTCCCTCGTTGGTCTCTGATGCTAGACGTGTTACGATTTTTCATAATGCCGAAATTTTTTATTTCTAAAGAGTTAACTGCATCCGCGTAGAACGAGCGTACATGGAAGTTCTCAGGTATTTTTCGCCATTTGTTGACGTCCGGTATTGTACTGTATGGAGTGGAAGGGGATACACAGAAAATACTTATTTATATCATGCTGTGAATATCAGACACTCTGGGAGCGTCCGTATTCTGAATCATTTGGTGACACTAGTTACTCCTGTAAATGATCAATTAATGCTGAGCCATGTGTCGGTTAGTTGTAATACGCCTCCCGCGTGGTATCCAATCACTATTACTTCAAGTTAGACGAATGTGTGGCTTGTACCGTATTTTAACTGTGACAAATAAACTGAATGAACAGCTAGTAGCTTGGCTCGTACGTAAACACCCCACCTCCTCCCACGTTCCCAGCGTAGATTTCTATTCAACCTCTGCCTCCACACTTCCCAAACACCTTGACAAAGAACGCATTTTATGGAAACTTCCTCGTTAGATCATCCTGTCAGACTAAAGTGGTTCGTATCGTGTTTGTTTGCTTTATAATGGTGCCGTTACAGATGGCGTTCCCTCGCCAGTGCCCCCCCCCGCGCTTACGGACGCCGCGTCTGCAGTGTCTGGCCGGACAGCGGCCGCCCTGTGGGTCGTGGGCGTCGGGGCTGGGCTGCTACTGTGCGGCCTGGCCGCCACTGCTGCTACTCTCGCCTTCCGGAGGCGACGCCGCAGACTGCTGGGCGCGGACGTCCGGGCGGGTAGCGGCTCTCCGCACAGCAAGGCGCCGCCGTCCTCGCTGCCCTCTTCCGACGACAACCCCGACGTGGTGCCGCCTCAGAAGGAAGGTAAACACCGCCTGCACTATGAACAGAGAACACATCCAGACAACTGAACATATGGCTAAGATTGAATTATAATACCGTTTGAAAACCTGTACAGGCTAACTGTTCACGGGATAACTTCACAGTGGTTGTAAAACTCCACTTACTTTCTGTGGGCTTAGCGCTCCTTCAGTGAGGTTACTAAAGTTTCGAATCCAACTTGAAGCCCTCCTCAGCGCTATTTCGAGGTGATTTATCCCTTATAGATGGCTTGTTACAGATCTCATCGGTCACCTGCGAGTTAGACGGATTGTTTTGGTTATTTCCAAAACGGTAGTTGTAACAACATCGTTAAAACATTGCTAAACCCGCCAAAAGTAAGTGGATTTTTACAAACAAGACGCCTGCTAAAAGCAAATAAAATTCACAATGGTTGGTCATTGCTTTCGGACATCAATGGATTTTAACACTGCGGAATGATTGTTAATATTCACTTCTGAATAACGTTTGATTATTCACTTAAGAATACAGTGAACTGCTTTGTAACTTCACTGCTACACCGATGAAGAATTCCAGTTAGTTCGTAGTGCCGGCCTTATTCGGTCCGAAGAATTACTAACTAGGAACAGAAATATTGGAATTCCTAAGTCACTGTAGTTAATATTTTTTCTTTAAGCTGACCATTGGCCAAATCGACTTAGAAGAAGTTAAAATGGTTATTTCGACTGTATGACCGATCAAATGAAGGAGAATACGGACATGCACCTCTGAATGTCCCATCCAATGGATGCATGCATCTAAACAGAGACTTTTTTACTCAGAAGGTGATTTAACAATATGCATGTTTGCATTCGTCAGATGACACTATAAGGAAATCGATCCATCATTTGATTGGGTGTAGTAATTTTACTATACTGGTAAACAAATTTCTGAGGCATGATGAGGTGTATCTTGCACGGTAAGATACTGATGTAATGGTCGTTTTGCAGAGGTGGTGCAGGTGCTGGGGACTCTGCGGTTCGCGCCGGAGGCTCGCCGGCCAGCCACCGTAGTTGACAGCGCCGCGCAGACCACGGTCGTCTACGGAGCCGCGAACACGTTCTCAATGACGGTCAGTCTCGCAACCAGCTTATCAAAACCTCTGTAAAAAGTAATTAACTAAGCGCTTATCACATTATTTGCTCAACCTGGAATAATAGTGCAATCGCTGAAAAGAATGAGTTTGAACAGATTGTCCAGTCAGCCATAGTGAGCCTGCCTAACTTCGTCTGGTAGTCCTTTTTGATAAAAGATGCATAAAGTATCAAGTAGAATCCAAACATCGGAAGTGATCTTGCAAATTTTAAGGGCTGTAAAGGGTATTTTGAGAGCGCTAAAGAATTATTGTTGATAGTGGGATTAGATTTAAGACTTCCAGCGGCTTACCTTAGCTTCGAGTGACCAAACGTTTTATACTCTTAGGAAAAAATGAAACAGCAATGGCCATCTGTAGGCTGTCTTAGATTGATCTACCAAGCAAAATGAAGCTATGAAATTGTGACTTTGAATTCCTGTAGAAAACCTTTAAAGATGAAGCACTAGTTTAAGGGAAAAAGTTGAGCTTCACACTTGTTTCTATTGGATATGAAAGTGAGAAACGTTAACGAGCTGCTCTTAAGAGAAACGTTTTTTTGAATCATTGTTACTGTCCAAATGCTTTTAAGGATTGCGGTTTGACGAAAGAACAACATTGGATAACCGTGTTGCGTACGTTTCGGAGTCTTTTTGGTGGAAAGCTCTTTAAGGAACAGTCATTGCTGATATAAATTCCATATTATCATTCACTGTACGAACTGAACCATGACTGCACTGTGAAAACCATTGAAGATAAGGCATGTTTTTTTTTTTATTAACATCACTCATTCTCAGAGACTAAATGAAAATACAGTCTAAGTAATAACTTCTTAAACTTCTTTTCCTGCTAGACCTGCGACTGTTCTTATAAAATATATATATATATATATATTAATTTGACATACACACAAAAACTTTTCAGACACTTAAAACCTATACACATGCATTATTATTATAGACCAACTTTTGGTTGCTTAAATTTCTTCTAAGTATGCAATGAATAAAGATATAGGCAGTGGCAGTCAGTGGCAAACGGAGAGAAATTGTATTTAGACAGGTGCGTATGCAAAAATGACCATGTTCTTCATCTGAAATTGAAATTGTATGGAGGGGAAGACAGGAATTAACATTGCATTTAATACCAGTTACGCGTAAAAGATTTTAGATGGCTGCAGATATCCTGAAAAAGAGAATCGGAGAAAATATGCAGGCATTGCGCCCTACATTTCCCATCAGGGAAAGCGCCGTTCCTTATTTTGGCACAACACTTTTTGGCTGTTCTCTTACGATTTATAGTTTTAATTAAAGATGTTCGGTAACATAAATAAAGTCGATTTAAAAAAAAAAGAACTCAGTTGAGAGAGCTTAAAAATAATTATCCAAATTATTCGATGATTATTTCTGAATTTTATAAAAAAATTATTACTTTTTCACGATGTTAAACTATACGCGATTGTCTCTCTAAGAAACAACCTACGATTTTTTATTTTAACAGTCCTGATGTGTTTTCAGGATAAAATTTTTGATATTAACTTCCAGTTTTAGGTTCAATTACCCAAATTTAATCTATTACGAGCATACAGAAGTTATGTTCTTTCTATTGTTGACTATTTGTGATATTTAATGGAAACCGCACAACGCTGTTTCTAATTACTCTTTTTCAGTAATTATTTAAAATTTCCGTCACTGGTTTCGACGATTTTTCATAAATTACATCGTTCAGTCTGCTAAGTTTTTCTGATTATGATCATTCGAGAATTACTAAGCGTGGATCTGAACTTTTACACCACTAATAACAGGTTTTCGTTTTTTTTATTATTATTAATATTAACCATCCGAAAAGTTGTGTTTCAGTCCGTAATGCCAGTAAGCTCTAAGAAATACTTAAATATGTTAGCGAAATAAAAATCAGTAAAAATGAATGGGACATTACTACGAAATGGAAATTTAACGTTAAATCCTCAAGGTCCTCGTTATGTTAGCAGTAATTATTGCGTTTTCAGTGGCAGGAGAGGTGGAAGTGTCCTCTGAAAGTAATGAATGTCAGCGAAATGTGGGCCCTGTTCAAATGAATTGGTTTTCATTCTTGGGGAAAATGCAGTTACGCGTCTGTGATTTATGAAAATCTAACCGACTTCGAAATTATCTCCTGGAGACCGCATACCATTCACTCGACACAAAATGTTTTAGGAAAACAGTTGGTTGGTAAAACTCGGCTCCTATTCAACCTGAGTTCCTTCCAGTGGCACTATCAGCTAGATTCAAAGCCAAAAATAGAAAAGAGTTTTTCTGATTATGATCATTCGAGAATTACTAAGCGTGGATCTGAACTTTTACACCACTAATAACAGGTTTTCGTTTTTTTATTATTATTAATATTAACCATCCGAAAAGTTGTGTTTCAGTCCGTAATGCCAGTAAGCTCTAAGAAATACTTAAATATGTTAGCGAAATAAAAATAGTAAAAATGAATGGGACATTACTACGAAATGGAAATTTAACGTTAAATCCTCAAGGTCCTCGTTATGTTAGCAGTAATTATTGCGTTTTCAGTGGCAGGAGAGGTGGAAGTGTCCTCTGAAAGTAATGAATGTCAGCGAAATGTGGGCCCTGTTCAAATGAATTGGGTTTCATTCTTGGGGAAAATGCAGTTACGCGTCTGTGATTTATGAAAATCTAACCGACTTCGAAATTATCTCCTGGAGACCGCATACCATTCACTCGACACAAAATGTGCGAAGACTATGAGCCTGACGATCTGAGAGATTTTTGTATCTGTTCGTGAGAGGGTACAATCAGGTTACAGGGTAACAGGCGGCAACTTCGAATAGTAAGATGGTGAATATTTCGTTAAATAGTTCCACTTAAATCTTCTACGCCACCATGAAACACGTTACCTTCTGTTCTTTGTCTGTTTCCATCTGGGGAAAAAAATATTTTCCATATGTTTTTACAAAATCTACTTGATTTTTTCAATTCACACTGTTGTATATAAAGACGTACTGATTGCTATAAAAAAGGTTTAACAACACAAGTTAGGTCACTATCAATAAAACCTACATACGGTTGTGGATCAGGAACGGCTCAAATAGGATCTAACAGTCACTTGCACCTACATACGTTGAGAGAAGACCAGCACTTTGGTCTTATTAGCGATAAATAATAGAACCAGCTTCAGATCTTCACACTTCTGCTGCATATGTCGTTTACGAAAGTGATTATGTATATTCTATTAAAATTCTTTAGTGTAAGAGTTTGATTTCAATCTTACTTAGCTTACAAGTTATGAAAGCATAAAAAGGTACACCTTTGATAACGCCAAGTACCTTACCTTCGTCCTCAGAACATTGGAATACCGGTAGTTATAGACGATAGGAGTAAATTTTTCGGCAATGGTTTATCGTTTCAATGGTGGGAAAAATATCACGCCTCAGTTGCCGCTAGTTAGCCGGAAAGGCGAGCTATACTGAAACGCGCGAACAGCTCAATACATTTTATTGCTACAGGCATAAGCTGGCGACGCGCTTAATGGACGGCAGCGAGTGCACGATAAATTAGAGCCAACGATACGATTAGCTTACGCTTAACTCTGGAACCACTGTCGCATGAATGATACAACTGGTGCAGCAGAAAATTTTTAAATGGCTCGTAAACAAAACCTACTAATATTACTGTCTGTTCAAAATTTCAACACATTTTTCCAATAGCTTTAGAAATTTTAACACATTGCTATAAAAAACTCATTTCAAATGGAAATACTGCAAATTTTTTTACCTCATCTGTCGTCACTAAAGGTATATCTACCAGTCTTTTCTTTTTTTATAAACTGGTCTAAATGGAAATTTTTTAAAAACGGCCGCTGATATTTTAGCATAAATAATTACTTTTCTTAGCAAGTACATAAAATGCTTCCGCCGTGTAATGTCCTTTTCATTGAACGTTTTGTGAGAATTTTCAAACAACTACAAAATAGTTACTACACCAGTGCGTTTGTACTTGAAAATGAGGGCAGGTATGGATTTCCTCGAAGCGTCACTTGAAAGTGTCATTTCTACGCACCTGGAAGCCCGAGAGCGTTTTATTTTTATACAACACCGTGAAAATCGTCGTTCTTAAATTATTATTTTTACTACGCTTCATAAATTATACGTCACGAATGTGAAGTATAATTGCTGGCGCAAAATGACGCACTGTATTATTTTCTGTGAAAATAATTACATAAGTAGTCTTCACTGCCTTAAAACAGTTCAGTTAATATTCAGTACCTTCAGAAGTTATACGAGCAAACGGAACCAAATTAAACTAGCATATTTTCGTTTCATCCCATGTAAAAGTAACTTTGAGGACGTGAAATACATAATAAGAAAGTAACAGATGGGGCATAAACACAGGCACTGATTTCTTGTAGGAAAAGTTGTTCTCTACTGTGCGAGAGCCAAAGAATTCCGGCGAATTGATCTTCTAATGAAATAAAAGTAAAACCACATATGCAGATGCTTCCTTTATAAGGTCTCTTTGAACTGGAGTGGATAGATTGTAATAACATGAGAAACAAGTCTTTACCGGCGTGTATTTGATACGAACGGTTAACTTTCTGTCCTCGCTTTCGGGAGGACGCGGGTTCGAATCCCCGTCCGGGCATCCAGATTTGGGTTTTCCATGGTTTCCCAAATCACTCCAGGCGAATGCCGAGATGCTTCCTTCAAAAAGGCCATGGCCGAATTCCTTCCCGTTCCTTGTCTCCAGTCCCATCCCGCCTCTAATGATCTTAGCCGTCGACGAGGCATAAAGCAGTTAAAAAAAAAGATACGAAATCTTCACAGGTTTTCCGCCGGATAAAACTATCAAAAGACAAGCTTGCTCTGCCGCCATCATCAGGTCTCATAAGTACAATGGACCTGATGATGGCGACAGAGCAAGCCGCCGAAAGCTTGTCTTTTGATAATTTTATCAGGCGGAAAACCTGTGAAGAATTCGTATCACATTGTAATTACGATTATGGATTCCTGTACCACAAAGCTTCTGTAGCAATTTTCCAAAATATGTTTATTACTTTACTCCCCTACTTGCGTGATACGACTCCAATACGATGTTTCGGTGCTGGACTCTGCAGTTCTTCTCAACTGTCAGGATCTAAAATCAAAAGAAAGGGGAAAAATCTTAAAAATGAAAGCTTTTGAATTGTTACTAGAATCCGGTAGAACATCAGTGAATATTTCGTGTGGTGTAACTGTCTGCGGAAATAGGTTAAACAACATCAAATTTATAGTCTATCTGTTTAAATCTATCTACAATTGGCACTTCTGTTTTATTCAGTCACTTAACAGCTCTGGAAGACATTTTAAATCATCTGTACGACGTCTTATTTTAATACCATATTTTTGGGTTTGCTAATCTAATAAGTTGATTACAGATATTTCAGTGGAATAGGAATCAAAGATGGACGATTGCACATAAAAAAAATCGAATTATAGTAACAAGACTGTATTACTTCACCTTCTGTATCGAATTAAATTATCAGATTTTAATGCACTCTAGGCACCAGAACAGTTGCAGCACGCTCTCTACACTTTTATGTTATGCTTATTTTCGTGTTTGCAATCCATCTCATCCACAATTCAAAATTCTCTTTATGTAATTTAAAGTTAATTATAAGCTCTCAGTTTAAACGGCAGCAAAACATTTGCCAGGTTTATTGAAAACTTTTGTAGCTGGCGAGCTATTTCCTCGTGGTAATAAATGATGACATATTTGGTTGTATCAATGGTTAATCATACCACTATGAAATTCTGATTTCTTAACAATGTTTGCAGATCAACGTAACATCTTATAGGATATTTTAAGTAATTTTAGTAATTAAAACAAGTGAGTATAATTTTTGCTGACCATACTTCTCAGCTTCGGTACATGAATTCACTGAAATCCGTAGGCCTAACAGTTTAATAAGTTTTAAGCGGTGAATGGTTTTACTAACTAAGCAAAAAGAAGCGAAAACCAGAAACGATGTAAGCTAATGCAATACCAAGGGTTCAAGTCAAGGTTTACAAATAAGTGCGATTGATTAGTTAGTAAAGGGTTAATGCTGAGTCTGCAGAATAATGTCATTATAGTATAAAATGTAAGCCTTCTCACAAGATAAAGTAAACAAAATTTATCTTACATTTCGGTGATTTATACTACTTTCTGGATTCCGCTGGTAATGGTCTCTCTCTGCATTTACTGTTACTATTACTCTTTACGATCGCTGTCTAATAAAAGTTCACCGTATTAAATTCAAGATACGTTAAGATGGAAGGGGTGCCGCAAGATACTAAATAGAAAAAGAGAAACGTTGATCTGTCAACATTAATAAGAAATCAGAATTTCATAGTGGTATGATTAACCATTGATACAACCAAATGTGTCATCACTTGTTACCACGAAGAAATAGCTCGCTAGCTACAAAAGTTTTGAATAAACGTGTCAAATGTTTTCAACCGTTTAAACTGAGAGCTTATAATTTCTTCCATTGATATCTGTGTTAGTAATACAAAGTAGATATGACGTTTCCCACCTTTAAGCTTTCTATTAGGAGCAATTTTTGTCGAGCAATGGTTTTCTAGAATTGTCGCGATTATCTATTTGAATCAACATTCCAGTTCGGAGATAATATGGTTGTTTTAAACGTTCTGGTACATCTCCATAGATCCGTAACACCCACATTATGTAGTACACTGTCAGGTGTCAGATCTGATAAGGTAAATCTTTGACATTATTTCCTTCTCGGAAACGCTTGTCTCGTTATATCCGTATCCACAAAAAAACAGTTAATCTTATTCGCTGCCGATGAAAATTCAAATCTGCCCACAATTTGGATCTCACACCGTACCTGTGGTCAAACTATTTCAAGAATTTTCACACTGCCAGATTGTTAAATAAAATTAACATACTTGTAGATACGCCCCAATAACTCATTAAAAAGTAGATGTATTTATAGTGCGTGATTTATGTGGTTGGAAATAATATTATTCTTTTACATATCACTAATAAAAGTGTAAGATAAAATATAATGGAAACGAATATTATTAATTAATTGTTGTAGAACCAAAATACGTATAAGTAAAAGGTGACATGAAAATCGGGTAAATTTCCCTCTGAGTATGGGTTACTTTACTCTTGAATGTCTCAGGAGAGTACCCATAAATAAATACCCTTCAGAAGATCACCAAAGAAATTAACAAACAGGCTATTACCGACTTATTTTAAATTGTACAGTTACTAAATTGTTCGTATTTGGAGATGATGTGTCTGTTACCCCAGAGCGAACTTGGTTTAGTGAAGATAACCTGTGTTTTGCTACAGGAAGATGTGGAATCGTCATGCTTGATTATACTTGTCAAGATAATGTTCTTATTATTGTTTTACGCCAAAGTAGAACGGCTTTAAGCTGTCATACTGCGAGAGAAGGATGGTGATAATACTTCCTATCTCAGAACATGATTTGCAGATTCAGGCATATTCTATTAACAGTATGTCTATATCGTCTCTTTGCAACATCTCTCTTGAAAAAATACTTGAAATGGTTATTAACACTATCGATTAATTTTTGAAATTTTAAAATGGTATTACGCCGTATGAGAAAATGTCGTGATAGGTACATAATGAATTCAGGCTGAAAGAAGAACTGCATCATTCATATCAATTGTTTATATGCGAAGTGGAGTAGATATGTAGTAAAACACTCACGTCTTACAAAATAATTATAAATGATGAAATGTTTCCCTAATAGAAACAAAAATTATCCGTAAAGCTCTTTACTCTAGAAAATACAAACTGTATTTGTGTATATAATATGTGGTGCTTTTCTCTAGCTGTGATGCGATCTTTCCTTATGGACATTGTGAGATAACAACCACAGGGTTAGTTAATTGTAAAATAAGTGATAGTAAAAAATACTATGGTGGGATGTTTAAGTTAGCAAACATGTAATGCCAAGAGTTATACAATGAATATCGCTGACTGCATTCATGTTTTGTTTATCGTGGACTGGTGGTTGTCATGGATGTTTTAGTAGTAGAGGTTTGACTTGAAAGTCGTTGAATTAAGATTTGTTAAGCTTGTGAGAAAGTCAATACTGAATGTGAAATAAATAATCAATGTTGGAAAAATGAGAGAAGAATTATTTAGTGAGTAATGAATAAAATTTATCAAGATAATGGTTTGTACTAATCAGCAGCGAGGCGGCTATCGTTCGTTTTTGGTTTAAATCCTAAATTCATAACGGGCGATGTTAAACGGAAAAAGGAAGCATCAACCTCGCACCATCAGTGAAGCCTAGTGGTTTAACTATGAACTGTTGCATACCCGCGACCTTGTTTGTTTATAATTTTGCCATTTACTTTTTAATTTCAAAAAATTCCTATCTTAATTACAATGTAATCAAAGTGGAAAACTTAACCTTTAAATTGATTCCCCATTTATCTATCTTGGTCAAGTATGAAGGGATAAAGATGGCTCTGCAAAAAGAGGACCTTTCGGAAAAAATATTTATTATAGTTAAAGTAGAAGATGGTTCTGGATATTTGGCAACTTGGAGACACTTGGGTACTATATAAACAACAAGCAATCCACTGCTGTTGAGTAGAAACCCAGAGGCTTACAGTGGCGACTGCTGTCTGTGTCTCAGGAGGCCGTGGTGCTGGCCCCGTGCTGGCCGCCACCTCCGCCGCCGCTACCCCCACCACCCCCCGTCGCTCACCCGCCGGGTGTCCTGCCAGAGGGGGCGCCGCGGACGCCGCGTCTCGACGCCGGCACGCAGACGCCGCTCCCCGCCCGGCACAAGGAGAGCGCCGTCTAGCCGCCAGGACGCCGGTAATACACTACTCCGCCTACATCGCATTCGTAGACATCATACTGTATAATCAAACGGTACAACACCAACTATTAACACAGTGCGGATATCACTCTAAAGTAGGCAGCCTTTTCAGATTTGCCTCCTTATTCTACCAGTAAAAATAATGCTGATTAATTCGCTTGTCTCCTCATTTGTGGGTTAATACAGACCGTCCTTACATTCTCATATTTAAGAGGTTATTTACTTTGCCCGAACTGCTTTCTTTCCAACAAAGTAACGACAATACGAAAAAGTAGCTCACACATTTGAGTTTTCTTGTGTTCCCGCGTATCAGGAAGGACAGTGATATGTGAACCACCAGCCTGCACGCGCCAATTTTTTTTTCATGGTGGGGGGGGGGGGAGTGTATTGTACAATAGGAGTGATAGCAAACTGAAACTTTGGGGTAATCGGCCTTGTAGGATACTATGTTTTCGCGGCTTTCCGTAGTCGCTTGTCTTAATGTGAGAATATTTCCTACTCTCAGCCTCAGACGCGAAACGTATTCTCTAAGATCTCACACTTATTGAGGACATATGACAACATTTGAAACCCTCAATTAAGTGTCCTCATAAAAAATTCTTCTGCGTTATCTAACTTCTCAGAATTTCTCCACTCTGAAGTCCTCGATGTTTGCAGTAACCTGCTCGCAGAATTCACGATAAACTATAATTTGTGTTCATATCGCTGCTGAACGTAATATTCCACATAGTTCAGTTATTTCATCTCTCAGTAGATTGCACTGTGAAATCGAAAGCCAAAGAATCAAATCAAGGTAATGGTGCATTCTCCTTATCGCCACATCAATAATACACTTTGAACAACCTTCCCATCATCCAAAAATAGTATCAAAAGTCCTTCTGAAATAAGCAGGGGCGTAGCTACTATGGGGCTAGGCGGTGCAGTGCACCGGGGCCCTCACGCTCAGGGGGCCCCCAAGCATACCTCAAGGGGCCCCTAAGCGCACCTCTAGGGGCCCTCAAGCGCAATGTAAGGGCCCACGAGCCTTCACGGCAAACTGGCGACCTTTTTTTTTAGCTCTACCGTCGTCTAAGGGGCCCCTGAGAACACAGGAGCCCCTCACTAAGGGCCCTCGCTGCTCAAGGGGGGCCCCAACCACTGCTCAGGGGACCCCTAAAGAACAATTCAAGGGCCCCCATCCTCAGTTCAGGGGGCCCCTACCAGCACACAAAGCAAAAAAAAAGGTCGCCCGTCTGGCCTGAGGGCCCAAAATAAATTTTTTGCACCGGGGCCCTTGTTGACCTAGCTACGCCACTGGAAATAAGTAATATTTTTAACGATAACAATGTCGTTAAGGTGCTTAAGAAATATCAAAAGTTGTTACCCTGTGTAACTGAGTTTCAAGCAGTGTAGAAGAGGAAAGAATTCGGATATAACACCTTTAAGTAACCATTACGACTATAGTCTGGAGTGATTTCTGGAGATCATGGAACAACCTAATATGAATGGCGCGTCCTACCTAATGCCAGCCCTGTCACGTAGTGTTATTAACGCATTAATTAGTACGTTCTAAGTTGTGCGTCACATTTAAATAAGACTTTAGTAGCTATAAACGGAGATAACAAACGAAAATAATCAGTGGTTGCGGACATCGTATCAGACTGCTATTCATGCAAACCATGTCGTCGGCTACTGCCGCTAAATGCCACGGGCGATTCAACGTAATCTGCGCTGTTGGCGTCTATACTTACTCATTACTGCGGAAATATTTGAACATACCTCATTAATTAGTGATAATTTCAATGATTACTAATTGCTCAGTTTGATGTTGTGTAGCTACGTATATCCGATGATAAAACACTGCTGTTTAATGGTTTATTGATACTGTTCAATCAAGTGCAACTACCTCAATCATCTCGAAACTCCCACTTTGAATCGCCTACATTACGACAGTTAATTGGGGATTCAGAACACCATCCACAAATAAATCAGTTAGGAACACATAGTTAAATCACGCCGGTGTAATAAGTAAGAATACTACAGACTGAAAATTACCAAACCAAAATTGCGATGGCTGCATTTAGAGCAAACATATGTACTCATAAATAAACTATTTTGGCACAAATTTAATCATGTGTTACTAACGCAGGAGGTCTCACTAATTCGCGACGACCAATTACTTAAAACGGTCAATATAGTTTTAAAGCAAGTAGTTCCATAATTCAAAAAACAAATGTGGGAAACAAAATCTAAGCACTTACCACACATCGTCCATTACAATAGTTCCCAAATTAGAGAAAGAGCTTGACCGTTACTTTATTTAGAACATATCCATTAGTGGGTGGGCCTTCAACTGATAATCGTCGGAGAATAAATAGACAGTTCTGTGTCGGAATAAGAATAAGCAGCACTAGAAAGAGATCATTGCGTAGTCAATTTCTGTAGGCTCCCCTGGAGGCAACCCGTGTCAGATAACGTTATTATTGGTGGTGGACGTAGAATGCAATAACCACTATTTATACCTAGTTTTTTAGTACTTTCTTCTTATTGCTATTGTGTCGCAACTTACACCATCGATATACTCAATATAATGCAAATATATGCTTTCATTATTTTAACTCATGTTATCCACTGCCATTCGTAATTAGCAACTGTCAACGTTTCCAAACTACTATTTCTATTTTTAACTGCAACTGTCTCTCAACTTTAACCTGGATTGTCAACAGTAAAACTTAATAGTAACTCGCCTGAGTACTATGAAAAAAATAACAATTACGAGTGAAAACTTCCCCAATAAGGCCACTGATAGGAATGTTGTCCACAAAGTTGTCCTTGTGTTATCAATAAAAGGTTGGTTGGTTTCCTGTTCTCTCCGACTTTTTTTATTTTACTGCAGGACGCTCATCCTATACCTGATACAATCGGATTCATAGGTAACAAATCTTCTATGGTATCTTCGACTACTGCTGTCAAAAATTTGCTATGGCTTTGTAGAGAGAGAATTAGACGCACTCTCCTCATAAACTACTGAACATAAAACTTAGCGAAAATCTGACTGTCACCCATGTTTAAAAATTAAATTTTTCATGGTGTTATGTTAATGTATTTATGATTACAACCCTGATGATATTTTCCAGACGGCCCACTTATGATGGCTGTTCAATAAATAGCACTATTTAAACTCGCAGAAAAGTTTCTAATGTTCACTAAACTTTGTTGCAGACAGGAGATTCCAAAGAAACAGCTACGAAGGTCGGCTTCCAAGAGGTGTCTTTGGCAGAGGCAACGTCGCAGGTGGGTCACGAGACCTTTAAGTGTTTAGTAAAAGATAATACACGCAAAAAAAAGTTGTCCCTACCTACCCAGCCCCCATATTCGTGTACGCAAGAAACCGAATAAGGTCTTAGTAGTAGCGTCTTCAACAGAACATACAGCCATCCGTGATTAGTCTAGATAGGTTTTTAGGTTTCAGAGTAGCCTCATCGTCGGATTAAAAGACGTAGGTTCTGACTATACTGTGTAGGGCGTAGTGGGAACGTGAGTGAACTCTACATCCAGATGGCTCTGGTTGACTTCAGACGACCAACAAACGGATGATTGTTTCAGCGCACGATAGGCCGTAGCACTCCTCGGACAGACCATCCAGAGTCGTGTCACGGTAGCTGGAGACATGGCTGTATCAACCTTGACATTTTTAGGTGACCAGCAGAGTTAGATCCGCCGTCGCTGCGTCTCTTATGCTTTTTACTTCTGCTACGCCTAACTGAGAATCGCTGAGGTCGTTTCGGTCTCTGTCAGCAAGGGGTAGCTTGTGAATTACTAACGAGTGGTGTTCATCGGTAAACCATGATTCTGTCTGAATACAAATGACTGCTAATGCAGTGACATTTGCTTCATTGTTGGACAGTACACTGTCTTAATAATTGGTGTTTTCTTTTCTGTAACAGGTTGGCATTCCAATTTCCAACACACGGCACAAGTTTCTTTGGCTTTCATGCGTGATGTAAACATATTTCACTCGTTAGCATGGTCTCCACGTTTTTCACCTATCTTGAAAGTTTGATTCAAAATTGGACGACAACTTCGGCCAGCGAAAAAATGGCAGATTTGGAGGATCAATTGCACCAGCTTCACCATATTCTACGTCGGAAAAAAATCCGATGTCTATTTGCCTCCACGCCACACCGTATTGTGGCCTACTTTCTTACTATTTGGGGAGGGGGTGCATCTTTACAATGTGTTCTACCTTGCAGTTAATGCTTGTAATGGAATTGTATAACGATTTTTTACATACTCCAATGTCACCTGATTGTTCTCATGTTCTCCTGCAATAGCTCCTTCGTGGTAACAATTTTTTCATTATTATTATTATTTATTTTTTCAGATGAATGTGTATAAGAAGTGTTATAAAATGATTCAATGATACTGTGATGCTGTCTAATTTCAGCATTTAAAATTCATTGTTTTAGTTGCTTTTGTCAGACAAACAGAATGCCTCTATCTGTTTCAGGTTCCCGGCTACACCATAGGATGGCGTGATACGCAAATCTAAGAGCGGATGTGATAAAGACTGATAACTATAAGAGCTCAAACAAAGATATATATATTTTTGTTTTGGAAAAATTAATAATGTTGTGTAATTTGTATGATTTTAATAAATTTATAGTCAATGTTACATGTATGATGATATGAATTCTTATTAAAAGATGCATCCCATGCCAATTTTCTAGATCAGAAAGACATCGAGAATCTAAGGAAATTTATCAGCGAACACTAGAATCCTTGCAGATTTATTTATGTCTACAAAATACGTTCTCAAGTTAGTAAAATAATCCACTTACTTTTGCGGTAGTCGCGCTACTTTCAACGATGTTGTATTTCCAGCATTTCGATGCCCATCCTGGGGCTTTTATCAGGGCTTCGTATGGCTGGACACAGCATTCCGTCGTTTGCCTTCACGCTGGCCGAATTGATTTGATTACCGGCAGTGTGTGTCACCTGTATCAGAGATGTTGTCGTTGTGATGTCGGACTGCATTTGTCCACGAGTGTGCATTTCCACATTTCATTTAAGTCATAGCCGCCGTCCGTATTAAAATTTTTGAGCTGTTTGAAAACTTATATCAATGCCGACCCCGGCAGCGTAGGGGATAGCGTGCTAGCCTCGCGTTGCAGGGGTCGCCGGTTCGAGTCCGCCCCAGGGCATGGGTGGTTTTAATTAAGTGTTGTGTTTGTCTTGTGTCGTCTATACCAGGTAGAATCAAAAATACATTGAGTGATACAATACATACTTGCAAACTACAAGATTACATAGTGCTGGCTGTATGGCCTCGCAGCTAAATGCCATATATATATATATATATAAAACTTATATCGATTTTTCGCATTGGGAAACTTTTTGTTTGTACTATTATTTCTGTCTTCTCTCATTGAATTTTGTGACCTTATTCTAGCTGATGTTATGCCACCGGTGATTTTGTTGTTTGCCCGAGTCTTGCGTGCTCGGAAAGTCTCACCAATATACACATTCGCAGATAATTTTGTACTCCTCTTGCTTGTAATAGTGGTCCGAAATTCTTCGCTGATCTTAAAATGCCTCTTACTTTCTTCTTACTACTGAAGACAAGTTGACTTTTGACTCCTTTTATGTAAGGTAAAAACGCCTGTTTCTTTTGTTCTATTTACTTCCCTTGGACCTCGTTATTGTTTCTCTTCTTACTGCTTAACACGCGGGCTGTCATCCAGCTGTTATACCCATTCTTTCGTGAAACCCACCCCTTGGAAGTGTTTCCTTTCTTCTTGTAGGTGCTCATTACTTGTTACCCTTTCCTCTCTACATAATAAGTCTTGACCAGACAGCTTTCTTGAGCTGGTTAGTGACGTTATGCAGCATTTAATTAGATGTCAGTATGTAAGGTTTTTCTGTAAACAGTGTATGTTAATTTTCCCTCATTTTCTTTAACCCGCAAATAGTAAACTTAATTTTTTACTAACAGGAAGCCTGCTAAAAATGTAAAATATTATTCATTGCCAAGTTTCTCGCTAATGTTCTTTCATTTACAATAAACTACTGTTTAAGGAACAATAGCAGTTTACTTGATTAACATATACTGCGTCACTTCTTGTTGGTCACATTATGAAGCAAAGTTATCTTAACGCAATTTTATTAAAATTCTGAAACACTGGTAAAAAAATTAATTAACTCTTTGCCCTCTGAATTCATGGTATATACCTTCATTATTTTTACAACTTTATCTCCAAATGATAGTGTATAATGAGTATATGAGATGGTATAATTCTGAGAAAAAAAAACGAAATAATGAAGTTGAAATTCAGTTGAAATAGTTCTTAGACAAACTAATTCATGGTTTTAAAATGTACTGTTTACCGATCTCAAAGATTATATATCAAATGATCTCAAATGATGAGTGAAATTTGTCTTGATGTGCATAAGAAATCTGAACTTACTTTATGTGGAAGTGGTATCATTATTCAAAACAGAATAATTGGAATAGAAAATGTCTCACTGATATTCTGGTCTTCGATTTATTACAAAAGTTACAAGTCAAGAATCTAAGATCACAACAGCAATAAAACCAATACATTGTTTACTAACAACACGTGTACTGAATCTGAAGAGTGGCGGAAGGATCCTCGCACAAATGTCCATTCCCGAACACTGAAGGTCATCTGGTGGGACGAAAACCGCAAGCAAATGTGTAAAAAAAAAATTATATCTGCTACTCGCATTTCATGCAGATTCCGATGCTCCAGCAGCGGAGGAACAGAGAAGAAAACGAAGCAGAGACATGGAGAAAAGGTGTCATATTTCTCTACAGCAAATTCAACGTTTACGACCTTTCTGTTCGGTAAGATTAATGTGGACAGATATCTGCAGCCGGTCATAGAATGTCCACGACAGTTGCTTGGCAAGAGATATGCCTTTGTACGTTCTCAGCGAAGAGAATATAACTCTACGCCGATACTCAGTTCCCCCGTATTGAAACATGATGATTGATTTTAAAGCTGGGGCAGATATTACAATTTCAGAACCCCAGAATACACTCTCTGAAGTTTGCTGAGGGTGAAAGTGCATTTAGAAACACGACCATTTTCCTAGTCTTTATTTTCTAACTTTTGACTTAGAGTCGTAATTGTCACATGTAATCGTATAATGGTGCTTTAAGAATACAATGAAGTATATACAATTCTGCCACCTTGAATGTGAATGAAACAGAGTCTACCTAAACACGTTTTAACTCATAGTTTCTTCAGGTTTTATCTCTGTTATAAATACAGTACCTTACCATTATATGCAGCGGAATAAGAAACAGTATGCAGCGTTTAGCAACAATTCTCTGCATTTGTAAAGTCTGGCGCTCTGTCCGAGATATCAAGTATTGTGACTTAGAATAGTTGACCTTATGTTATATATAAAAATCAATGTTGTTTGTGGGTTTGTGGGTTGTTCGTCTTCTATGCATTCCTATACCATTTATCAGATTGCAATGAAAGTTTGGAGAGTTTTCGAGTGTGCGTCTGCGAAGGTTCCTGTGAAAAAAAAATTCCAGAAAGTCACCCCCTATTCCCCATAACACCCCATAATTTAGGCAAAACTACATTTTTTATCCGATTTAGATATGAATTTGTACACTTATACTTTAAAACAAACATAAAAATACTGCCTACATACGGTTTCCGAATATTAATCCCCTCGCCCCCTTTCCACCCCCATAATTTTTTCACCCCATAATTTAGGCAATACCACATTTTTTATCCGATTTAGATAAGAATTTGTACACTTATACTTTAAAACAAACAGAAAAATACTGCCTACGTATGGCTTCCGAATATTCATCCCCTCTCCCCATTTCCAACCCCATTACGTTTTTACCCCATAATTTAGGCAAACCACATTTTTTATCCGATTTAGATAAGAATTTGTACACTTATACTTTAAAACAAACAAAAAATACTGCCTACGTATGGTTTCCGAATATTCATCCCCTCTCCCACTTTCCAACCCCAATCAATGTCTGTCTGTCCTCTATGCGCTCCTAAACCATTCGTCCGATTACGGTGAAACTTTGGTGAGTTGTCGAGTGCGTGTCCGGGGTGGTTCCTAAGAAATAAAATTTCCAAAAAACTACCTCCACTTCCCATAACACCCCATAATTTAAAAAAAACTTCAGATTTTATCCGATTTTGATGGATATGTTAACATATATACTTTAAAACATACAGAAAAATACTGCCTACATTTACTTTCCCAAAAGGCATCTCCTTTCCCCCTTCCCACCCCTTAACTTTTACACAAACCCACATTTTTTATCAGATTTCGAAGGAACTTTGCATGCATATACCATTAAAAAATTGAAAAATACTATAGACATTAGTTTTACATAAACCCAACCCCTCTCACCCGTTCTACCCCAAAAGCACCCCCTCTTCCCCCTAGCACCCTATAATTTAAAAAAAAAAAACACACAGATTTTATCCGATTTTGATGGAAATTGGCACAGATATAATTTAAAACAAACAGAAAATAACTGTCTACATATGGTTTCAAAAAACACAACCCTTCTCCCCCTTCCCACCCCCTTAATGAATGTACTTTTCTTTTTATCTTCTCTATGCGCTACTAAACCGTTCATCCGATTACAGTAAAACTTAGGTGATTTGTCAAGTGTGCGTCCGGGATGATTCCTGAGAAATAAATTTTTCAAATAACCACCCCCCCTTCCCCATAACACCCCATAATTTAAAAACCTACAGATTTTATCCGGTTTTGATGGAAATTTGAACACATATTCTTTAAAACAAACAGAAAAATACTGCCTACATTTGCTTTCCAAAAACGCATCCCCTTTCCACCTTACCACCCATTAACTTTTACACAAACCCACACTTTTTATCAGATTTCGAAGGAACTTTGCACACATATACCATTAAAAAAATAGAAAAATACTGAAGACATTAGTTTTACAAATACCCAGCCCCTCTCACCCGTTCTACCCCAAAACCACCCCCCCCTTTCCCCCTAGCACCTCATAATTTAAAAAATACTCAGATTTTATCCGCTTTTGATGGAAATTGGAACAGATATACTTTAAAACAAACAGAAAAATACTGTATACATATGGTTTCAAAAATCCAACCCCTCTTCCCTTTTACATCCCTAAAATTTTTTGCGAATGTCTCTTGTATAAAGCTAGAACTGTAACCCGATTTTGAAGGAACTTTACTTACGTCTACTTTAAAACAAACAGAAAAATAATGTCTTTGTCAAAGTCCATCCCTCTCCCCTTTTACCACCTCCCCTCTGAATTTACAATGATTTTTATTGAAACCCACAAGTTTTATCCGATTACTGTGAAACCTTTGTGAGTTGTCGAGTGCGCGTCAGAGAAGGTTCCTAAGAAATAAAATTCAGAAAAACCACCCCTTCCAGCACTTTACAACCCTTAATTTAAACATACCCAGATTTAATCATATTTCGACCAAAATTTGCACACGTATACTTTAAAACGAATTGAAAAGTACTACCTACATATAGTTTCACCCCCTCATCCCCTTCACGTCTCCCTAATTTAGACAAACCCTCATTTTCTATCCGATTTTGATGGGAATTTACACATTTATACTATAAAATATACAAACAAATACTGCCTAAATATGGTTTCCAAAAATACAACCCCTCTTTCCCTGTACATCCCCTTAATTTTGCCAGTGTAACTGGAATCACCAAAAAAATTGCATATCCAAGACCATTGCAATAAACTAGAAATTTAATGAAACAGTAATTACAATTTATACATAAATATCTAATCTTTACTAAATACAAACGTTCAAATGTATTCATTTAATCTACCTCAAGTCTAGCAATAGCGAAGCATTGCCGGGTCAGCTGGTCTTTATATATTATCTTCCATTTCTAAAATACCTGGGGTAGTAAATTAAGATATCAAATAATCTTTTTTTAGGCCGTGATCTATTTTATTTGTTTTTTATTTTTAAGTGAAATATCGCCTTCGAAGAATTAGTGATCATCATCAAGGGCCGGATGCTTTGTCGGGCAGGTTTATTGTAGTTGTTCCGCTGGTGCTGCTGATTTTGTACAGCTGGTTGCCGTGTGGGTGCTGGGTGATGAGCACTGTAGGGCTCACGTTTTGTTGCAGGCTCATGTTTCTTCGAATGATGTTTCTGCCTCTGCTGCCTACGTAAGCTGCAATTACATTATAAAGCGGCATGCCCATCTCCACAGTTGTATCAGATGGTATCTTGACGTTATTGCGTGCAGTCGTTAACCTTGTGTCCACCTCCGCAGTAAACGCACCTCACAGTTTCAGTGCATTCAGAAGCATAGAGCCCGAAGGATTGGCTTCTAAATCACTGAATAGGAATGCATTTTCTCGGTGTAGTCTTCTGAGCTGGGTCTGTTGGCATATTGTTAGCGTCTTGGCGAGGCGTCTTGGTCACACAGTTAATACCCTCTTCATACAATGCTTTAGTGACCGCAGCGATGTCTGTAGAGCAGGTGAGGACGGCCTGCAGGTCGTCTTGGTCAGCCAGCAGAACATGGGTAGTACTGTCAGGCGCTGGATGGCAACTAGAAGACTGCCACGGTTGCCGGGGTAGCTTGTGATGATAGGCGGCACAAGACCCACGTCGACGACTGGTTCTTCAGTTGCTAATGGTGTCAACGGCTTAGATACCGTTGGCATTATCAGCTGAGTGCTGGGCGCAGGAGAGAACAGTTCATCCAGGATCACTGTGAGAGGTAGGGAGCTTGGCTGCGCAGCTGGTTCTTCTTCTCTCTTGGTTGGGTCTGGTGACATTTGCTTAGCACTATGACGAGAAATTGTTTTAGTTTGCAGATCGACGGCTTCCTGGGTAACCTGAACAGCTACTTGCCTTGCGCAGCTTGACTTCGGTTTACGTGTACCTAGTCATGATGCTCGGTTCTCCAGGTGAAGCTGCAGTCAAGACTTTGTTTGCTTCTGATCTAAACGTGCGTTTAGTAAACCTTTAAATCCTATCTCACCGCGGTAACTTACAGTTTAACGTAGGTTCGGAACCCCGGATATTCCTGGTGTACTTCACGTTGATACAGCAACGATAAAACACGATGAATATCTCTAAATGTTTGAGTCAACAGTGTGTGATTGATGCACAGCTAACAAAGAAAAAATAATTATTTAACTATAATTTCAAGACTGTGCCTTGCGCATAAAGCAATAAATTAGACAATGTTTGTGAAAAGAAAACGAGTAGCATAATTTAACAATTGCAAATCGCTACAGCACTGCACAAACGGCTTAGGCAACGTTTGCTGTCCCACCGAGCTATTCTTAATTTCTATAAGTCTCTTTAGTGCATATAGAAGAAGGAGAAATTACAGAATAATTTTATTTTGTAAATGAAATTGCAGGTTCAATGATCTTTGATTTACTAGTAACAGTCAGTCAGAAAATGAAGTCCAATATTAATTTGTAACAAAAAATCCTTTTAATCCACAGGTCAATAGATAGAACGAATTGATTCGATCGCTATCAAATATAACACAAACATGTTCCATAATTTTCGAGTCGTAATCTTTAGGTATTCGCGCTATCTTCAGATATCATTCGAAAGAAGTACTGGGTTGAAACAGGTCCACGATTTCGTTATAGTCTGTAGTTCTGATTGTTTGCTGTTGAAAAATTTCTAAAATTATCACTGTAAGGCTCAAAAAATAAGGAATAAAAATACTACGCGATCTTTTTCTTCGAGTGGCTACCAAAGTTCAATATTAATGCAAAGAAGTTACTCATTCTTTTGTAATGGTTTTCTATGTCACTTATTCGTGGTTTCTTGCTTTGAGGTTATTATTATGATTGTTATTATTTGGAGGTTGCCAATACAATTTAATGTTTTACATGAATTATTAAACAATTTATGACAATTTTAACATTTGTTAAGAAATATTTTACATCAGTTTGGTATTTATATTTAACTAAAAAATATGAATTCATAAATTTAAAATAAGTCCATACACTTTGTTGTTTTTATGTTTCATGTAGTATATGAAGTATAAATGAGTAATATTGAGGTAGATAACAGGAGATTTTTCTGAAACTGTAGGAAAATTAAACCTTAAAACCATCTATCGTAAATAATAATTTGACACAATCCTATAAAAAGAATCGCTGGGGTGCGCCCCTTTCATTCGGAAAACCAATTTCCAGCGGAGGGTGTTAAAAAGAAGCGGCAGCTATAAAAATGTCTCTCTGAAGACCCTTCAGAGATTTCAGTGGCGATTCGGCTTATTCCTTCTAAATGGAACTTTATGGCATGTATCACTTGAAGCAAGCATTATTTATGAATTCTTATTTTCTGAATCATTAATTGCTATCTAAATATCCAAACATTAACGTTATGTAAATTTTAATCTCCGATGCTTTAAAAGTAGTAATATTAGAAACAATGCGTAAGGAAGCTGTTGGCTTTCCTGAGTGTTGAAGTATTGGGGTCTATAAAACCCATATTAAAGTATTCACGCCAAGACGAATTTTATGTATGTTTTTCGGGTAACTACGTTTAGATAGAGGAATTACGGTGTGAGACAACATACTCACAAGTTTACAATCATTTTGCTCCTTATAGTGAGCCAGTTTCACCATTTGACTAAAGAAAGAAACGTGACACACTTTAAATGTGATTTGAAGTGCACAGTTGGTGTGCACGACCCTCTTAGAAAGTTTAAAAACAAATATATTTCTGTCTACTATAAACACACGAATTTTAATGATAGAAGATTTGACATTTATAGTTTATAGTTATTTATCATGCTACTTGTTACTGATTCATTAAATTTTTAGATGGGATGATTGCCGTATAATTTTATACAAATCAAGATGACGGATTTCTCAACGAAAAAGAAAATTTTTTCGTTACTATTTGGTTGCAGCTGTTTATTTAATTCTATGTTTTCCATTAACGTTGTGTTTTTTTTTTCAGGGAATGTCCATGTAATTACTTTTAATGGATGTTAATAATATGTTTATAGTAATTAATTCAATTTTATCCTAGTTTCTATTGAATTAAAATCCACTGGATAGTCTTTTATTGATAATTTGTATTCCTTAGTGATTAGTTTCATCTTCTAGCATTCTTCACGGTTCAGTTTATAGAGTCATACAAATTTCCTGGGATTTTGTCTTTTTTTCACAAGGTTCTTGCGAATGTGACATATTCTTTATATGTCATTCTAACTATATTCTGTAAGAGAAGATGAAATTATTACTTTCGCTGCAATGAATATCATTCAGGTGGTTGACGGTCCTAGTTAAACTCGGGTACCGTGGACTTCGATCTTTGTAATATTATGTTTCTGTTGAATTAGACTGACGTAATAGTATCAATGAAATACGGTATTATGGCATGTAGCCATTAAGAAGTGTAATGGCGCCATTTTTAGTTGCGGAGAAAATTGCTTGACTAGGACAAGGATATAATGAAGCGTCAATTGCTGCTTGGTAAACGGACGTCTGCAGTTTGGAGTTCGTTCTCTGTTTCACTGTTGGTCTTCAAATAGAATTCTTGAAGAACTGGAAACTGGTTGTAAGATTGAAAACGGTGAAGATTTACTGTAGGAGAAAAAGCACATTGCTCAAAGTAAATATGATATGCTTGAATATTACATCATGAAGTCTGTTGATTAAACAACACATTCAATATGAATAGATGCTGGAATACAGGGCTATTGGGAGACAGTTGGCAATGCTGAAACATAGTAGGTTTTACATCTCGCTGACATCACAATATTCTTTATATTCAAAAACAGGGATGCCTAAAACTGTAGGAGAAACAATCGAAGCATTTCGTTTGTTCGTTACAGTAACATACATTTCTTCGTGTTTGATTATGAATTGTATCCAACAATTCAGAGTCACTTGTTTACTGCTTACAGGTACATAATACAACACAGAAACCATATATATATAAAAAATGATGACGTCTGCGCTTCATATCTCCATCACATCTAGTGACTGCTGGTATGTTTGTACCATCTTCGAGCCAAAACAGATCCGTCGGTTGAGATGAATACCCCATAATACTTGTGCAATTAACGTTATGAAGATTGATATGCTGAAAAATGATGCATACCAAAATTTTTTCTTCATAGTGTAATAATTTGGGGTTTCATTGGGATGAGGTGATCTTTTTTTAATTTTAGAATTATTTATTACTAGCTGTTACCCGCGACTTCGTACGCGTGGACTTGGAGTTTCAATTCCAGAATTGGATATAGAAAACTGTTAGTAACGTAAGATTTGTCCCAAACAACACCGAGTCGACATAATATGATGGAAATCCATCATTATATCATCCTATCATCTAATCTGTCTCATGGAGAGAATCAATTTACAACATATTTAAAAACAGAAAAGTAAGCGAAGGTGCGGGGATGTGTGTGTGTGAGTGGGGGGGGGGGGGGGGGTTAACTGATGGCAGCTTTATTTCAGCTTGGTTTTTTCTTCTTTATTCAACATGAGCATCTGAATCTTATAATCTAATAGCAAGCACATTGTCTTCTAGACCTGCACCTTAGGCCAGGTTTACGTCCGTAAGGGCATGTCAAAAAGGAAGACAAAATTGGTGCCAGAAACTTTTATACAGACACAAATGAATAGTACAGTGCAGAGCAAATTGAATTCTATACTAAATAATAAGTTTTGTTTCTTATCGAAATTTATTAATAAATCAAACACTAACAGATTGCGTGACTGAGCAACCAACGTAATATTACAGACTAACACACGAATCTGTCTGTCTTTCATCATTCGATAAGTTCTTAAAATTTCGTGAATAAAACTGTTATTCATGCCGAAAAAATGTCCTGTGTCCTTCCTACACTATTTCATTGTTAAATTCCATCAATATTGATATAGCCATTTAGTCGTCAAAACGTAACAAAAAGACAGAAACTTACTTCCACATTTATAATATAATAGCTGGTACCCACAACTTCATTCGTGATTGTAAAGTATTCATATTGACAGCTGTAGACATCTAACCACCATAATGCACGACGGGAGACTCGATACTATTACCACACACAAATACCAGTCTTCTTCGCTATGTAGTTCCGGCAGCAAAGTAAAATTTACGGATACACACAAGTCTTTGGATAAAATACGAAAATATTCATGATCGACCAATTTCGAACACCATATCTCACACACTCCACAGTTACCGAATTTCGGCCAACGTTGTGATCGATGGGTGACTCTGTGGTTACTACCACACAAAAACGCCGGTAATCTGCGATTGATAGTTTTCACTTAAAGTGATACAACGTGACACATGCGTCTTTGGCAGAAATATGAAATTGCCAGCAGGTCGAACCATTTTATCCCCCATTTCTCCCACACCCCCATAGCTACCGACATCTAACAACCATAGTGCACTACATGAGATACGATTCTACTACCATACACAAACACCAATGTCCTATGCTATGTAGTTATGGCAGAAAAGTGGACATATGCGGAGACAGTCGAAATACGAAAATATCCTTGGTCGGTTACTTACAATCACCATATCTACCACACTACCACAGTTTCTGAAAATCGGCCACTGTTGTGATCGAAAGGTGACGCTGTGCTACTACTACACACAAACGCCAGTTATCTGTGAATCTATAGTTTTCGCTGAAAAGTGATACACCCGTGACACTTTGTCTTTGGCAGAAGTATGAAATTGCCACAGGTCGAACACTTTCAACCCCCATATCTCCCACACCCCCATAGCTATCGACATCTAACAACCATAGTGCACTACATGACATACGATTCTACTACCAAACACAAACACCAATGCTTTATGCTATATAGTGTGTGCAGAAAAGTGACATATGCGGAGACAGTCGAAATACGAAAATATCTTTGGTCGGCCACTTACAACCACCATATCTACCACAGTACCACAGTTTTCTGAAATTCGGCCGCTGTTGTGATCGAAAGGTGACTCTGTGCTACTACTACACCCAAACGCCAGTTAACTGTGATCTATAGTTTTCGCTGAAAAGTGATACAACCATGACACTTTGTCTTTGGCAGAAGTATGAAATGGCCACAGGTCGATCACTTTCAACCCCCATATCTCCCACACCCCCATAGCTACCGACATCTAACAACCATAGTGCACTACATTGAGATACGATTCTACTACCATACACAAACACCAATGTTCTATGCTATGTAGTTGTGGCAGAAAAGTGGACATATGCGGAGACAGTTCGAAATTCGAAAATATCCTTGGTCGGCCACTTACAACCACCATATCTATCATAGTAACACAGTTTCTGAAATTCGGCCGCTGTTGTATCGAAAGGTGACTCTGTGCTACTACTACACACAAACGCCAGTTATCTGTGATCTATAGTTTTCGCTGAAAAGTGATACTCCATGACACTTTTGTCTTTGGCAGAAGTAGAAATGATGGCCACCAGGTCCGATCACTTTCCAACCCCCATATCTCCCACACCCCCATAGCTACCGACATCTAACAACCATAGTGCACTACAGAGATACGATTCTACTACCAAACACAAACACCAATGCTCTATGCTATGTAGTTGTGGCAGAAAGTGACATATGCGAGACAGTCGAAATACGAAAATATCCTTGGTCGGCCACTTACAACCACCATATCTACCACAGTAACACAGTTTCTGAAATTCGGCCGCTGTTGTGATCGAAAGGTGACTCTGTTCTACTACTACACACAAACGCCAGTTATCTGTGATCTATAGTTTTCGCTGAAAAGTGATACTTCATGACACTTTTGTCTTTGGCAGAAGTATGAAATTGCCACAGGTCGACCACTTCAACCCCCATATCTCCCACACCCCCATAGCTACCGACATCTAACAACCATAGTGCACGAACAGGAAGACGATTCTACTAACACACACAAATACCAAAGGTCTATGTTATGTAGTTGAGGCAGGAAAGAGAAGTATACGGAGATACGAATTTTTGGTCAAATATTGAAAACGCCCTGCACTGACCAACATTAATCATTATATCTCCCCACATCCCCCACAGCTATCGGTCATCGGCCAAAGTTGTGCACGACAGGAAACTCCATGCTACTTCCACCACAAACATCAGTGATCTGTGCAGGTAGTGGTGGCTGAAAAGTGAAATATAGGAAAAAACACGTCTATTTTTATA
>JARYHS010013631.1:11037310-11066749 GCA_031002005.1 Vandiemenella viatica | reverse complement strand
AAAGCTGGGTACTTTTAGGTTAAAGTCCGTCTATATATAGTGATAACTCAGTTATTAATAACGGTAGATTTTTCAATACATTATTCTGCTGATGATTTGTTTTTTATACCATGTTTACTTATTTTAGATTTAGAATTATTTCTTGGTAAAGCGAATTTTAATCGTATTTCGTATGTACAGGTATGAAAAGTGTCAGCAAGACTTGAGTAACGATGAAAGCTTCATGAAATTCAGTCAAACTTCGTGAAAGTTAGTTAGTCTCAGGTATTTTTCTGTAAATTTACTAAAACTTTGGTTTTCCATTAATACTTTTCAGTAACTATAGACTGTGGTAATCTTTCTACTGCGAGAAATACGACGAAGAAATTATCTGATTTTCAGAAAATTCGGGGTTGAATTGTTTTATTTCCTTAGTTTGCAATATAGCTATTTTTAATGGTGAGTATAGGATCGCCTGTAGATTTTATGGATGTTTCTACCGTATTAACCATTAAGTCATTTCATAATAGAGCCAAATGTGGAATTCAGCTCTGTGCGAGGAGAGTATTTTACAGTTATGGAAGGTACTATACACAGACAATTTGTAGATGTACTTGAATGACAACCTCATATAACACGTCATTGTCACTTATTATTTTGTAAACACCCAATAATCGAAAAGGAAGTTCTAAACTTCATCCTGCTTTTTGGGATACAGGAGGGAGTAATTTGTTTACGCCTTTGTAATTAATTAAGACAAAAACTAATTTAGAATAAATTGAATTAAGTTTTATTATTAGAGTTCGGATATTTAGGACAAGTCATATTTTATTCCTGTCTACTTTTTGAGCTTAAATGCTGAATTAAACACTGATTCAACGTTTCTGATTGTATATAAATGCGTTTTCAGACAATTTTCCTAGTTTTGGTCATTTTACAATAATGTTTATGGTCATATTTTGAGGAAAAATCTGATAGTTATTTAATAGTACCAGGAATTCACTAGATATAGATGAGAAGAAGTTAAGATTATTATTCACAGACCTGAACTTCTGCTACGCAGGTCGGGGGAGGGAAGAGAACTAATTTTCACTGCAGTCAAAAATCACCAGTCAAGAATTAAAGTTATACATTATTGTCACTCTCTAATCGCAATGTTCCGCCCGCCTTTTAATCTTGACAATGCAGCAGAAGCATTCCTGTGTCGGTCCGCCTCAATCGATATCTCAATGAAATGTCCTCAGTCGTCGTTAAGTCTACAGTGGATCAGTGAGTAAACCTACCGCCCTGCAGAAAATAAAAACTTTCTTAAAGCCCTAAGTTATGTAAGGGAATTTAGAGACGAGTATTTTAGTTCAGATGAAAGAGTTCGATTCTGTAAATTATTTGAAATTAAAGCGACTTGGACAAAATAATCTAAAATTTACTTTCCCAATGAGGCAATGATGCAGCGAGTGCAAGGAAGCAAATTATGCTGTCTACATGAAACTGACACTACTAGGTAAAATAAATGATGTATTATTGAGTATGTTTTGATGTATAGTAAATTTAAATGTTTGGACCTATTTTGTCATTTTTAGGTCATATTTTGTCATTTTTAAGGTCATATTTGCCTGAATATTTCTTTATTTCTTTGGTTATAATGATCCGAACCCTATTTATTATTATACAGAACATCAAACGTCGGTCACATTATTTTTCCCGTTGCTGATCAACGTCTGCCGAGTGAAAAACAATCGGAGCAAACTAGGCGGAAATATTAAAAACTAGCTGTGCCCGCGACTTCGTCCGCGTGGAATAGTTATTTTGGGCATCATATTTATTTTTGCAAACAACTTCCTCAGCTTTATAAATTATAGCAGTTACCCACGACTTTGTCCGCGTCAATTTCTGTTATTATTTTAGACAATTTTTTGCAAATTTAGTTTTTAAGTTTTTAAAAGAACATAATTATTTTAAAGTACTTCTGCGTAAATTATATTTTTAGTTTTATTTTCTTGTGACAGAAGAACATATTGGTTTTCTCCGCAACCCGATCTTGACAACGCGACATATAGTTGGCCGTGTGAAAAGCAGTCTTGACGTAAATCGATTCCTACGTGTTTAAATGTTTGCGCCTGTGATTTATTAATTGTAATGGCGAAAGATAGTTTAACGGGAAATTGTATTCTTTTAAAATTAAAAGGTAAATCATTTGGAATCATTGGGATGCGAGGTATAAGCACTGTTTGACCAACTGCTGGACCAGTCAAAACTATTGCAACGATCACGTTATTGCGTAGAAATTTAATTTGAAGTCGGGTTCCGTTACATAAATTTGGTGGTTTGAGATTTCTAAGTAAAATTATTGGGGCACCTATTTTTAACTTGAGGGAATATGGGGGAAGGCCACTTGGGTTCAAAGAATTAAGAAACTCTTGTGGGTAATGTACCGCATCTTCTTGATCCATTACGTTATCAATAGATGTGTAGGTAACTATGTCTCCTGGAAGTTTACTTAAAATTAGGTCGTTAATTTCGTCCACGCTACTGTTTCTCGCCGCAAATATTGCCCTTTGACACATCCATTGATGATCTTTATTTTCTATTTCGCTGATTTCAGGGTAAACTTTCGATATTAAGTCCTCCATGTTACTTACTCTTTCTCCTAAATCGCGATCAATTTCAATTTTATTTTCAAAATGAGGTACTTTCCCGTCTCCTATTAAAAGTAACTTTGAAGGAAAAGTTATACTACCTCCCCCCAAATGTGCTCTCATATTTGTAGTTAATTTTAAAATGTTAACAAACTTCCATAATGGGGAACTACAACCGTTCAGATGGGAGCCGACCGCGCGTAATATCTTCTAAGATGTTCATTGAAATTAAGTGATGCCAAAGACAATTTTGTTCACAATTAAATACTCTTAATCAACAACACATTTATTTGGATAAAGATTAATATTATTATGTTGATACAACTCTAACAAATAATTGGTAATAATGCATTAATTTCGACCAAATTTGATTACCATAAAAACGGTTCTAGTGAGTTAATCTTAAAAGATAGACATATACTGTCACAGACAATTTTTTAGATCATTTCAAGATGAATAATCCTTTCATACATTTTTTTTGGTATCTTTAACCGTTTTCGCAGCGCACGCAACAGAAGCCCTCAAAGATGAATTATTTTCCCCGTTTTTTTCCACATTTTCCATTGTTTCTTCGCTCCTATTAATCGCAGCGTGATGTTATATAGCTTAAAGCCTTCCTCGATAAATGGTCTATTCAACACAAAAAGAATTTTTAAATTCGAACCAGTAGTTCCTGAGATTAGCGCGTTCAAACAAACAAACAAACAAACAAACTCTTCAGCTTTATAATATTAGTATAGATTTATTGCGTTTCGAGTATTCTGTGTTTTTTTGCCGCATTTTTAATTAGACATAATTGCCCATATGGAATAGAAGATTATAGTTCTAACTCGGAAATTGACAGTTTTAACTAAGTTCTTTGTCTCTTTTGAGTTTCTTTAACTGAGTCCTGGGATGTATTCAAAAGTAAATCAATCTAATTAAATGGGTGAGGAGTCCAAAACGACGAATGTATGGTTTCATTTGTCAAGGTAATCTTTTTTTATGCGTTTCCCCTTTTATTTCTGTAAGATAAAGAAGGTTAAAGAGGCAAATAATTGGGTTTGGCTGTCCGTAAATTCGCTTAAAACTACATAGCGACGGCCGACGGGTTTCAGTTTGTGTTTCCAGAGACCATGGTATTTCAAAGTACGACAAGCACGCTTTCACACTGCTTGCGTTCTACGTAAGTTTATCACTGCTACTTCTGTCCTAAAATTTTGATGATTGACTTTGTAGCAAACACTGAGTTTATGTTTCGAATCACTTGTTTTCTGTACCATATTATCCTACACGCAATAGTTCATTCTTCTAGAAATCCTCTCTGTAAAATATAGTTCATGTTTTTAAACAAGTTGTGATTTCATGGGTAGCTTAGAATTATTTTTTCCAATTTTAAAAATGGGTTCCAAAGAGAAATAATTTTATTTAAAAATTTCTAGTTTGTGAAGTTTGATGATATTTTAAAGATTTTTTTTTTTTTTTTAAATTCCTTCATTAACATAAAATTTTGACTTAAACTTTTCGCCAGTTCACTTATCTGAACACGTATCAATTAATTCTTGAACACACGGAATAATCGTTAAACCCAATTTCACATAGTACAAACATTTCATTGCAGATAGCTTCACATCCATCTAACAGTAGTTGGCAAAGGTTATTTTTAGGTTCACGCATATAAGTCTCTGGAAATTAAAGAAAACGTAGGTAAGTCTTAAATTCCCTTTTCTATCTTTCATTCCTTATGGAAGATTTCAGTGGGAATTTTTCAAAACTTATGTGTTTAAAGAAAGCTGTTGAAAACACCACTTTGTGGCTGTTTTGAATACACGTTTATATTTTTATTGGGTGTTTAGAAATATATTCAGAACTACTTTCCAACATGCATGGCAGATTGCGTAGGTCATCCGGTAGGAGTGTCTGAATACGACCAATAGGTACCGAAGAGCAAACTCCTCGGAAAATGTGAAACAACCATTTATCATATAGTTCCTGAAGGGTGAAGAATAAAAATTCATATCCCCCCCCCCCAAAAAAAAATGAATAATAAAAAATCTGCCCACCTATGGAGCAAGAGGATTGCCTTATTTCTGTAGTTATTTTTCGATGTTGTGGAAACTGTAGAAATTAAAAATCGTATTAACTGGGGGATATATTTGGAATTTATTTCACGATCTTGCATTGTTATTGTAATCAATGCTGTCTGTCATGGTATGATGTCACGCGCCCGGCATTCGCTGTCGGATTAACAAGGGCGGCCAGAAATGTTACTACAAAATCTAGGTTATGGACGTTGTTTAATAACAATTCTATTCATTTTGAAGTGGCTGCGAAGAAATTAATTGCGAAAACACTGAAAGAAATCTACATACTAATTAATAGTTGCTTTTTGTTTATTTATATTCGTTTGATTTAGATGTTTTCTTATACCTTCTGTCCACAGATAACGCTGTTACATTCAGCTAAGAAATATCGATAACTATTTAGCATTTTTAAGATTTCGATAATTAATTAACAACAATTATATTTAGAGAACCAACAGGGGAAATCGACGGGTTTGGAAACTAGTATTTCAAAACAGTTGATATACCAGACATCTCCGTAAATATAAGCATATCATTTTTCTCCTGTTCTTGTATGTAAAACACACTGCTGGGTTAGGATAAGTACATCTGAATTGAATGTTGCTTTCTAATGATACATATGTTAGAAAATAAAATTTCTTTGAACATATCATTAGTTGTTTTGCTAAACCCATAAATTTTGTAATGATTGTTATAAAACTGTATAAAAACATCTCAGGCCTCCCACCGGCGTAGCGCTGTAATCAGATGCGATATTTCGGGGCCGTTCTCCGACTCCATCTACTGGGGAAGTGCCGGGTTCCTGGAGCCCGCTCTGGTCAATAGCTGGACATACACACACACATTTGTGAGCGAGTAAGCTCGCTTAAGATTTGCGCGCGGATATTCTCGCGACGAGCCTGTTTTTGCGGGAGCCCAAACACACGAACATCAGTTCCACATATTTGTCGTTCAGCTGGCTCGCCGCGCTAAAATCGTTGTGTTTATGGTAGTGGTCTACGGATTTATCCGTCGTGATTTCCCTGCTCGCGGCTCACTGGAAATTTCAAACGCGAGCCAAGTGTAGTGAGGTTATGTTACAAGCGACGTTACAATGTTGAACTGAAACAGATTTTTAAGTTCTAATCAAAAAAATGGATTTATTCGTGCAGCAGCTTATGTTAGTGCTGTATAAAAGAAACATACAGTAAGACAAAAAAAAAAGTGGCTGCGGGAAGATTATAAACACGATCATATACTGCTACTTGTACTATTTGAAAAACATTTTCTTCGATTTCTTCATTATTACATTGTTCAGTCTGCCAGTAAAGGCCCCTGCCAGGAAGACCTCACACACAACGCGCCTGCACGCCGGGATACATATACGACTCCAAACAGGCGCAGAGACATCAAAACAAACCAGGAAAACAAATAGAATCATCTAGAAGCTAAGTGGGACTATTTCTTACAGAGGTCGCCGTACTACCACACGGAATTCCTGCGCCAGGCCGCCTATATAAGCGTAGCCGGCCGCTCCACCGCCAGTTCCGGCCTGACCGCGGAACCAGCTTCAACTACAGAAGACCACCGGAAGTTCGCGAGAAGTAGAAGCCGTCTCTCTACCCCGGATCAGGACCAGGCTATATTTCTCGACGGTCATCCGCTAACTGTACCACATTTGTTATTGTTACCAGTGTTTTGTGTACATAGTAATAAACCTCAAGGAACCATTAAGTGTGGTTCACTTCAGTGGCGACAAGGTTGGGATAAGAACTCTCGACCATCATGGCTATGCCAGCAGCACCTACGGAATGGCAACAGTTCCTCCAAGGACTTCTACATCAGTTCTTCGAATCTCAGAGACAACTGATTGCGGAAGTCAGGAATCTCCGCCAACCCACGGCCCCGCCTCCGTTCCCAGCATTCAATGACGACGTCGAAGAATGGGAGACCTACGAGAAGCGCATAAAACAACACTTCGCAATTCATCACATATCCAAAGAAGAAGACCAGCGTGCATATTTCCTTTCCTGGAACCAATCAAAGATGTATGTCTTGCTCACCAAACTTCAGCCACAAGACCCCGACACCCTCACCTTCACGACCATCTATACGACACTGAATGCATTCTACAGACGCCGGTACCATGTCGTCGCGGCCCGCGTCGAATTCTATCAATGCCGGAAGAAGCCCGATCAGACGTATCGCCAGTGGGCGGCCGAACTCCAAGGCCTTAGCAGAAAATGTAAGTTTCAAACTCGTTGTTCCCACGAATCCTACGCCGACGACATGGTGCGTGATCACATCATACAGGCTGCACCAGATGCCGCACTCCGGCATGACGCCCTCAAGTTAGAGGACCCATCCCTGGAGCAGGTCATCGAACTTGCCTACAAATTCGAAATATCTACGGCCGCAGATCGCCACCTGGAGTCCTGGGCGGATGTGGCCGCAATCCGAACCGACGTAGAGGACACACAGGACGTCGCCGCCATCCAGAGCTCCCAGTCGCGCTCCTCCCGGCACCACAACCGGGGACCGCTTCCTCAGAAGGACATCGAACCGGCCCGTTCCGGCAGGGGCACCAAGTCTCGGCAGCAGCAGCGGATCCCGCAGCGCCGACGCCGCAGCCCGCTCCGGAGAGGGAAAATTGTCCGGATCGTTGGGCTGAATGCTCACGTTGCGGCAAGGAAGGACACCTGGCGTCCGTCTGCCGCACCAACACCACCAATGCCAATCCCGGCTCTCGCCGCCCAGGGTCTTACCAAGACAGGTTGAGCGGCGCACCTATGGATATCAATCAGGTAGACACTTCCACAGCATCCAAACTTTTTATTGACGTTACGGTCAATGGCAAGCCCCTGCGCCTACAAGTCGACACAGGAGCAGCAGTCTCATTGCTTAATTATACTACTTATGTGCAAATTGGCTCGCCCCCCCTCTCACCGGCCCCCAAGCGCCTCCTGACATACAACAAACAGGAAATAGCACTCCTGGGACAGTTCACAGCAAACGTCATGTATAAGTCTGTACATCGTTCAGTCCCCTTTTTAGTAGTTAACAGTTCTCTCACAGCAGACTTATTTGGACTGGACGCTTTCCGCTTATTCGGATTTTCAATTGAGGATAACATACACCTCGTATCTCAGCATGTTCCTTTTCCTGAAGTGGACGCCCTTTGCACCGAGTTTCAGGACCTGTTCTCACCAGGCGTCGGCTGTGCAAAGGACTTCGAAGCATCACTCCAACTCCGGCCGGACGTACGGCCTCGATACTTCCGGGCACGCCAGGTACCCGTAGCGCTTCAACAACAATTCAGGAAGAACTTCAACGTCTCCAAGACGAAGGGATCCTCCAGCCGGTGCGGTTCAGCCCCTGGGCCACGCCGTTGGTCATAGTTCAGAAGCCAGGACGCCGCTTACGTCTCTGTGGTGACTTTAAGACCACCGTCAACCCGCATCTGCTGGTAGACGACTATCCACTTCCGAGACCGGACGACCTCTTCCGTAAACTAGCAGGAGGTACCTACTTTACAAAAATTGACCTGGCAGAAGCATACCTTCAAATCCCTTTGGATATCCAGTCCCGACAATACACAGTCATCAACACTCCCTCTGGCCTCTTCCAACTCAACCGGCTCATGTTCGGCTTGGCCAGTGCTCCAGCGATTTTTCAACGGTCACGGGACCCTCCGCTGCCGAACACATGACCAACCTCCGCCTACTCTTCCTCCGCCTCCATGCAGCAGGATTAAAATGCAACCTTTCCAAGTGTCAATTTTTTCAACAATCCATTTCCTACCTGGGTCACATCATCGCTCAGGAAGGCATCTCCCCAGCATTTTCCTATGTGGACGCTATTTCCAAATTACCTCGGCCTCAGGATCTACATCAGTTGAAATCTTTTTTAGGCAAGATTTCATACTACAGAAAATTTATACCCTCAGCAGCACAAGTGGCAGCACCCCTGTACCACCTCTGTCGCAAGAATGTCCCGTTCCGTTGGACCCCAGCTTGCGAGACCGCATTCCACACCCTTAAACAGCAGCTCAAGTCCGCAGCATGCCTCATGCCATACACTCCAAACCTCCCCTTGATACTTGCCACAGATGCATCCGATTACGGTGTGGGGGCAGTTCTGTCTCATCAATTACCAGATGGCACGGAACGCCCCGTAGCCTACATCTCCAAAGCCCTATCGGCTGCTCAGCTTAAATATTCTCAAATCGAGAAAGAGGCGCTAGCTATTGTTTTTGCCTGCTCCAAATTCTATTCCCTTTTATTTGGGATTTCTTTTCATCTCATTACCGACCACAAGCCACTCCTATCACTATTTGATCCGTCCACACGTCTGCCTACCAAAACATCCCACCGCATCCAGCGTTGGGCACTATTCCTGTCCCAGTTCAGATATACCATGCATTTCCGTACCACCTCCAGGCATGCCAATGCAGACGCCTTATCCAGACTACCGCAGGGACCAGACCTTGCCTTCGACAAGTCGGAACTTCTGGTGTTCCAGATCGACGATGACATACAAGAAGCACTGAAGACATTTCCAGTCACGGCCTCAAAAGTCGCGGCAGCCACAGGGGAGGACCCCCTCCTCCGTGTCATCCGACACCACATCCAACACGGGTGGCAAACACGTTCCCCTCCACGCCATCATGAAGACCTCAAGTTCTACTACTCCATCCGCCACCAGCTCTCAGTAGTAGAGGGAGTGCTCCTCCGCACAGAACCAAATTCCACCCCGAGGGTCGTCGTTCCGAGATCCCTACAACCGACAATCCTCCAAACTCTCCACCAAGGACACTGGGGAATTGCCCGCACCAAATCCCTTGCCAGACGCCATGTATTCTGGATCGGCCTTACCACGGATGTCACGAAGATGGTGCGGCGCTGTACCATCTGTGCCCAACAACTGCCCCGCCCCCCTCAAAAGTTCCTTTCCTGGCCGGCACCGTCCGGACCCTGGGAACGCATTCACCTCGACTTCGCTGGCCCATTCCTAGGCCACCAGTGGCTCCTAGTGACGGATGCCTTTTCCCACTTCCCATATGTCGTCCGTTGCTCCACAATCACTACAGAGGTCACCATTTCAGCCCTCACGAAGATCTTTTCCATCGAAGGATTACCATACGCTATCGTCACAGATAACGGACCGCAATTTCGAAGTCGGGAATTCCTATCCTTCTGTACCGCCAACAATATCCAACACCTCCTCACCCCGCCCTTCCACCCCCAATCTAACGGGGAGGCGGAACGGCTAGTCAGAACATTCAAAACCCAAATGACCAAATACACCACAAGTCACAAACTCGAAGAGGCATTGACACTCTTCCTCAGTTCCTATCGAACCACTCCAGTGGGGGCCAAAAGCCCGGCGGAATTGCTACATGGCCGCCAACCTCGCACTCTCCTCCATCTCCTCTTACCCCCGCCCAAAGGACAGGTACCTTCGGGCCCATTCCGTTTCACCCCGGGCTCCCTAGTCTGGGCCCGCGGGTTTGGCTCCCGGGCCGGTTGGCTTCCGGGGTTCATCCAGCGGCCCCGGGGCCGCCAACTGTTCGACGTCAGCCTGGATGGCCGGATAGTGCGACGCCATCGAAACCAACTACGTCCCCGCTACCCCACGGCACCGTCCTCTTCCACCACGGCACGGCCATCCACTTCTTCCTCTCCTTCCCTGCCACCTCCACCACTCCTGCCGTCTAACCGTTGCTCAGGGACAGTTACAGCGCCACCAACGACGCCACAACCTGTCGGTCGCTCCGACACCCTTCAGCCGCAGCCTCTCGACCACCTGCGGGGGCCATCTTCAGCGCCCCCCGTACAGCCCCCGGCCATCGACGCCGACGAACCGATGCCGTTAGCTCCACAAGTACCTCCACCACAACCTGCACCACGACGCAGGTCGGCACGCATCGCCAGGGGAACAGCTCCGTACTCCCCTGGAGGTAGCCTTCATAGTCTGCTCCAGGGCGCCGCGGCAGACGTCGCAGACATCGCTTCCCCCCCTCCCCCCACGGGAGGGAGGTATGTTCAGTCTGCCAGTAAAGGCCCCTGCCAGGCAGACCTCACACACAACGCGCCTGCACGCCGGGATACATATACGACTCCAAACAGGCGCAGAGACATCAAAACAAACCAGGAAAACAAATAGAATCATCTAGAAGCTAAGTGGGACTATTTCTTACAGAGGTCGCCGTACTACCACACGGAATTCCTGCGCCAGGCCGCCTATATAAGCGTAGCCGGCCGCTCCACCGCCAGTTCCGGCCTGACCGCGGAACCAGCTTCAACTACAGAAGACCACCGGAAGTTCGCGAGAAGTAGAAGCCGTCTCTCTACCCCGGATCAGGACCAGGCTATATTTCTCGACGGTCATCCGCTAACTGTACCACATTTGTTATTGTTTACCAGTGTTTTGTGTACATAGTAATAAACCTCAAGGAACCATTAAGTGTAGTTCACTTCATACATAAATGCACAGATAGATCTTCCTATGCATTTCCTCAATATCCTTCATCTTCCCCTTCATAATTTGGGCTTCCTGTATTGCTGACACTATCCATTGGTTCGTGTTTATCTCTCATAAAACGGTAGTAAGTTGTAGTAATAGCGTAAATTAGTTTTGTAGATTTCGTCTTCGTCTATTTCACTTCTTGTTGAGTTTTCATTTATTTATATATATTTCTTGCGAAAAGCACTCCTCAAAGAGGGGATTTTCTTTTTTTATTAATGCACTATCAACTTTTATACTATATTTCCCACAAACCTCTATCAATGCACTATATCCTAATTTTTTTAAATTTCTGTTCGCGTACTCTTTTTGGTTTCACCTTCGAAAATGCAGTATGTTGTAGATATGTCGCAATGAAATCAGCTACGAATTCTCTGCTCATCTTACTTGTTAGACACTCAGCAAGTCTTATCTGTCGCGAGTAAATTGTTCAGTGAGATATCTGTGTGTATTGTTACCGTCGCTCATGCTTGCCACGTTCAAATATGTAACGACTGTTATTGGCTTGTGATGCGGCTCGTCTTAGACAATTAACACACAAAATTTATCGTCTATATGCATCGCCACGGAATTTCTGGCGCACAAATGTGTTTGTGTGTGCCTAGCTAATAGTTTCCGCCGACGGCATAGTCACGTGCGCCTAGCTCCTCTCTATGCTGGGGTGGTGGGGCCGGGATACACGCGGTATAGGAGGTCGGTTGTGCTTCTGAGTTCATTCTCGCATTTTCTCGACGCAATGTCTTGTTACTCTTAGTCGGCTAATCACCGGGTTACAAACTGCGCTAAATTGGTAGCCAGTATCTATTTTTACCAGGCATTCCACGAGACGAATTTCCACAGCCTCCTTGACCACTCTCTCCCGATATCCATTAGCGTGTACTAACATTCGTCTTCCCTCGAAGTCAAAACCGAGTCTCTCGTTTATGCTGCAATCAAGCAGTGTTTTCAATCCCGCGGGATTGGCGTAAACAGTTTTTTAACGCATATATTTAAAACATAGTTACTTAAAACGTTAATATATTAACTAATAATTAAATTTTAATGTTAAATGATAAAAATCAACAGTGAACAATATTTTAGTTGTCAAAATGACAGTAAAACTTTTTAGCATGTCTTAAGTACATTTCGAAGTTTTACATTTTTAATCTAAGCCAATTTTCAAATAAATAAATATTCAGTGTTAGGTCATTATGTGCCTTACAATACAGCACATAAGTTTAAAAACATAGTTTGCTTAGTGGCCAAATTACCAGAGGTTTTTTTTTTTTTTTTTTAAATCTAAATAAACGTTCCGTAACACCGAGAGAAAGCATTCCATTTCACAAAGTGAAGTGAATATACTCTGTAAAGTGTAGACTTGGCTCAGAACAAGATCTCATAACTTTTTGCCACTGCACAAGCACGAGACTTGGGCTTTTTTTTTTTTTTTTTTTTTTTTACAAAAATTGTTTTTGTGGGATCCTTATTATATCTCCTGATTTCTTGATTGATCGTACAGTTGATTCAATGTTATTAAAACTAACTGCTCACCAACACGTAAACTGTCAAGTATTTCAGTTTTACTTATGTGGCGTAACGACGTTTTTAAGAGTGCACTTATTACTTTTTAGTAAGAAAGGAGACTTTCTCGGCGAATGATTGCAGTGAAGTTTTCATAGGTTGTATATCCGGATTTCATTGTAAAAACACGAGATTTCACACGTGAGGGAGACGGCGGAGGCAGCTGTCAAATTATGGTGTTCCTACAACACAATTCGTCGATACACCCGTGAATACTTCATTATAATTTTTTGCCTTTAGTCGAAATAAAAACAAGGAGAAGAGGTATTAATCGATAGCCTGATCGGCACATTTAAGCAGGCAGCTTTCGTCAAGAAACGCATTGAGGCAGCGGCCAAAACAACAATAAGTCAAAGGATATACAATTGCCTTTTGATAGCTGCTAAATAAATAGGTATGCGATCTTTAAAATTATGATAATATTAGTTTCCTATCAACGAATAATCAAATTTTCAGCTGCAAATAAATAAATTGTCACAATAACTTTATCTGCAAATACAGAAAATGGGAATAATGAAACCGTGAATAAAAAGCTGTAACTGTGTAGTTCAGATAACGTTTGCGACACATAAAAAATAATTATATAGTTAGAAAATCTTACTAAATACGCAACATAACTCAAATTACAGAAATGTGTACTCGAAAATGAATACGTAAAAGTATCAATTTACTTACGAATGACGAAGGTTGACAAAACAAACTTTTGTTCACACGCGTCAAATGCCAACTGCAAGGGTACAGGCAAACAGAGCAAAACATCCTATAGAGACCGAGTGAGGCAACGATTGATACACGTTTCCACCGGATTTTGCGGATTGCGGATCCGCTTAATTTTGTGCGGGATCCCGCCAGACTGTCTAATGATGCGGGATCCCGCGGTATTGCGGGATCCCGCTTTGCTGGATTGCAGTCCCTAGCCACAACTGACTTCGTTGCTTGACCTAGGCGCAAGTTTCTCGCATGCACCAAGCAGCGTCTGCCCAATATACTACTGCCCACACTCGTAAGGATTGGAGGCCCGAGAAGTTTTTATAAAGTCTATTATACAGTGGCTGAAATTAGACGAAGTTGTGTTAAATGAATGAAATTTGGGCCCGAGAATCCCCATATGATGTATTAATTAATTAAAAATTGAAAGTTTTACATGTAACAGCAAGAGAATTACGGGGCTATTTATTCTGAAAAATTGCTGTTTTTTAGCGTATAAGTGGTAAGTGTGGTGTAACATAACACCTTTTTTTCCACAAGTTTTTTTTTTTTTTTTTTTTTTTTTTTTTTTTTTTTTTTTTTTTTTTTTTTTTTTTGATCATGTATGCCAAGGCGACCCTCTACAACCAAAATTTCTAACTGTGCGAGAGGTCGGAGAATTGGTGTACTAGAACTGAGTGCATCATATCATGAAATCTTCAGAAGGATTGGCCGTAGTGCAATGTGAGTATGCAGACCAGTTACCCAGTGGATAAAAGAAGACTCTAATACTCCTACAGCAGGCAGAGGTTCATATAGGTCAACAGCACGTGTAAACCACCAAATTGTGTGGGTGGCTGTTGCCGGCAGATGGGTGTCTGCTGGCCAGTAATTATACACAGAGTCGCCCCCCTCCCCCACCTCGTAAGATTGTAAACCAATTGCTTGAAGCTGGGTTACACAGTTATGCAATGTGATGCATTAACCTGATTTCATTGCCAGCATCGTCTAACCAAGTGTAATGCAAAACGCAAATGGAGTTGCATACATTTGTCTTACAGACGAGTCTGTGGCAAAGTGATAATCGGCAACATGTACGCAGGCGTATTGGAGAAACGTCTTACCTTGCTGTGATTTCAAAACGTGACGCAGGTCAAGCCATTGGTTTCATGGTCTGGCGGCAGTCGGTTTCGACAGCAGAACTGAGTTGGTTATCGTTGAAGGCACAATGACAGTCCACCACAATGTGGATGCGATGCTACAAGTTATTGTGATACCCTTCATGTCCACCATTCAAATTACTGAGGTGTACTAATTGGACAGCAAATTCACTAGATTTGTGGCCCATAGAGCATGTCTGGGATGCCAAGAGTTGACACATTAGATGACATGATCACCTAGCACAAACTGTGTAACAACTGACTGCACAAGCCTTTCAGGCATACAGAGAAATATACTAAGAAGACACCCGAACACTTAATGATTCAACGCCGGCGAGGATCCACGAATGTATAAGTGCTCAAGGTGGGCGAACTTCTTCCTGACAACTGTATCTAATAAATGTAATAAACTTAGACCAATTCATTTCAATTTATTATAATTTCTTCTATGTATTACTCTCGATGTATAACAATGTTTCCCAAAATTCCACCATACCTATCTGGGTGTTGCACTCTTAATTTCCGCCAGTTTAGTTTTCCAGAAAACTTTAGGAAGCTTCGAGTTGCCACCAATGAAGAAATTCAAAACAAAATTTTTCCTTCACTCTACGAATTAAAAAGTTATGAGTCAACGGGCTCAGAAGCTAATAAAGGGTAACCGACGTACAGACAGATGAGTGAATTAGGGTTCCGTCTTTCCTCCAGGTGATGAAGAACCCTAAAGAACTGCAAAGATATCGAAACCCAATAATATTTATGTTCAAAGTAAAACGTTATCCGTTTACTGCATGATGCACAGAGGCAGTGGGTTGAATGTAGTGGAATCAGTATTAGCGCACCCTCAATAATTCGCTTATAAAGATGGCAAAATCAGATTTATGCAAACGTCAAGTCTTAGGCCTACGTCTATACCTGAAGATAGCGCCTAAATATTGTCTATAAATAATAGTATTACTCGGTTTGTTTCCCGAGAACCATTCATAAAGAAAAAACGCCAAGAAACAACACTACGTTCATTTATGACATCAGATTTATTTCTTCCCTATTACCTCATACGCTAGATACATGTAAAACGTACACCCCAAACAATACATCCAATGAATATTAACAAAGTAACTCGCTTCCTTGACATATCATTTCAAACTTATAGATCCGGTCTTGTTTTGCTATATAATTAAATATGTCACACATATTGACAGGAGATATGATGCGACGTACAAGAGCAATCACATCCAGTTGTGCTTCTCATATCTCGAAAACTGACCGAATGCATTCTACCAATAAAACCTTAGTTTCAAAGTGGTATACAAAAGTCTCACGCATTCACTATAGCATGAAAAGTTAAAAATAGAACTGAAAAAGTCAGCACTGGAAATTAATCAGAATGTTGTAAGTTACAAATGTTTCAAAAAATACATGTACGAAAAATTGCTGAAGGCAACGCGCGAAACCACATAACGGAAAACTTAACGTAGATTATCATATGACTTAATCAGGGAAGAAACAGCTTTGTGGAGAATATATGTGTTCTGATAGAAAAAAAATCGGTTTCTGTCATACCATGAAGATACTTTCAAGGATATACTATTAATATTGCTGGAAAAACTATTTCTTGAGTAAAATTATTATTATTGGAGTCACTTGTGCTGTTTAAAATTGGTTCTCGCAGTTATACCAAGAACAGAAGTAGTACAAATATAATACTACTTTGAAGTGTTGCGAGGACCGAGATGGGAGGAGACCAATTTTGGCCTCCTACCTATCATTCGGGAGGACCGGGGTTTAACTCGGTTCGGCCATCCTGTCTGAGGTTTTCCGTGGTTTCCCTCAGACACTTAGGCGAATGCTGGGATGGTTCCCTACAAGGCCACGGCCGACCTTCCATCCCCCTTCCCTCCCCGTAGTAGTAGATTGGCTGAAAAGAGTCCCCTATGACTCTCCAGCAGCCCGCCTCCCAGCCTTCTGCTGGGAGGAATTAAAAAAAAAAAAAAAAAAAAAAAAAAAAAAAAGTGTTGCGACACCGAGATGGGAGGAGGCCATTTATGGCCTCCTACCTATCATTCGGGAGGACCGGGGTTAAACTCGGTTCGGCCATCCTGTCTGAGGTTTTCCGTGGTTTCCCTCAGACACTTAGGCGAATGCTGGGATGGTTCCCTACAAGGCCACGGCCGACCTTCAATCCCCCTTCCCTCCCCGTAGTAGTAGATTGGCTGAAAAGAGTCCCCTATGACTCTCCAGCAGCCCGCCTCCCAGCCTTCTGCTGGGAGGAATTAAAAAAAAAAAAAAAAAAAAAAAAAAAAAAAGTGTTGCGACACCGAGATGGGAGGAGGCCATTTATGGCCTCCTACCTATCATTCGGGAGGACCGGGGTTAAACTCGGTTCGGCCATCCTGTCTGAGGTTTTCCGTGGTTTCCCTCAGACACTTAGGCGAATGCTGGGATGGTTCCCTACAAGGCCACGGCCGACCTTCAATCCCCCTTCCCTCCCCGTAGAGTAGATTGGCTGAAAAGAGTCCCCTATGACTCTCCAGCAGCCCGCCTCCCAGCCTTCTGCTGGGAGGAATGAAATGTAAAAAAAAAAAAAAAAAAAAAAAAAAAATACTGTTGCGAAGCTTTTTTTGTAAATTTTAAATTCCTGTTGAGTTAAAGTACAGGGTGTCCACAAATGAATATCGGGGTTTTAATGCTTTATAAGATTTATTACATTATCCTTACAGTTATAAATGATAAGTCAAATGAAAGAGCAACTCAAACAGTTTTATATACAAGCTTACAAGTGTTCTATGTGGGCACCATTTGTCACACGGCACACATCAAGTCTGTAGTCGAGTTCTTCCCAAACGTTGAGCAGTGTGTCTTCAGTAACTGTTGCAACAGCTGCTTCAATCCTCTGTCGTAATTCAAGGAGGTCGGCTGGTAACGGAGGCACATACACACGATACTTGATGAAACCCCAAAGGTAGAATTCGCATGGCGTTAGGTCAGGTGAACGTGGAGGCCACGCATAGCAAGCTCTGTCATTGGGCCCCTTGCGGCCAATCCAGCGGTCGGGTACAGTTACGTTCAACCAACCACGTACTTCGTTATGCCAGTGAGGTGGCGCACCATCTTGCTGGAAAATGAAGTTCTCTGGTTCATATTGTTCCAACTGAGGGAAGAGCCATTGCTCTAGTGTATCAAGGTAAGAAGTACCAGTTACAGTAGGTTCATAAAAAAAGAAAGGTCCGTAAACTTTCCGCCGGGATACGGCACAAAAAACATTGATTTTAGGGGAGTCTCGTTGCACTTGTACGATCTCTTGAGGATTTTCTGAGCCCCAGATCCGCACATTATGAGTGTTAACATGTCCACTGAGGTGAAAGGTCGATTCATCACTGAAGACAACATGATGTAGAAAATCTTCATCGTCATGTAACAACATTTCGTTAGCGAATTTGGCACGTAAACCATGGTCTGCAGGCTTTAGAGCCTGTAACAACTGTAAACGGTAAGGACGAAGTTGCAAGCGTTTCCTTAAAACTTTCCAAACAGTCGACTTAGAAATTTCTATTTCGCGACTAGCCTTCCGAACAGATTTCTTTGGGCTACGAGTGAACGACTCTCTCACTCGCTCAACAGTCTCTTCGCTAACTCTTGGTCGTCCCGTGCTCTTCCCTTTACAAAGGCAGCCTGTATCTTCAAACTGATGATACCATCTACGGATGTTATTGTCACTTGGAGGATCACGCCCGAACTTAATGCGGAACGCACGCTGCACAGTAACTACAGATTCAGTCTTTGCAAACTGTAAAACACAAAACGCTTTCTCTTCACTAGTCGCCATCTTTGCTACTACCGCATTCTAGCGGATCGCAGCGGAAACATTTCACGCACATGCGCACCAGTGCCAACGAACAAAACTGTTTGAGTTGCTCTTTCATTTGACATATCATTTATAACTGTAAGGATAATGTAATAAATCTTATAAAGCATTAAAACCCCGATATTCATTTGTGGACACCCTGTATTGTAACATTTTTCGTTAGTTGGTATTGTGAGAAAACAACTGAATATCACTACACATAACTCGAATAATTTATTTATTTATTGCTTATGGCTTTACGCCATGTCGACGTCGGGGTCATTAGAGGTGGGATGGAACTGGGAATAAGGAACGGGAAGGAATTCAACCATGGCCCTTTTGAAGGAAGCATCCCGGCATTCGTCTGGAGTGATTTGGGGAAACCATTGAAAACCCAAATCTGGTTGCCCGCATGGGGATTCGAACCGCCGACCTCCAGAATGCGAGGCCAGAGCGTTAACCACTCACCCACCAACCAAGCTCGATTTGGGGAAACCAAGGAAAACCCAAATCTGGATGCTCGGACCGGGATTCGAAACAGCGTCCTCCCGGTTGCGAGGCCAGAGATTTACTGCTCATCCACCAGACTCAGTCATATCACTCGTCTGCTAAGAGAACTGCAAGTTGGCGAAGCTTTGACTGGACGGAAAGCCTGGTAAGGGTTTAGAATCTGTGGGAGTATCTACGTGTAAACAATGAATAGCGTCCTCAGAATAGATTACCATACAATATACAAAATGCATTACATCTCAAATCAGATGCCATTAATCACTTTTCTCCTCAGATCTGCTATTTTAGAAATTAAAACCATGTCAATGTTGGGTAACGTATTTAAAAAAATTAAATCATAGAAAAATTTTAAAGTATTATTTTTAAACTACGTGTTTCTAGAACCCGTACTCACATTATTTAAATAGTGTTGTAAACTCACGTTGCTACATCACGGCTTGCGCGTTACTTAGCAACTCCATCGTCAACGTCCTCTATCGTCCAACTTTGCCCGCCAGGTTATGTTCTCAAAACCCTTCCGCACGGACGGTATTGTTTGGCCACGTCTCTTGGAGCCTGCAGCACACAGAATTCCAGAGGACTGCAGCATAACCGGCGTACGTGCAGAGAATGGATAGCGGGTAACAGGGCCGACTTTGGCGATTATCACGCCGTCATGGCCGCCTGGCTCCCTTGTTAAGTGGCCCTTTACCTGGACCGTAACGATTAGAACAAGGACTCTCCTGATCGCTTCGTCGCTTAGCGCGGCGTTCAGGTTACTGTCGAGAGCCACATAGATCACATACCGACTTCAACAGCACAAGTCTATTTATATGTGACGGTAGGTTCAGGTAATTAATATGTATGTAAGTATTAACCATGAAAATTAGTGGCGTCTAACAGGATGAAATTTAAAAAAAATCGAAAATAGCTTTCTTTAAACACGTACAGTTCTATTTCAGTGATCTGATTTCAGAAATTTAAATACAATCATGGTCATGGTGGTATTTTTTACCGGTTCGTGTCCCACTGTTAGATTAAGGCCTCCCCTTTCCTTCGCCAACATCGCCATTTGCCACCTCTAGACACGAAGATTCAATTCAATTTTCCAGTTTCCCAAGTTGCTTTCTTATGTTATCACAAATGTTTCAGTTTACATAGTGACTATGTAGAAATGTAAAGGAAGTTATGTTTGTCTAAAATTAAAAGTTTCTTTTTAATTTTTTAAAATTATTGAACATGCACTACTCTCCGTACGATCCTCGTATGTTCCATGAATTATTGTTTCTGCCTATGTATCTTCGACAAATATTTAACATCTCGCTTTGCTTTGCTATTTGAATATCTTGTATTTTTCTTTGACTTACTGATTTGTTTAGGACAGATGAGTGATTAGATTTGGTCTTTAGACGGAGATGCCTGCGGCCTTGCAATCGTTCAAACCTAAGATCTAATAAAGGTATGTAAACTGTTGTTTAGTTGTATTCTCTAATTGTTTTCGTTTGGAAAAGTTAATTGGTTATTACTTTTTTCTTTCTATCTAGCTTCCCGATTGACTGTTCCAGATATTTAGCCGGAGCCAATTTGTTAATGCAAACAGATAATACAATGCTGCTACAACCTTATAAAAAACCATAGTTGCTTCGAAACTTCATATAGCGTTTTCTTATAAATAGAATCAGTTTGATTTTTTTGTAATTAAACATAGTAATATAAAGAATCTCATTTTATACTCAATGCATTTTTCTGGAATAAGAGTTTTTATACGGAGATTATATATTTATGTTAAAAACATAAAAATGGTTAGAAATGAGTGCAAAAATCTGCTTTCTGTAAATACAGCAATGTTTAAATTATAGTGGCCTCATTTTGTGGTGGAAGTTACTAAAAAATTTAGAAAGTAAATATTATTTTCAGTTTTTTATAAAAATTTCATTTCCTTTTGCTGCAGAAAACAAGTAAAATTGTATTCTGATTTTCTCGTTGGCTCCATGTTATTTATTGTTTTGCAGTCAAGTTCCTTACCAGAAACCGCGATCCCAGTCATCGAAAGTCACAAGCGACAGCTAACTGCTGGTCTCCTAATAAACACAACTCCTTTATGTGAGAGCTCGTGTTTTCTGGAATTTCCTTTTGAAGAGTTTACTGACAATAAAAACGTTAATACCATCTCAGATTGCGCCATAAAACTTGTTGACGCCGTTTGCTGCCAGCTGTTGCTTTATTATTTCGTTTCTGCTCGCTTGGCGCGCTTTACGAGGTCATTTCTCTTCCGGTCTCAGCCGCTCGTTCCTCATTGGCTTCCTTTTAGAAATTAAAGCTCCAATCGGAACAGCGTTTTACAGCCTGTGGTTCTTTATAGTTTATATAAGTGAAACGTACGGAGGTTGTATTTTTTAAATTTAACAGTGTTATTTTAAGTTTTAAATATAGTGAAAAAAAACTGACCGTTACATAATGAAAGAAACTCTTTTACCTTTTTGATACAAAACAGAGGAATGACCTTTATTCATCTTTAAGAATTTCTTTTTGACAAGACTATTTTAAATAATGATAGCATCAGCAAGCGACTTTTTATTAAATAAATGTTACATTTTAATCAGATTCGTGATGATATCAAAGATTAGATTTACAACTAATATCTGAGAAGTTCTAGTAACCTGCTAGAGAGTTGGTGACGGTACCTACAAAAACTGAATTGGAAAACTGATGAATTTCTGATGCTAAATATTTTCTAAAAACAAATTAAATTATTTATAACAACCTAAAAATCAAATTATCTTTAAGAAACGAAACGGCAAATAAAAAAATCTGTGATAGAGTTCAAGATCTTTTCAATTCAATATTGTGTAAAAATTCGTTATGCCTCTCGTATTTCAAAGCAAAAACAAGTTTCATAGATCAAATGGCCGTTTTTCATTCAAGAGTAGTTCAGCAAGGTTTTATCAAAGACGTTGAGAAGTGAATTCTGTTCTACTAGCTCTGAAACCAGTTGTGCAATGCACAGATTTTAATAAGCATTACCAATTTCCTGTACATGTCGATCCCTAGGTTACCGTGATCTAAGTTGCTGACAATCTGTTAGTTGGCTACGTGCAAGATATTGCGGATGAAGTGGACCAGGGTAGCCAAGTTCACAGTGTAGCTCTGGACCTCGCCAAGGTATTTGCTAGACAACACTAAAATGGTGAGAAAAAAGGAGTTGTTTAAAAACATTATTTGAATATAGGAGTTCTTAAAATGTACGAAGCAGAGATTTAAGGTAGGAAATCCAAGGAAGTTAAAACAAGCTTGCCATGCGACAAGCGGGCCATCGCTGTAAACTATTCAGAGCGTGGTGGGTGAACGGTTAACGCTCTGACTTCGTATTCGGTAGGACGTGGATTCGAATTGCCGTCCGGGCATCCAGATTTGGGTTTTCCATGGATTCCCCAAGTCACTCCAGGTGAATACCGGGATGCTTCCATCAAAATTCCTTGGCCGAATTCCTTCCCGTTCCTTGCCTTCAATCCTTTCCCGCCTCTGATGACCTCAACGTCGAAGAGGAGTAAAGCAATAAGTAAAAAAAAAGGGCAAGCAATCAGCTATTCACTATTCTAATGAATCATTGTGAACGGTGGTCGGAAATTACAAGTCACATTATTGGCAGTTAACTTATGAGCTGATGTTATATAACTGGACTAAAACTGGAGAGGACTGTGAATGGCCAAAGGAGGATTAAAAAGAATGGAATGAAGGAAGAGTCAGTTTATTAGCTAAAAAGTTTTTTTTTTAATAAAAAAAACTTTTGTACGATTATAGGTAGTAGAAGGAATTGCTTATTACACGGATTAAGTATACATATTTTGGTCCAACATTTTACAGCAAACTCAGATGGATAAGATACATAGGGCAGGTAGTAGAGGATGTGTTGAAAATCTTCATTTATTGGAGAGAATGACGAGTGAATGTACATGAAAAGTGATCGAATATAGTTAAAAAACCTTTATCATTAGTTGAATATGGTCACATAGTATAAGACTCATTCTACGTGTATCAGTTACGCTATCATTTAAAATCAAATTCTCTAAGTATTACATATGGAGCCAATTTATCTCCGTGTTATCGTCATTGGTGATGCGAAAGACATCGCCCTGGAAATCGATTTCATTCCAAACTCGATCCATCATAACGGATGTCACTTCACTAACTCCGACATGGATCCAATTTTTGAGCCCAGCGAGATTTTCAAGTGATCTTTAAAAGCTCCTTTAAAAAAAAATCCAGACGTTTTAGATCTAGTGAGTGAAGCCGCCGTGCAATTGTGCTTCTAATGTGGCAGCCTTGGAAACAAACACCTGTTAAAGCCAGAATTACCGCGACGAAATGTAATGTAGCATGATCTTGCTGGTGGAAATGAGATACAACTCGTTCAGTTTCATCTGACTGTGGTATCAGGAAATTTTCAAGCATTACCAGACAAGCGGTACCATTTATGCTGTTACCCACGAGAAAGGAAGGTCCTTATATTTTAGTTTTTCCAATAGCATAAAAAATATTCACCTTTTGGCTGTCCAGTACATATTACAGAAACTAATGTCGATCTGCGCTGTCCAGAATTCTGTATTGGTAGTAATTCATCTCGTCATTGATATGAAATGTTAATACACTGCTGAATATTAAGGTAGTCAAGAATGCCTCAACTTTCTTTATCGGAACCAATATGCTCGTAAAAAGTTCTTCTCGAGATAGCTTATCTGCAACAGTGATTCCTTACACCATTTTCAATCTCCATGGTGTCATGTTACAGTTTTAATTATAAGTAGACGGTATCGCCATAGCAAGGCAAGTTGATTTCTTTGGAGTTCAGTCCAAATGCCTTACCTATTCATCAACAGCATCAACTCGCGGACTAGCTGGCGATTTCACACGCCTAAACGAACAACAATTTTTAACGTAGTATTACTAACAGTAGGTTGAAGATATGCAAGGAAGATACCAAGAGAAAAAATCATGAACCATTAGTCTAACATCACATGTTTCAAAATTACTGACCAGAATAATAAACAGAAGAATAGAGAGGGTAGTTGAAGAGAAAGTAGGTGATAAACAAGGGAAGCCATTCTAGCGTTAAAGTAAATACTTGAAGGCAGGATCAAGAAAATAAAGATACTTTTATGGCGTTAGTGGATTTATAAAAAAGCTTTTGGTAATGTTAGGTGGGCCAAGATGCTCAAATTTTAAAAAAGTTTAAAAAAGATAGAAGAATAGATTATAAAGTATATAAGAATAAAGTCGCTATAATAAACGTAGAGAATCACGAGAGACATGCATCAGTTAAAAAGGGTGTGAGACAAGGTTGTAGTCTATCCCCGTTAATATTCAACTTGTATGCAGAAGAAGCAATAAAGAAAGTAAAAGAAAAATTTCCATGTGGCATAATTGTTCATGGAGAAAAAATCAGTATCCTACGATTTTCTGATACATTATCTTGATAGCTGAATAAGCTGAGGATGTTGAGAAGTTACTGAATGGCATTAATAAAATACTGAAGGAAGATTACGGACTGAAGATAAATCAAAGCAAGGCAAAAGTGATGAAATGTAGCAGAAATGATACCAATCACAGTATATTAAATATAAAAATAACTTCTGATGCAGTAGGAGAAGTAAGTGAATTCTGCTACTTGGGAAGCAAACTTACAACCGATGGTCGAAGCAGGAATGATGTTGAAAGCAGATTAGCAGTAGCAAAAAGACCCTTCATGAATAAAGAGAAACCTTTTAGTTTCAAATATTGATCCAGAACTTAGAAAGAACATTTTAAATCTCTATGTGTGGAGCACAGTTAATTATAGCAGCGAAGCGTGGACTTTAGGAATACTAGAAATAAATAAAATTGTAGCATTTGAAATTTGGTGCTATAGAAGAATGCTGAAAATTAAGTGGACAGACAAAGTGCGAAATCAACGAGTTTGGAAATGATGGGTGAGAAAAGCAATTTGTGGAAGAAGCTTACAGACAGAAGAGACAGGCTGGTAGGTCATATTTTGAGACATGGGGGATTGGATAATTTGTTAGTGGAGAGAATAGTCGAAGGTAAGATCTATAGAGGAAGACACAGGTAAAACCATATGAAGCAGATAATTGAGGACGTGCGTTGTGAGGGGTATGTAGAGATGAAGAGGTTAATACAAGATAGGAAGGGATGGAGGATTCCATCAAATAAGTCGAAAGACAGGTGACAACAACAAAAAAAGATAGCAAAAAAGGCTATGTAATTTTATTGTAGGGCCTATATATTAAGTTTAATAACTTTACATTCTATAAAATAAGGAAAATAATTTTAATTACATATTCTAGTTAATATGAAAGTATTATTTTATTTTTTTAAACTTATTTAAAACTTTAAGTAGTTTATGAAATAAAAATTTTACATACAGAAATTTTTCATTTAAAAAAAATTGTAGTAGCTAAGCAGAGCAAAAATCCACCAGTCTGGCTCCATGACTCAACTACATGATATTATTACATTATTCGGACAGATTTGTTTAAAAATGGCTTTTTGTTGTTGTTGTTGTAATTATGGCTTTAGGGCGCGTCGACAACGAGGTCATTACACCCTAACAATAAGAAGCGTATAAATGGCTTTTTAATTTATTGAAACTTTTGGAATTTTTTAAATATTTTAACGAGCTATTGCAAGAACAAAATTCATGATGGGCCAGAAATAACTTTATAAATAGTCATTCCATTTTAACACAACGATCCAACTTCATTTTGCATGAGAAAGAAATTCTTAAAATTACAAAAAAAAATCACAATTTTCCCCATTTTCTGCTTATTTTTTATTAATTTGTACTTAATTCTTGAAATCCATTTCGATAGGTTCAAAACAAATGTAATTTCAACTCTCTATCTTTTACAGTGTGTGAGTTATATGCAATTAAACACATTAAGTATTACACGATTTTCAAAATGTGTTTATTTTTAGCCAAATTTTGTAGAGCCATAACTCTACCAATTTTTTAAATGTAAAATCCCTTTAGTATATTTCATAATTTCAGTATCATTAACTACTACGATCATTTAGAAAAAAAAAGCGCGGTTGGTCAACTGATACATTTGGGTAGAAGCTGTCTGATTTGAGATGGAATGGGCCATCTTTGTAAGCCAGTCTCCTGATTTCGGTCTTTCGTGTTCCTACTCCAATGGTAACTGCTTTGTGCAACTTATGGGGTTCGTCGAATCAGCAATCAGAGCTTTTAATTTTAAGGAGTATTGCGGACTGTTACTGCTCGACATTTTCAGAGCTTTTGACTTAGTATGGCACTCGGGATTCCAGCTGAAGCTTTACAATATGAACAGGGGTTTCCGGGATCTTATCTAAAACTTGTTAAGAGCTATCTAACTGGCCGCTCATTCATTGACCGTGTAGATAATGAAATCTCAGTCAGTAGACGGATACATGCTGCTATCCTCCAGGGCTGAGTACTCGGTCCGGTCCAATACTCGCTATACACCGCCGATGTCCCTAAGAACCCGGTAAAGAGATTATTTACGCCAACGACACCGCATATTTCTCTCAGTCATAGCAGAGCTATCGCAACTCGACGTTTAAAAGAAGTTCTGCAGAAAAATGTAGCGTGGCTATAATGTTTACGCGAAGATGCGATCCGCTGCTACCGGTATTACCGGTTACTAAACGTCATCTTAACTGCAAAGATATCTCCTGGCCAACGACCGTGAGATACCTGGGAGACACTCTAGACAGGAGATCGACGTGACGCAACCGCATCGAAGATGTACGACGCCGGGTGAGAGTGAAGCTGCAACAATTGTATCCACTTAGTAACCAAACCAGTCTCCTTGCACCACCCACTGGAGTTAGAATCTATATCAGTATAATTAGATCTATCATGGAATATGCATTCCCGGTACGGGCATACGCTGCCAATAACCACCTACAAGCCGACTCGAGCCCTTCATGAGGCAACGACTCTGCCAACACTACAGGAAGGATTCCGTCTGCTGGCAACGACCTGTTATAATAACACTACCCTGCGATGGTTCTCACTACAGGAAGGATTCCGTCTGCTGGCAACGACCTGTTATAATAACACTACCCTGCGATGGTTCTGTTTTTTAACCTTTCATAATTGATTTCCATTTATCCTGGTGCGATGAACCCGAAAATGATATTAGTTCAGTTTCATCACATCAGAATTTTAGTGTATAAAGAAAAATATCACAAATATGAGACTGAATGACAGATTGAAATAGGTTTGTTTCATAAAAAACGTATTATTTTGTTGTTACATTATATAATCTAAACTATTATGTATGTAAGCAAGCTGCGTGTGTCTCTTTATTTGAACGGGAGCCTCGCAAAAACTATGACAGCGATATGGACAGGGTTTTCAAATTTTTAGAACTAATTGTGCAAGTCAAAATCTGCGAAAATAGCTATTGACTTCTATGTACCATGGGAAGGAGCAAGCAATTAAAAACCTTTATATGTGGGAAATTGTGGTCCGCGGATCATTATGCACTTTCAGGCGTTCACTCCTTTCCCAAAAATCTAAAACAACTAAGAATTCCATATTATTTTATTTTTTACTTCTTTTATTCACTTTTCTGTACCGCAGTACTATAAAGTAAACGGAATACGTGAATCAAACGTGATCACCATTAATTTACATCGTAACAGGTCAGTTGTCATGTGAAATGCGTTAGATTAGTAATGTGGTAGACGTAGATTATATTTGGTAGACAGTTAAGCAGTTTGTCACTGGTACAATATGTCTTACGTGATTAAAGGAATTACTATAAACATTATTACACCAATTTTTTTTCGTTACATATCATTATGGATAAGAAATTCAGTTTTTTTTCAAAGATATATCTTAGAAAAAAGCTAACAGGTAACAATACGTAGTTTTTCCTTAATAACTTCTACAGAACCGCCTATTATTTCGATGGACTTTATTCGATTAATATATATTTGGTGGCTCTCATGTGCAAATATTCTTAAACGTGTGTACAAATTTTGGCTGCTGTTCAAACCACAGTAAGTAAAATAAACTTTTATTTCTATAAAATAACCCTGATTTTCTAACGTGCAATTGAGTTAATGACGATAGCAACAAGCAACCAATGAAATTAAAAATTAATTATGCATCTTATGTTACACAGCGTAAATTACAAAACTAGATCCATTATGCCTTATGCTGTAACATAGCATGTCAATTGCAATTCTGGTCCAGTTTGAATTTCAATCTAATGACAAACTTGCATTCTATCGCATGTGCATTAATAACATTCACTGTTTCGCTATCGAATCTTGGTCTACTGGAGGTACTTATATGCAACTAAAATAATAACATCAATAATACGGCTTTATTGAAAGCAAAGAGAAATTAAAATAATTCATATCTTGATGTTACATCACATCATATTAATTATAAAGCTAAATCCATATTGTGTCTTATGTTTCACAAAGCTTATCAACTGTAGTCATGGTCCAGGCTGTACTTCAACCGAACCACAATCTCAGATAATATTGAAGTTCGAAATTCATAGCTTCAGTCAAACGTGCATTAATACATACACTGAACCGTGAACAAATCATGATATTTTGGGATTATTTATAATGGCATTAGTAATACGCTGATTTGAAAGCGAAGGAAATTAAATATAATTCTTAACATGTGACACGGTGCTAGATAAATTTTAATCCACGTAAATTTATATTTTATATGAAACCAATATCCTAAAAGCAAAAGAGGAAAAAAATTCAGAAAATTAAATTTGGAATCACTGTATGAAGGTAGGAGGGTGAAGAGAGTGCTGGGAATATACAGGGCATATGTTGGTGATGGGGCATGATGGGATATTGGTTAAAGAATTATGAATAGTGCATGTAAGGGGAAACACGACCATGACCACACGCTGGCGCTCGATTTCATGCATAAGGGAGGAGGAAAATTTTCTTTAGTTGGTAAGGGTGTCAGGAATTGAAACAAATTACCAAGTGAAGTAATGAGTTAGTAATGTACCAAAAACCCTTATGGAATTTAAAATCATAATTTTTAAATCAGAAAAATAAATGGGGGAGGGATTTAATACACCAATTACAAAATCAAATGTTTAAAAAAAAAAAAAAAAAAAAAGAGTAACTACATGATTGGGAGAATTGACAACGGAGTATTAGCTCCATTGCAATTAAATTAATAATGATAATAAATTGTGCAGTCCTCCGTATCAGCATTCAAAAATGTCACACAGAGGCGTTACAGTGACCAACCTACTAAGTAAGGTAAATGTAACATTTTATTTCTTTTAAACGTTGTCACACCTACTTATATTACAAAAATAAAACCCTTTCCAAACAATTTTTTTTCCTTCTAATAATAATTATCTCTGTGAATTAGAACAGTTAATTTTTCAGATAGCTTTTCTAGTATTTCATAAATTGTATAACATTAAAATATGAATGAAACAAATCTCTCGGACTTAAACAAAGGAATTCACTCCTCTCAA